>WNGS01166226.1:7560729-7575537 GCA_020271785.1 Procambarus virginalis | reverse complement strand
GCATCGCTGTCATATGTATTAGATACAATAAACCTATTTAGGATTCATCCATTTATTGAGGTTTTTGATTTGTGTCGAGTGTTATAGTGTGGGCGATGATTCTTGTATGTAAATGCAATGTATTGTTATATTGTATGAATGCGCGCGCGTGCATGTGTGTTAAGTTAGGAGCGAGCAGGTATGATAGGCTTCTCGGGGCATAGAGACGTGATCGCGTGACATTTTTTAACTATAAAATGGATAAAGGGAATAACAAAGAGTATATAGAAAGTTTTAAATATTTATACTCAAAATCAATGAATCATAGATATAAATTGGACATGTTGACACTCGGGAAAGAACTAGGTAATTACTATATTTGCTGACTCACCATAGCCCTCCTTTTATCTTGTCACGAGAGTGGACCCTGATAACCAAAAAAAAAACAAAACACTTACATGCCGTCATCTGCATAATTATTTCAACAAGCCGTTGTAATATTGAGCGTAGCACAACCAGGCTCCACATAGGTAGCATCGGAGGGAGGGGGGGGAGGAGGAGAGACAGAATATATTTATGTTAAGGATTTGCCTGAAACGCTATGCGTGCTAGTGGCTGTACATAATGCAAGAACGCTTTTACTGTATAAATAACATCATTTATAACAAAAACCACTAGAAAGCCACATTGCTTCAGCAAATTAGTAATGTTTACAGTAAACATCAAAGATATACACCTGCGCAAGGAAGCTGTCGTCAACCGAGCAGCGGGAAACACCTCGTCAAAAGGAAGCAAGTCTCGCTCTGACAGTCATGTCCATGGAGGTTATCTTGAAGTTATCTGAGATATTTCGGAGCTTAGCGTACCGCGCGGTACGCTTTTTTTTTTTTTTTTTTTTTTTTTTACACACCCCCTAGGAAGCAGCCCGTAGCAGTTGTAACTTCCAGGTACCTATTTATTGCTAGGTAACAGGGAAATCAAGGTGAAAAACATTTTGCCCATTTGTCTCCGCCTCCACCGGGATTGAACCCAAACTTTTGGACTACGAATTCGAAGCGCTGTCCACCCAGCTGTCAGGCAGGGTATATATTGAAACCGGACCAAGATAGTTGTAATAACCTGCCGCCGCTGACCCCGAGGATGGCTCACCTCGCCTACACAAAGCAGCTTCAATGCTAATATAATTTAACAATAATTTGTTGTGTCGGGGGACAGGCAGCCAGAGTGTATTCATACACGTTAGGCTTATATCGAGTTCCCCCCACCAAGGTCGAATTACTGACCCCCCCCCCCCAGGATGCAACCCCACAACAAGCTGACTAACTCTAGGGTACCTACTTACTGCAAAGTGAACAGATGCATTAGATGAAAGGAAATGTGCCCAACCATTTCTGTCCCCGCCCAGGATTCGAACCCAGAATACTCTATTGTGCGTCGAGAACGAACTGTTCAACTGGGACCCTTGAAGCTGTGCCTGGTGCCATCTTTTTTTAAATATTATTCTAAAATATAAGTAAATAAACTTACTACGCAAATTTATTCCTCCTGAACGTTAAAATATTCAGTGACGGTCGTGTTTACTCCTTGTGAATGCGCGCTCATAAGGCCGAGGAGAGTCATGATTTACTGTGTTCTAACTACATGTTGTCGCCTTATTTTGTAAGCTCTAGTTTAATCAAAGTATGTTCCTCAGCCGGCGTGTTGTACTGGCCGAACACTTACCTGTCTCCGTCGTCACTCTTCATGGCGGGCGTCGTGGTGATGGCCAGACGGCTGTAGTTGTCCTGGTGGACGGGTTCCCACACAAAGCCCAGACTACCGTCAGGTGTTGGGTTCCTGTTGGAGACCACGACAACCATAATGTGCTGTATGAAGCTTATCCTGGTCTTGAGTTACTGATAACTTTTATATTAAATTATTAACCTTACTCTATTATTATATATACTCTATTGTTTCAGTCCTGTATCTATAGTTTCTCTCGTTATTCTCTTATTAAAGCAGTTACCCGAAAGCAGCAAAGTTGGTCCACATGGTAGTGATAAGGTCCCTCACTGTGAGGTCCACCTCGCGCTCCAAGTCCTTGGGGCGGGAAGGGGGCTGAAGGGCGGCTGGAGGAAAGGGCCGCCCCTGAACAGGTAGTACAGATCGTCCGCGTGAGTCACAACTGTAAAATGTATCTCTTGCTATTAGGAAATAAACCTAGTGTGAATATATAGTTATCTGCATCCTTTATACTAATATTTAGATACAGAGCAATTGCTTTAACATAAGTGTAAGGCAGAGCTGGGGCAGCGTGTGCTGTCATTAGAAATAGTGACCTTCAAAACGAAAATGATGAAAAAAATTGGGTTGAGAACTAGGCTTCCTCAATGCAAGCAGAGATAACTTATTGCAATAAGATGCATGGACAGGATCAAGAGCAGCAGTGATCAGTAAAGATTCAGAAGTCACACTCTTAAAGCCCTTAGAAAAAAATGGAAAATTGCTTAAACCCAGAGCTGTGGAAATTCTACCCAATCGAAGTAGGGTGGTCAAGTTCATATAGCTTCCCTCTCACGTCAGTCACTTCGTCTCGCTTCATGCAGGTCGGCGTTCAATCCCCGACCGTCCAAGTGGTTGGGTACTACCCCCCATCCCAAATCCTTATCCTGACCCCTTCCAAGTGCTATATAGTCTAATAGCTTCGCGCTTTCCCCTGATAGCTACCGTCCCTTCCCTCTCACGTTGGAATCTGAAAATGATGTGCTGGCTGCCGAGGCCACCGATAAGTCAGTATTTTATAATGAACTAAACCACACAACAGAAGATGAGGAGACGACGTTTCTGTCCGTCCTGGATCATTATCAAGTCGATTGTGATGGGAGCGAGGTTGTTTTTGTTTAGATTCAGCTACACGGAACAACATTTCCGTGTAACATGGGATACATTGAAATTATAGCCCGTGCTACATGGAAAGCGTCTCGGCACGTGCTGCCACTCCGTGTCTCGTGGAGTGCCAGAGCGGACATGTCCGCTCTCGTGGCGAGCGTGCAGGCGTGATCGTGATCCACCATAGCCTCAGTGATTGATTGATTGATTGATGAAGCTTAAGCCACCCAAGAGGTGGCACGGGCATGAATAGCCCGTAAGTGGTAATGGCCTCATTCGTTGTTTTTTGTCGTTTTAGATTCAGCCATTTTAAACAAAATTTTCCATGTACCATAAGCTATAATGAGCCTGTAAGTGGAGGCTCTTTGGAGCCATCAGTATCAATAGCTGGTACTGGAGATGTGGGGATTGGGTCCGTGGACTCGCCAATCCAATCAAGGACCCTAAGGCTGGTCAGACAGGTAAATTGATGGGGTTCACAGGTTGCTCACAGTCAAGTGCCACAGAAGTCAGCAGGGCTGTCGACAGGGCTGACCACAGTCGGCCGGTCTAGGGCACAACCCCTTTTAGACCAAAGTCCATTCCATCCAGCGGTCGACCCCAAAAACGCATTCATCAATTTTAACATGCTGTTCATTAAAAACTATTAATTTATATCTGAGAAAATTCCTATTTTTTATATTACCATATTGTACATATTTAGGCACTGGTTAAGTTAGTGCCAGTAACAACTGTGATGCTCTCCCTTCTTCACTAGCCAACTAGCTGTCAGACTGATTTCGACCATTACGTTTTCCCTCTCAACAAACTGCTTGCAGCAAACTGACTTTCCAAGGTGGTTGTAGCAGCTGACTACCTCCCGGCCCCAGCCAACGCCCGCCGTACCCTAACTGGCACAAGACCCGGAACCAGAACTATGATGCCTACTGAAGGTGCACCCACACCCCATCCTTCGGTACCTACAGCAGCATCTCAGGGACTGACGACCCAGGTCCACCACCCACTGCATCTATCAACTCTGACCCATCCACATCTCTGTGGATGACCCATCTCTGTGGATGACCCATCTCTGTGGATGACCCATCTCTGTGGATGACCCATCTCTGTGGATGACCCATCTCTGTGGATGACCCATCTCTGTGGATGACCCATCTCTGTGGATGACCCATCTCTGTGGATGACCCATCTCTGTGGATGACCCATCTCTGTGGATGACCCATCTCTGTGGATGACCCATCTCTGTGGATGACCCATCTCTGTGGATGACCCATCTCTGTGGATGACCCATCTCTGTGGATGACCCATCTCTGTGGATGACCCATCTCTGTGGATGACCCATCTCTGTGGATGACCCATCTCTGTGGATGACCCATCTCTGTGGATGACCCATCTCTGTGGATGACCCATCTCTGTGGATGACCCATCTCTGTGGATGACCCATCTCTGTGGATGACCCATCTCTGTGGATGACCCATCTCTGTGGATGACCCATCTCTGTGGATGACCCATCTCTGTGGATGACCCATCTCTGTGGATGACCCATCTCTGTGGATGACCCATCTCTGTGGATGACCCATCTCTGTGGATGACCCATCTCTGTGGATGACCCATCTCTGTGGATGACCCATCTCTGTGGATGACCCATCTCTGTGGATGACCCATCTCTGTGGATGACCCATCTCTGTGGATGACCCATCTCTGTGGATGACCCATCTCTGTGGATGACCCATCTCTGTGGATGACCCATCTCTGTGGATGACCCATCTCTGTGGATGACCCATCTCTGTGGATGACCCATCTCTGTGGATGACCCATCTCTGTGGATGACCCATCTCTGTGATGACCCATCTCTGTGGATGACCCATCTCTGTGGATGACCCATCTCTGACAGCACATCCCACTGTTGAGTCACAACCATCAAAGCTAAACATCCCAATTATGATCGTCGTGCAAACGGAATTACCTACATAGGCTTCACAGACAGTGAAGAAAACGCAAGCCCCAAGATCACAACAGCCAACACACTCTTCTACAATAACGGACGACTAGCAGAACATGTGTACATCAGGACGTCCACTGACTGGGCTGTAGAAGTTTCAACAATTCACACATGCCTGGACCCTACCCAGCTATACACGCACCTGATCGACTCTGAATTTGTAGAAGAGTCATCCACTCGACTATAGCCTAGTCCTGAGGCCAGAAGAAATAAAAAGACATTGCAAATTATGCAGAAAGCTCTGTAACGAAGAACATTAAAAGAACAAGGTTAACACTGCAATACCGATAATAGCAGGAGAGTGGAGCACCCAGGCAAGGATGCCAACCACTGCCTCCCTTCATAACAACTTCAAGATCAACACACTACGCCAACCCAAGGTAAACAGGCCATCGAACTTTAAAGCCTTGTTCCACTTCCTCTTCCAGAATTTCAATTCATTATCCTTCTTCCTTCCCAGATTTGTTGCCAAGCCCTTTAATCATGAAAATCAAAATCAAATCCCCGGACTATCACAATGCAACTCTTGTCAGGTACATCATATTCTTCCTTACCTGGGCTCCCTTATGCCTCCAACATTCCATAAAACAAGATATTTTGTTAAAAGGTTTAAAACAATGCCAGTTACTCACAGTTGTTACTTAGTTCCGGGACAAAGAAGTCGCCAAAGGAGAGTTGGCCGCGGTGTTCAAGTTCATAACTATACATCTTGTTATAAGGGTGACTGTGCTTGGCATGCATCAATACTGCGATGTCTTGAGGTACTTGGAAGTGATACTCGCTGAACATCTGTTGGTCACATGGCAAGGTTGTATAATCACGTTTTGTTGTGGGTTGACAAAAGTAAATAGGATTAAAGATAGTGATACAATAAATTACTAACCTACATAAATTAAATAAACAATACAGTATGGTAAGAATTTAAAAATAGTAATTTGTTCAGAATATGCCTATTTTTTTCAAAATCAAAACTTTCCCAACTTAAACCCATTATTTCGCATTCTTATTTTGGCAGGAAGTTAAAAATTATTAATGACCTCTAATGTTGCATCATATCCACCACTTCTCTTCAATCACGTAACCACCCCCCCCCCCCCCTCTCCCCAAAGTCTTCGTTTGTCTAGTGAAAGTTAAGTTTCCGCAATCTCTCTCCATAGGGGTTATTCCAAGTGCCTGTTATGATCTCAATCCTTATCTGAACCTTTTCAATTATATTGATGCTCTTTTCCTAATATGGCGCCCTAAGCTGCCCTGCATAATTCAAATGAGACTTAAGTAATTATCAAAAGAAGGCACCAAGCCGGGAGACTTGTGCATCACCACCAGTTCCGCTGGATATTCCAAAGGTGCTAAGTATCACCGAGGACGCCAATGTGTGAATAAAAGCACACAAGGGGAGTGATATCAAAAGTATCTGATTCACCAAGGATTTGTTGAGGTAGAAATGACCTCCAGGGACATAAGGAAAGCAAGGCATATACGACCATCCTGAAAATCTGAACATTCCACAAGGAGGTGCATGACTGTGTGGGACAATGCAGTTACGACAATAAGAGCAGAGCGGTGATCCATTAAGGTAGCAGGAAGGCAAAGAGGGTAAGTTTCCTTTAAGACTGCGCAGTTTGTAACCTGTAATGCTAGACCAACGTCCCTGCTAATGGTCGCGGATTGAGAAATAAATGAGTCATAATTTTGAATTAGGAATTTATTTCTTTGGAAATAGGACAAGTGCGAATGGCCTTCGACCTCAGATCATAAAGGAACGAAAGGAAGTCTCACTGCTATGCACTTCGAAGAACCATGTCCTTATTTCCAACACCTATTACACAAGCGTGGAGAGGAAGTTTTATTCTTAAACGAGGCCTCTGGCGCCGGCGGAGTTACAGAAGACGAAAGGGTCCAACATCAAAAAGTGATCTTAACTACTCTAAGGGGTTGACGACGACCATGATGTGGGGATCGAGTGAACGTATCAACCTGGAGGATAGATTAACCTTGGGCCTCAGGGATATTGTTAATGTCTTCATTGTAAATTTTAAGTTGCCTCTCCCGAGTTGCAACATGGTGAGGGAGTGACTGCCGATGATGGCATTTAGACATTTTTGAAGACCGAACCAGGGTCTCTTACAAAGCTGCTAGGCGATCATGTGCCTCTTAAGAAAGCGTCTCACCGAAGTGTGTGTCAGTCCGGGTAGTTTCAAAGGTAGCAGACACCTTGTTCATTCTGTGGATACCCATGTATATGTAAATCATCAGGAAGGGTATAGACATCCCGGCAGGTAGCAGTTACTACCGCTAAGCAACACGCATCCAAGTGTATCTTCCACTCTTTCAAAATAACACTATCAACTACACAAGTAATAGTCTGCATGCGACCCTGCTATCTACTCTGACGGGTCGTAACCACGGCACATACAGTAAAGGTACTCATATAAGAGTTACAGGAAAGGGCATGTATGATAGGGTTATCAGTAGAGGCAGTGAACGCACATCTGCTTTACAGAGACAGAACGACACACTATGATCTCATGACTACCACACGTGAAGTGTTGCCCTGTCGTAACTAACCCCCCCCCCCCCCCACACACACACAGCATAACTTCAAAAGTTTGAATTAGCGAATAACTGAAAAGGACTGAAAACTTGGAAATACATACCCTTATGACCTGGCTGCTCTGTGCCTGGAGGTCGAAGTTGACACCTCCGAGGTAATGGGTGTAGATCCTGGAGGCGAGGTCAGCGGGGTCAGACGAGCAGCCGTCGCACAGCAAACTCAGAGGTCCGACATGTGAGAAGTTTGTCAACAGAGCCTCTGATACTTCCTTCCCAGCAAAGAGTGCTGAAAATAAATATTGACTGAGCAAGTTTTAGATCATAGGTGCCTACATATGACTAAGTCCTTACTCGCACCAGATCAATAGTTATTAATACAAGTATGGAATAGAGCATGGACAGGAAATAGGTATATTCTGAGTATAAAGGTTAACAGGCGAGGTTGTTTTCATTGTCATCATTCTAATTACTCGCCAAACCAACGGTGCTTCACTATAAACCGAGTGAACAAATCGAAGTATTTGGAGACTAATAATATTACCTAAAATTTGGGTTCATTGTGACTAACTATACCATAGATAAACAGGCACCATAAACTGATATAGTTTAACAGTTTAAATTGTTTAGCTTAAGTACACTGGGGATCCAGATCTTGAACCGACTATGTAACTAACCTTTCTGCCACCGCTCAAGAAAAACTTTAAATTCAATGTCACAACAACATGACTATTTTCATTATAATTTTCTAGGTGGTCCATACGAACAGGACAAGACATTTGGATATTTAACAAGACAAATTAATAGATGAGTGGACATACGATAGCCGATGAGCATCCCTTCATGAGAGGTTGTGCCGAAGATGATGTCCACTGGGTTGTACCGCCTCTCGCGCAACAAGATCTCCGGCTTATCCGGAATGAAGTCACCATCGACGCGCGGCCGCAAAGGCAACGGGGCAATGAGCCACTCCTGGCGAGGATCACAAGGTTAATACCAAATTTTCGTTTTAATTAAAACGTATTGCGTAAATGCTAGAACTGAAAGTATCCAAGCATAGGGTAAGAAACTAATATGCAAAGCCTCACACACGACAAGCAATTTAATGCATGTACGAAAGAGATAAACTAACTCAAGACAAAGGGTAACAAATACAGAGTTCCAGAGTCTAATAAAACATTTCAGGAAGCAGCAATTTGTAGGGCACAAAGAGCACTAGCCAGCTGTTGAGAGTATAAGAGCAACAGTGGTGGCAGGGCTGAAGGAACTAGAAAAGAAGTGTGTAAAGGGAAGATGGAAGTGGTGAGAAGATTTCCATCAGTCGCATACAAGTGAAGACAACCTATTAAAAGTTTTTAAGATTAAGCCAGTACAGGACGTAAATAAATTAATAAAGATAATATTTACAGACAAGACAAAATAAAATCTAGGGAAGAGGAGCATGCTTGTACATGCAGAGAACGACAAATAAGAACTATCTAGAGAACTTAGATAGTAAATATATTATCTAGATATGAATAAGGAAGAAAGCTGCAGAAACCAGAGAAAAAACACACGAAGGGAGAGATGAATGTAGCCTGCGTCCTCCATCTTGATCATCCCAGTCAATGGCAACAGTAACATGCTACCACATACAATGTAACTCGAGGATTAGTGTTTTAGCAAGTGAGAATGCATAGAAAGTACTTCTTTCTATGCAATTTCTACTGCAATACAGTCTTGTATTGCAACTTGTATGGAATTACACAGCAACTAAGCTCTAGAAGCCATCAAATTAGGAAACCTGGATGTAATGGCAATCACAGACCTAAAACTTTCAGAAGTCATAACTATTATATTTCCCCAAAACTACAATGTTAAAAAAATATAAATAGAAGAGGGGGAAGTATTAACTAAGTCACGTTGTATGATTGCTTTGTTCATCATCATAGTCCTAAGAGCAGAAAGAGTAAGTTGATCAAGAAGGGCTAGAAATTTATGGCGCTGTCAATCCCAGGTTGTGAAGGATTCATTGACTAACAAACCAAAGCAATAGGAGGACCTAAAATAATAATAGTACTGATATACAATCCTCAACAAAACAGAAGACCCAGAGAAAGGTTATTACTCTCCTGGAAAGAGCTGCTTGAGTTGCAACATGAAATGGGTCATAATGGACTCAAACAACAGTAAGATAAGATTGGAAGACTATGGAGCCCAAAGGTGTATCAATACATGCAATACATGGAGATTTAAATTCATAGAAGCAGCCACAAGTAACTTCGTATCCTAACATGGTAATGGACACACAAAAATGAGGGTTAATAATGAACCAGTCAGGTTTGAACAAATAGTCCCAGTGAAGCCAACTTCGTTGCCCCTTTGAGAAGGGGCTGTCACTGATGGCATCTGAATATCTCGAGGAAGTTGGGATTTGTAGTTTAGGGAAAAGGCCAGAAGGTAGAAAGTTGGCATTCTGAAGGTAAAAATGAGGCATCGAGTGACCAGAATATGAGGAAATAAAGCTCAGATGGAAGTGCCACAATTTTTTTCAGCGAGTAATTATGAGAGGCAGCTGGCAAATTTATACCTGACCAAAGGGACAACATTGAAAAGCACCTATGGTTTAAGCAGGGATGGTAAGGAAACAATGCTCATTACAAAGAGATTATGCGAGAAAATTACAAGAAGCATAGAATTGTAGAAAGGGATACCACAGGTCCAAGAAACGGTACCGCAGCATTAGAAGGGAAACAGAAAAACAATTTGAACAATTGCAGCTACAATACAGAGTCAACCCAACTTACAAATTATGCGCCATCTATGGACAGTAGAAAGACGCTGGACAACTTACGAAGAAATCTTGGATAGTTGCTGATAAATTCTTGGCGTCGAGGGTCTGTAAACAGGCCAGCAGGTGGCGACTGCCCTGGCTGGCGTCACAGCCTAGTGAATAGCCAACGTGCTCCGCGACCTCCCGGTGGAGTTCGCCTGTAGAGAAGGACGAGATGGCCGTCCCAGACTGCATAATCACCCGGGAAAATAGACCTGCAGATAATGAGCACATTGTCATACCCAACAAAGTCAATTGTTTAATTCCTCTCGAGAATTCTAACATATGAGAAATGTCTTCGGTATTTTATTAAGTAAATAAAAGGATAAAGATATCAAGACTGCACACTCATAAAATGCCTTATTCATATAATAATATGCAAGAATGACTTTAGTAATAGTTCTTAAAGCCAATGTAAATGTAAGACAAGCAGATGAGGTAGTATGAACAAAAGTAGAATTTTCACAAACTGTCACCGGCTTTTTCAAAAAGACACCCTGCAGCCTGTGTTTACCAGCTTTACTCACCCCTTGACTTCGGACTCAAAACATGGAAGTGCACTGAAGCCCCTCCGGCACTCTCTCCGAAAATAGTGACCCTGTTGGGATCTCCACCGAAGTTGTGTATGTTCTCCTGGACCCAGTGGAGGGCCAGCGTCTGATCCTTCAGTCCTAAGTTGCCAGGAATAACGGCGTCTTCCGTCGACAGGAATCCTGGATAATATAGTCATCGAAAAGGATATTTTAAGGGTATATTGTGGTCATCCAATTACCAAGCTTCCTCCCTGCCAGCACTTCTATCTCCTAACATTATAAAACAAGAAAAGCCTCACAAACAGTAGCTTCTTTTGACAAGGACAAAGTTACTATCCTATTTCTTGCATATATATTTGTTTTTAATGTCTATAAATGTATTCTCAGTTGTCCATGAATGAAATTGCGTTAACCTTGCATTATTGGTGTAGTCTGTCGTCAACACCAGTAGTTCTGGATAGCCATTTATTTCAAATTCCTCAATATACTATAATACACTTTAAAATAACATCATCCGAAAGCTTGACCACTTTACAGCCCGCAAGGCGCTACAGATCCATAAAGTCACGAACATTTGTCTCCATCTGGAATTCGCAAAGTATATAGCAGAGTGTAAGTGCGCGCTTGCGTCACTTAATGCGTCTGCTGGTAGACCGCCTCAGATTATGCACCTCCAGTTTGAGCACCGTTTTATATAAAAGGCATATTCTACACAGTGTACAAGGCAGAATTAAGTAACCCGGCAAATTGATCCACCTAAAATAATTATATTTATGCAACCTCTAACGAAGAATAAATGTGGTTTTGTAACACTGTAAAGGTGTTTGGTTTAATTTTATTTAATACATACATGGAGATATATGAGTCACAGACAAGGATTTTGACAGACGCCAGCTTGTCCGGCCTAGATCTCACACCTCTAAGTGTTAATTGACAACCAAGTAACCTGAGGTCAGCCAGGCGAATCTCACCTGGCTCTCGCTAATCTTATAATTGAGCCGGGTAGCCTTCAAACATGCCGACGTTTAAGGAGTGGCTTGGTAGAGTGCTGGAGGCTATCTAACTTGTGGGCGGAGTTAGCTACCAGGTTTCCAATATATACTCGGAGAGAGATCGATTCGAAAGAGGAGAAGGACAGAAGAAGCAGAGCAATAGACAGAAGAACAGCCAGCAGCGGCCAGCCGTCCACACAGGTGGTCCGCTGGCGGGGCGGGACAGTCTGTCAACTACAGACCCCCCCCCCTTTCTCTATTCCACGGAGACTCTTAAGACTCGGAGACACTTGGTGAGTTGAACATTGAGGGACTTTGATTGATTGATCGATTGTTGCCGCCGAAGGCGGCTAGTTTATTGTGCACCCCATACTCATCCTGTGAGCGGTAGCGCAAAAGCATTACAGAGGGCACAAAAGGTCTTTATCAGACCTCATCTTAGATTATTACATAAACAATTTCATCTATCCTTCACACCTTATAGTTACAATGTCAGCTAGTTACAGAGAAAGTGCTATTTCAAGAGCTACATATTTACAGTAAGTCATCATACATTAATGGTAGGTCTTATCGCTAATACATAATAGTTTGACCAATGGGGACATTACAGAGTCATAGGGGGCTTCTGTTTCTTGTTAGTCTTCAAAAATACACTACTTGTTTCTGAATCTCGTATGTCGTTCATCTACTGGAAGCGAAATGTGGATACAGTGCAAGTATTTCAGGTAATTTTCCCATGGTAATAAGATAGGTTGCCATATCATACAGAGTGAGTTTAGATCTATCTCTAAATGGCTCAATTTTACTACAATCCAAGATATAGTGTTCTAGTGTGTGTCCCTGTCTTTGTCCACACACTTTACACTTTACTTCATCTAGATCCCTATACAAGCCGAACTGCCAGAGATACTTGTAGCCAAGTCTTATACGAGCTGTGACAACATCTGTTAGTCTACTGACTTTATTACTTGCCCCATACACATGTTTTACTTCACACATTTCAATGTGATGA
Organism: Procambarus virginalis; assembly: GCA_020271785.1. Lineage (NCBI taxonomy): Eukaryota > Metazoa > Arthropoda > Malacostraca > Decapoda > Cambaridae > Procambarus > Procambarus virginalis. The sequence continues at coordinate 7,562,792 of WNGS01166226.1, read as the reverse complement.
ACAATGGACCTGCTAATTCCAGTTTGCACAGTTCTACTTTCTTCAAATCCATCCAGGAGTTCTCGTCTAATGACACTTTTAAGGGACCTATTTGATAACTCAAGATTCCGTTCAACACTGTCTTTATTTACTTAGTTGACGCCTTAGCAAGGGCGTCAACTTTGTCATGTTCCTGCAGGCCATGTGAGAAGGAATCCACAACATTTTTATATTTACCCTCTTGCTAAGTATTCTTATATATCTACGTCTAGCTTCCAAGACAAGCACGTTATTACTTGATTGCAAACTGTTATTGCTCGTAGTGAGGAAAGGGAGTCAGAAATAATTAAGCTGTCTACTTCAGTGTTGTCAATAATTTCGAGTGCTACCAGTATCGCTACCAACTCGGCTTGCATAGTGGACGCCCAGTTACTTTGTCGTGTTCACTAAACAGGTGTTGTGTGACGATCAGGGGCAGTCGAGTTGTAGGGTTCTCGAATTCTTGGATGATGACTCACTTGAATATTAAGCTTTGAACATTTTTACTTGCTTAAATTATTGATACTCAGTATGTGAAATATATTGAAAGTTATTATTAAAACGGTGTTTAACTTTGTTCCCTAGAGATTTGGAGTTGAGATAAGAAAGTCTCTGCGGTTACTGGTTCATGAAATTAATGAGTACATGTTTAGAGTTGAAACATGGTAATAACATCTTTTGGTACAGACAAGTTCCATTCCTTGTCTTGTATGTAATGATCTAGAAGGGATGGTGGCAGCATTTTCTATTTACTAATTTCCTCTTCTACTATCTACTCTTCTACTCTACTATCTACTCCTCTACTTCTACTATCTACTTTCCTACTTCTACCTATCTACCCTTCTACCTCTTCTACTTCTCCTACTCACTTCCTACTTACTTATTATTCGATTATTCCTTTTCTCCCCCCCCCCCGTTACAGTTTGATAGTAGTGCTTAAAATTAAAGGGCTTTACAGAAATGGCTGGGCACGTTTCTTTTCACCTAATGCCTCTGTTCATCTTGCAGTAAATAGTTACCCAGGAGTTAGGTAGATGATGTGAGGCTGCATCCTGGGAAGGTTCAGTAGTTCGACCTTGTGGAGACGACCTATAAGCCTAACCTGTGAATAAACAGCCTTCCTCTTCACGACAAAACGAATTATAAAATTAATTATTATAACGTGCAGGTGTGAAATTTAAAATTACTGGATAATTATTTCACTCCTTTGACACCAAACATATCTTATAATCGGGTGTTCAGTTTACCAGAAGATATTTACTGAATTTACATGTGGGCCACAATCTCTCTAGTGGCCTCGAGGATAGGAAGCCGACGGCTTGTCAAAGGGCCCCCCCCCCTTTCCACCTTGTCCTGACGATATCATCTACCTGAATCTTAAATTGCAGCAATGTTTTGGCATTTAAGGGGTTTGGTGGGGGAGGGGGGAGTCTGTTCCATGGGTGGTTCACCCTGTGGGTGAAAATGCATCTCCTGTTTTTTGTTCTGCACTCTGACTTGAGCTTGAAACCGTTGCTCCTTGTTTGTTGTACGTCTGAAAATTGTAAGTTTTCCGGACCAACATCCTCCATAATGTTAAATATTTTTTGTTTTTAAGTTCGATGAGATCAGCCTTGTCATGTCTGGTTCGCAGTGATATTAGCCCTGTGGCCGTCAACCGAACCTGGTATGAGAGTTGACTTAGTTCTGAAATGATATTTGTTGCCCAGTGTTTACTTTCTCCAAACAGCTACAGTACATCCTTCTGAAGACGAGGTCTTCGTGTTTAGATACAATCATCCAAGTGGGCGCACACCAGAGATTTACACAGTTTAATAACTGATTTCAGGGAAAATAAAGCAAAGTCAAGTCTGGTCTGGCCGTTTTTAGGATTTGATCGGCTTCTTTCCACTACAGCTCCCACTTGTTGTGCAACTCGGTGATTCATAGATTCCGACTCTAAGGTCCTTTTCTTCATAACTCTGCTGCAAGGTAATATTGATTTGGTAGTTGTGACGTGGTTCGAGGCTTGCATTTTTCGATATTAAAAACTTTCCGGCCACTTG
>WNGS01166226.1:7484986-7552459 GCA_020271785.1 Procambarus virginalis | reverse complement strand
CCCCCTGCTCGTCCTGCCCCCCTGCTCGTCCTGCCCCCCTGCTCGTCCTGCCCCCTGCTCGTCCTGCCCCCTGCTCGTCCTGCCCCCCTGCTCGTCCTGCCCCCCTGCTCGTCCTGCCCCCCTGCTCGTCCTGCCCCCCTGCTCGCCCTGCCCCCCTGCTCGTGTTGAAATTGTGTAATGTGTCCACATAGTGTGTCTAGACGGTATCATAACTATAACCTGCTTACTCTTCTCTCCTTTTAGCGCTGGCTTCCCATCGACTTCCATTATTTTTGTATTTCACTCCTGTTTCGTATCTACTCGTTGATTCCTTTGTTGCAGTTTGGGTTGTCGTGTCATGATATCCTTGTACTACCTCCTTTAATAATTTATTTTTCTTCCCTGCCTCAAGGCGTTCTGTTAAACTATGGACTGGCATTTGTGCTCCGCTTCACTTGTCCCTCAGTGTAATGTACTGGAAGAAAAATACCGCTCCTAAGCACACTTATGAGCCGCATATAATGTCTTGGTGCACGCGCGTGTGTCCGTCTCCTGAGCGCTGGCGTCTCAAGTGTGTCTCCTCCTCAGGGCTGGCACAGAACCTGTCCATGCTGATCATCGGACGCATCCTGTGTGGGCTGTGTACCGGCATCAGCTCGCTGGTCGTGCCCACCTACACCACAGAGTACGCCTCCAAGGACATCAGAGGAGCACTGGGTAAGCTATGGGCTCTCATTCATTTTGTATCACTCTGTTTATTCATCTACATAATATACATAATGTTTACGAGTGTAATTTAGTCTCTAATATTTACTTTAGACATCCTAAGCAACTGCTGTAAGTGCATATTTATTTTCTGACTTTCGTTTATTCGAATTCACCAACTGGTCGTCCTATTACAATCTATATAAGAGAATGTCCGTCTAAGGACGCTTCGGACTTGCCTTTCCTAACTTTGCAGAGTGAATGGTCTGGGGTACGAGACGGACATAGGCTGGTCGAGGTCTGTCCTATTGGTCATGGTCGGGCCAAATGTGAGAAGGTCAGGCCAAATAGTGACCCCCGAACGTAATGGGTGAAAGGTGGATAGCTGATTCCCTAGAGTGTTTGACATTATATATGAGAGCGAACTACTACTATCAGGGGAAAGCTCCAAGCCATTACGACTTTATAGCACTGGGAAGGGGTCAGGATAAGGATTTGGGATGGGATGGGGGGAAGGAATGGTGCCCAACCACTTGGACGGTCGGGGATTGAACGCTGACTTGCATGATTAATAAAGATTGATAAAGATTAAGCCACCCAAGAGATGGCACGGGCATGAATAGCCCGTAAGTGGAACAATTTTTTGTTCAGTAAATCTTTTCAGTGTTCTGAGGTCGCATTTAATCGTCAGGCTGCTATCGCGGGGGAGGATTCTGCTTCACAGTCTTTATGAGGGTGTCCAGCTGCAGGACACCTTTTTTGACCAGAAGAGTGGCCGTGTTGATGGCTTCAGGGTGGCCACTGCAAGATTCGGGGACTCTTAAAGCCCTTCTAAGGTCGTTGGTTGCTTCACATTCCAGGAGATGGTGAAATAATGGTTTTTCTGTAACAGTTTGGCAGAAGATGCACTCTCTTTGTCGGGGTTCACCAATCTCCCAGTTGCATCTGTAACCTAGACGTAGTCTATATAACCGAACTGCTATTTCCCTGTGGATTCCATTTTGGAATATTTAACCTATCTAATTTGGTTGCCTGAAGATACCATATTGCAGAGGACGAACCTTCAGATATTCTTGTGCTGTATCCAGATTTTGCCAGTGGGGGTTAATAGATCAGCCTTACATTTCTTATTCTCTCCTGATTCCATGTATGACTTGCCGTCCTGTAAGGTGGGGATGTTGGATGAGCTTGTAGCTGGTTTATCTACACTGTGTGTTCCTTCATACAGAATAGGGAAGCAGCACATTCCTGTGTATACCTAAGCATGTTAAAAAAATACATTGTTTGAGAGGAGTCTTGTAGCAACTGGTAAGAGTAGTTATAATATAATGTTTCCATGATTCAGTGCTTACCTCTTGTGAAAATCGTGAAGTTGTTGTTTAGTCAGAGTCTATTTGTTTTTTGTATTGAGGCTGGTATTTTGTACCTTGATTCCATGTATGCCTAACCATCCTGTGAGATGAGAGTATTAGATGAACTTATAGCTAGTTTTTTATCTACACTGTGTAATCTTCCATATAGAATAGGGTAGCAGCACATTGCTGTGTATACCTAAGCGTTTTAATACAAAAATATCAGTAATGAAGGTTTTAAATTATAGTTTGTGTAATTACCAATATTATCCTTATTAAATCATGTTAACCATGGATCATTAAGATCTCATGTTGATATGTAATAGTCATATTTCTTTTGAATCATTTATTAAATTGTGCATTATGTCTCAATTTTTCACTTCTTTGGATATACTGTATAGAACAAAAAGATAGGATAAAAATAAACCAGCAATATTTCTTTCATTATATTTTTTATTTAAATAACTGCATCAATATTTCTACAGCTGACAGGATTTGTTTTACTCACAGATGCATTATTTGTTAAAAAAAAATTGGTTTATTGTTACACACAATGGTGCTACATAGCCTTCCCAGCTTGGTGCCTTCTTTTGATAGTCACTTACTGATTGTTACACAGCCAAATTGTGCAACAGGAAGAGGTCTTGGACCCCGAGTTCCTTCCCTCTCTTTTTTTAACAGGCAATAATAGTCCATATAGTCATAATTATAGGCCTAAGTATTCAATGACAAAAGTTGTTGAAGTTTTTACCCTTACCTAACATTTGTGAAGCATATTTTTCTTTTGTGTCTCACCCAGATTTAATTTCAAAATAAAACCAAACAAAATCAATTAAAAATGGGCATGTATAGCTAAAGTATGCCCCTAGCTATACTTATTGCTAGGTGAACAGGGGTATTTGGTGATAGTAAATGCTCCTACCATTATCTTCTCTCATATTGAGAAGAATCATCACCTTCTCTCATATTTCATGTTCACCAGTGTTTATATATTTAATAACTACTGGTATAATATCTTGCTATTATAAAACTAATTCTAATATCATAAAATACATATTTACTACAAATTTCAATCAGAGAATGCATATATAGTTAACTCGAAGGACTCCTCTTGACGAGACTCGCCAACTAAATTGTTTGTTTATACTAAAATCGATCCTCCGTGTTGTGTAGAAGAGGAAAAATAGTCGTATCCAGTTTACGTAAAGCTACGAGTGGCCGAGAGTAACCTTAGCGTGACGGAGCATACTTACAAAGATTTTCCTTCTTAAATACCAACCTGAATATCGACGTAGCCGCTAGGAAGATGCTAAAAAGAAAAACGTTCGTAAATACGTACGTAACTGCTTCGTGAATCTGGCCCCAGGTTCAGTTATCACGGGCCCAATGTTTTCACTTATCTTTATTTTATTTCTGAAAAAAAATTTTTTTGCCTGCAGTTCTGCTCGGACTTCATTCCCATTTGTTGCATTTTGTATAGAGCTTGTCTCCGATTACGTTCATTAGGACCCCCCCCCCCATGGTTACCTGTTAGGAGCCATTATAACTGTTTGTACTTTGACAGCCGCTTGATCTAGGAGAAAAACAGAATACTTCTACAATGTGTAAGGTTGATCAATACATTGTCATCGAAAACCCACAAGCAGCCTATTTATTGTGACTGACGCCGTACAGCGTACACTGGCAGGCCACGCCGGCTACAGTGTACACCTCACTTGTACTACATCAGGTCGACATGTAGGGGAAGCCAGGGTGTACAACTGTACATGTACAGTATTGATATGTGTACGTTTGTCCCCTTTAACGCTGTACAGTTCATTGAATTAATTATTCGGTATTCTAAGTAGAGATGCTGTTCAGCAAGAATTATTTGTACAACTTTGAATAAGATAGATACTCATGCATTTAAATATGATAGATACTCATTTCTCTTCAAAGGCTGACGTTCGTTCGTCCGTTTTCCTTGATTCCAGGCACAGGTTTCCAGCTCTTCATTACAGTGGGCATCCTGTACGCTTATGTGTTCGGGTCTGTGGTGTTGTCATGGCGGTGGTTGACGCTGGTGTGTGGGGCGCTAGGCTTGGTCTTCCTCCTCATGGCCGCCTTCCTCAAGGAGTCGCCTCACTTCCTTCTCTCTAAGGGCAAGGAGATGCAGGCCAGGCAGTCTATGCAATACTTTAGAGGTTTGTAAATATATATAAAATACATTCACTAGCAGTCCTTTTAATTTAGCATGCATTGTTGAATAATTTTTTCATATTAGTGGAAGGAAACAAAGAAATTCAGGTTTAATTTTTTTTATTTAATGAAATAAACACGAAAGAAAAGATATTTTTTTTAAATTAAAAAGTTAAAGTAATGGCAATAACCAAACTGGGTAAGTGGTAACAGAGCATGAAGGGAAGCTTTTTTCGTCAGTCTAGTCTAAATTTCGGGGTAATTTTAAGCAGTACATATTTCATACTGCTAGGACTACTCTTTCTTCATTGTGGATTAGTGCGTATGATTGTGCACACTACCTCCAGCAGGGCGAGACTAGGCAGCCCAGCGAAGTCACCTCGAGCAGATCAAAAGGTCCTTCATCTTATCCAGGAACAGCCTATGAATTTGCTGGCTTGGTTAGAATAGTAACTTTAGTACTGTCCTGGTCACGGTGGCCTCGCTGGGTAGTAGGTTAGAGCCCCAGTGAAAGGTAAACTCACCTTCTGCCCCTTCTACAGGCAAATCATATGACATAGAGCAGGAAATGCAAGAGTTGAAACAGTCTTTGAAGGACTCCTCGGATGTGAAGGTGACGCTGAAGGACCTGTCCACCCCTTACATCCTCAAGCCTCTGTTGATCACCTTGGCCCTCATGGTCTTCCAACAGCTCTCTGGCACCAATGCTGTCATCTACAATCTCAATATCATTTTCGAGGTGACTAGGAATGTCCGCGCCATATTTCGCCCACCTTCTTTTTGTGTTTACTAGATCATTTAGAGCTTAATTGAAGCGTCCTCCATCGACGCCCCCTCCCCCATTAACGTGATCCCCCCTCACCCCCCACTCCATCTTTTACATGCCCAAGTTACGCACTTTACGGTGTGTCACTATTGGAAAACTGAAAGGGAAAACCGATTTCAGATATGGTAAATAATGTGTAGTCCATTTTTCATTAGTGCTTTGTAGTGTAGCTACCGAGTGGGTAGGGAAGCTCTGCTCTTCTGTTGGAGGTTAGTGCTCGCCTCGTCGGGGTGACCCGCGGGTCCCTCCTCCCACTTATCAACTTTCAGTACAGGTTTCCAAGCCTATTGGGCTTTTAAATATCTACATTTGAGACTGTGTATAGCATGTGCCTCCATTAACATTTCTCAGTGCACTCATTTTTATTCATTCCCCTGGCATATGTTTGTGGCATATTCTGGTACTTCTCTCTTACAGTGACATGAGGTTTAATTTAATTATGTCATTCTACTCTCAGGTCTGATGGCACACCTCTGCTCTGCCAACCCTTCTGTCTTTTCTCTCAGTCGCCTGGTCATAGAATGAGAATGTTTTAAGGTAGGATTTGCCGTCCATGAACAGTGTTGATGTTTTGACGAAGGCCTTTCTCTCTAGATAATCAACCAGCATATCTCAGTCCTGCATGACATGACAGGGACTGGCTCCTAATTTAGGGGAACAGACAGGAGGCACTTTTTCTTATGCTGCCACAACATTGGCTGTTTACAAACTTTTGGTAGTGCAACATAGTCTCCCCGGCTTGGTGCCTTATTCTGATTATTATCTACTTTTTGGTGGTTATCCAATTTCCAGTGACTGTCAGCACAAGGCTTCTACTACTCAGTATTTACTGTGAGAACCTCTCTGGTGTCTTCAACTTTGCTGTGTCCAGCTCTAGCTGGTGTCATCTTCAACACTGGTTCTCGTATTAATCCAGTGCTGCTTACTTTAACACAGTCTCGGTTCAGGAACTTCACTTCACTCTCCTGTGAAGACTTTTGCGGTGTTCTCATATGGCTGTACAGCAACTTACTCTGGATCTTGCAGATAAAGCAATTTCATTCTCCAATTGCCTTTCTTCCCCTTCTGAGGTAGTCATTCTTTGACCTCTGGTCCGCCCCTCCCTTCCCTTTCTGTTTTCTGCTGTTCTTTGGTTCCTGTAATTTATCCATGTTAATGTTTTGCTTCCTTACATGCCTAGTTAAACTCTAATGTGATCCTGGCTCTTTTTATTGGTGTCCAAGTTTGTCTAACCTCAATACGTTCTGCATTATTTTCATGAATTTATTGTTGCCGCCAGAAGTGGCTAGTTTATTGTGCACCCCATACTTACCCCTGTGAGCCGTAGCGCAAAAAGAGGATTTCAGAGCTTATAACTTAGGATAAAATATCTGAAATCCTTACATTGTATCTATATTTCGTCTCAAATAGGTGTTCATGCAAGTGACACACAACCGGACTTTGATATACACTGAATATATTTAAGTTAATCTACTCGGTTATTTAAGTTAATCAACCACTAAGAAGGTCGTAAGATGTACATCTTAAGGAATATTATAATTTCACTTTTACAATTTCTACTTAACTATTAAGTTTTATTTAGTTCATAAACGTAAATGAAGGAGTCTTCATAACATGGGTAAATGTGGTCTAATTAGATCACATACACAGTCCTGTTCCCTTACTACATATTTATATATATATATCTAGAACCTAATGTTATTTGCTTGTGTTTTGTGAGGACTCTGGCAGCACGTTATCTGATGACATGAGCAGCATAATAGTGGGGGTTGTGCAGGTGCTTGCCACAGCGGCCTCCACCCTCCTCATCGACCGTGCTGGGAGAAAGTTGCTGCTCTCCATCTCCGCCGGCGTCATGGCCATCTCTATAAGTAAGGGCCAACTACCTCTTTCTCATCAGCACACTTACTGGTGTGACCAAATGGTTCCAAAGAAATGTTACTCGCTTTACTTCCACAAGTCAATGTGAGATGGTGGCTATGTTTCATTTGCACGCTGGGTAATTTATAAACATCGTAGCCTAATCCATCTCATTGGAAAAATTGTTTTTAAAAACACAAATTCTGCAATTCATCCCAAGGACAGGGTAAGGCCAAAAAATGTGTCGGCTAAATGTATAATACTTGTGGGCATGGGTATCTGTGCTCCCTATAACCAGAGGGGCACCAAAGGTAGTTTACCTGAATGAATTGCGTGGCCGGTCCCCAGGCCAAATGCTGTGCAGTAGTGACCTGACGCATGAGGTCATTACTGGATAGCATGAACATGAACGACGTACATGTTCACCTCGACAAGGGTTAAACGGGACCAGAGAACCACTACTTACAGAAGAGGAAATGTCTTAACATTACAATTCAGCACAAGTCTGAGGAACTTCCTTGGAATCTGCAGGTAATTACTTTCATAGATATAACGAGAAGGGCGAAGTCTCTCGTCCTGTCCATCAGCTCACTGACTCCAGTGACAGACAGATGCCGTATGCAGTTTGTTAAGGATTTTAGATAAATGTTTACTGGACAGGTGTAGATGTTACCGGAGCTATCTTCATTGAACAATCTATAAATCTACCTAACCATTTATTGAAGATATATATGTGGGGATTATTCACTCAAGTGCATACACAGGGTCCAAAATGGCTCCCTCGAATGCAATTCTCTTCAGAGGATTCTCACAAACTCAGCAAGAGGCGGTACACCCATATATATGTGCGTGTGTATTTATATCTCTGAGTCTATGATGTTAACCGTCCAGTGTCTAAATATAGTTTTTACACTGGTGAGGTGGGATTCTTAGTATTGCTTCGAAGATAAGCTTGACATTTCAGTGCCTGCCACTGGGAGCCGTATATAGAACCGCGAGACTGTAAATGTTGGGTAATATTGGTTCTGTTTCATGGTCACATTTATGCATGCCTCTGTCGCTCTCGCCGCAGTTTGCTTGGGTGTGTTCTTCTACATGAAGTCTGAGGACGAGCAATGGGTTGGAACTAATTTGGGGTGGGTGCCCCTAGTGTGTCTCATGGTCTTCATCACTGCCTTCTCCATCGGCTATGGCCCCATCCCCTGGATTATGATGGGTGAGTTATAGCTTCTTTTGTTTTAGCGATGACTTCACAAAAATAAATCAGTCCAGTTAAGGGATAATAACTGATAAACACACAATGAGCATTATTTCATTTATTTAAATTATATGAGGAAGATGTTAAGATTTGCCCAATAAAAGTCGCCATTAGATCACCAGTTTTGTTTATATAATTAGTTTTTTCCATGGTTAAAGTGTATGTGGATAAAGTAATAATGAAATTGTTACATGTAGGTTAGTTAGAACGAGAACACATCATAATTCTCACATTTAATGTAATTCAGGCGAGTTGTTCTACCCAAACGTGAAGGAGGCTGCAGGCAGCCTAGCCACCACCATCAACTGGACGTGTGTATTCATTGTGACCTTCACCTTCGAGCCGCTGCAGGTGAGAGCTGCCTCGTTCTTTCCCACTTCCACAATAACTTGTGGAAGTGGGAAAGAATGTCATAAAATATATAACTAAACTATGATAGAGTTTATATAACTAAACTCCATCATAAAATATATAATCACACTATAACGTCTGTGACTCGACTGAATTAAGAGATAACAAGGTAGGTTTTGCTAATTAACTGTCCTGGAACATCTCTGGAGAGGGCCCGAATCCTTAGGCTTGCCGGGGTTGAACCCTAGTATTACACCCACTAAAAGCTAAGAAGGTGTAAATAACGGAAGATGGTTAGGTACTCATCCAATGCCTCGCTTCACTCCTGAAGACGCGACCAGCCATTCCGTAGGTCTCGGCATGCCGGGGTCTCGCAGCATTAGTAAACAAGCTCCAATTTTGACAACAGTATAGTGCTAGAGTATCAGTGTTGGATGTGAGTATCAGTGTTGGATGTGGAGCGCACTGATAACTAGTCAAAATAACCGAGATGTACGGTACTGTTAAGCATGAACAAGTAGTTATGAAAGTGAAGTTAACTATCAGGAGAAGCGCCAAACCATTACGATTGTATAGCACTTGGTGGATGGCTGCTCGCGACCCGTGGGGTGTGATCACTGCGCCTGCGCTCCCAAGTTTCCACCTGGTGCTTGGAGTGTGCGGTTAGCTGCTGGTGGTGCTGGGTGTGCCAGCTGGCCGTGGGGGCGGTATGGCGTCATCTGTGGCGGCGATTCGGAGGGTTAACTCCGCGGTCTTGGAGTTCTCCGATGCTGCAGACTAGGCTGTCATGGAGGTGGCACTCCTGGACGTTTTGAAGGTCGACCTGACTTCCGTCGATGGTCTCGAGAAGGTCTCGGACCGGCGGGTGGTGATTATGTTTGCCTCTCCTGCTCCCTATCAGTGGTTTGTGGAGGAATTTGCTGGCCGTCCCATCTTGCTGCCTGGTTCCTCCGGGACTGTGGAGGTTTCGGACGGTTTTGTGCCACCGGTGTACGTGAGTGTGCACGCGGTTACTCTGGAGTTTCCTGAGGCTGTTCTTCGGTCCTGCTTCTCGAGGTATGGGACTGTGTTTACCCACCTGGTGAATCGCCTCCACTCTGGCAGGTTGGCAGGTGTGCTGACTGACGTTCGGATGCTTGCCATGTGCCTGACATCTGCCATTCAGTCGCATGCCTTCCTCATGGTGCAGCCTGAGGGTCTACTATGCTGCCCAGCCTCTCACCTGTTTTCGGTTTAGTGAGTCCGGAAAGCTGGATATTACAGAGAAAAATCATATTTCGTGATATAGCATTTAACAAATCCACAGGAGCCGGAATGAGGGTTCGAACCAATGCAGTGGGTGTTCCCAAATGCACACTTTAGTCGGCTAGATGTGGCGTAGCTAACTAGAGCGTACCAGGGAACACCCAGCGCATTGACTTCGAATCCTCATCACGGCTCCTGTGTATTTGTTATGTGGATATTAATAGGGTATTAAAAATATCAACACAAAATAGAAGACGAATAATGGGTATACATTGGATAAGTTTAAATTTAGGAAAGACCTGGGTAAATACTGGTTCAGTAACAGTGTTGTTGATTTGTGAAACCAGTTACCGCGTAACATAATTGAAGTAGGATCCCTTGAATGTTTCGAGCGTAAGTTAGGCATAAATATGAACGAGATTGGGTGGATATAATTAGGAGCTGCCTCGTATGGGCCAATAGGCCTTCTGCAGTTACCTTCATTCTTATGTTCTTATGTCTAAATATATGCCATTTTTGTTCTAATTTCCGGCGTTTCTGTCCCCAGGATGCCATCCACGACTATGGTGCCTATTTCCTGTTTGGAAGCATTAGTGCCCTTAACTTTATCTTTTGTCTCGCGTTTGTTCCCGAGACGAAAGGCAAGACACTACAGGAAACCACAGCTCATTTCGGCGGACCATCTATCTTGAAATAAAGAACATTGGAGGAACAAATCCACAAGGGCTGTGACGAGGGTTCGAACCTACGTCCGCGAGGATCCCAGACGCTGCCTTAATCGTCTGGGATTTGTTCATTTGATGCATCACGCTATTGTGATTTCTGTGTTTAATATTGGAGGTTTTGTTTAAATATTAGTGAGAACATGAGGATGTGTGGAGTAGGCTGCCTGTGCAGGGTTACAAAGACTGTGCAAAGTTACAAAGATGATGCGTACTACTTAATTCTTACCTGTTGTAATTCATTTTGTTGGGGACAGGCTGCCTGTGTATGTATACGGACTTCAGGCTTATATCGAGGTCCCTCCTCCCAAGGTAATAAATATTTATGTACTTGTGTTATATGGCGAAATGTAATTTTTTAATTCAATAAAACACTGCATCTAATTTAGTTTTTTTATAAACTCTTAACATATATTTATGTAGGAAACCAAGTAAATTAGATTTAGTTAGTATTATTAGTGCAAATGAGATTGTAAGGTTCTTAGCAACTAAATTGTTTAAATTTTATTTGTAATTTATTATTTACATAGATACATGTGCGTAGAAAAAGTCTTACATTGGCCTCAATTTTCACACCTTATTTTAACCAGTTTCAGACGATGTTTCTGACACCTGGATCCCTCTTTGGGTTAAATTGATTCAAAGGCACGAACAAAATATGCGGAAGACAACATACAGTAACTATTCAGGATGTCAATACGCGAGTTAAAAACGTTGAGACGAGCAACGTCAAAGGAAACGCACCTCCATGAGCTCCTTGTCCCCTGGCAGGTCTGAGGTGACGGGGCTCAAACAGTATTTGGTAGTGTACATCTTTTGTAGTTGTTCACCGCTCTTGTGCCAGGTAAGTCCAATAAGGGTTCACTATAGCCCCTGTTATTTGCCCCGCTCCTGTGCCAGGTAAGTTACGGGCTCACCATAGCCAGTGCTACTTGGAACTTGTTCCGAGTAGCTGAATCTATAACAACAACATTGTAGTTGTTACCATCGCAGCAGCGCGGCTAACAGCTCTACGTTCATACTGTCTTCACTGCCAGTACATCTGTTTGTAGAAAGTGAAGGGACGACGACGTTTCGGTCCGTCCTGGACCATTCTCAAGTCGATTGTCTCAATCGACTTGAGAATATGCAAATCTCGGTCCCATTCTCCCCTTTTTCAAAAGAGGGGAATGGGGGCGAGATTTGCATATTTCCAATCAGGGGAAACTATCCCTTGGTCCCGAGATTTCCTGAATGGGTATTTGTGGTAGGCAAAATACATCGTTTATTTATTTATTTATTTATTTATTTATTTATTTATATACAATATACATTAGGTTAGTGGGAGTACACAACATTGGTGTTCTTTTATTCTTGCAAATTCTTTCATTCTAAGCAAACACGCATAGCGTTTCGAGGAGGTCCTTAATATAACAGATAATACAAGATTATTAATAAATTAACAGGTACATTGTAGCATTATTTGAGCTTAACATAACTACAATGCGTAAGTATCCACTAGGAAAATATAACAAACGTTCCGAACGTTTTTTTGTCTCAACACATTATCAAGGAAATACAAAACGATGATACAAGAGTTTGGGATTATATAACCAACTTCACCTGACTAAACAAAGAACCTTAAGCTAAAACATCGATTAATACAGGTGACATGAAGGTCAGATGATTAAGTGGATATTACCGAGGTATTCCTTCATATACTAATTTTATACCTAATCACAAATCATTCCAAATTATAAATTTATCTAATTTACATAACCCTGGACTTATCTAAATCACTACTTTGTATAAATAATGATTCAATAATATTTCTTTCAGTAACCAATTTACAATCCACTATTTAGCAAAATGGTTAGTTCAAGTTCTAAATCGTATTGTTGGTAATTTGTCTAATTCAAATATAAAGAATAATCTTGATTTAGGCGAAATATTATGTAATAAGAAAGAGCTCTGTGATGAAAGGGTTAGCTTGTGTAATGGTTAGCTTTGATGTAACTTCTTTATTTGCCAAAGTCCCAGTTGATGACTTAGATTATTATCTGATGAACTGTTAAAATATGACTGGCCCCTTCCAGTTACTACGTTAATATAATTAATAAAACTTATTAACTCTAAATTTGTTTAATAACGAATTGTAAAAAAAATGGAATGGCTATGCTTAACCCTCTTTCCCAAGTCTTATGCAATATATGTAATTCTATGAAACAAGACTAAAGTAACATTGCCTCCTAATGTTACATGGTTCCTTTATATTGATGTTTTGCTTATAGCCTAAGAATAGAAACGGGGACATTGTTAGAATTAAATAATCTAGCCCCATCCATTAAGTTTACAATGGAAATGGAACAAGACAACTATCATTCTTAGACGCGATAATTTATAAATGTGAAAATTTCAAGCTTTCTGTATATAGAAAACCAACAAATGTTGGGTCTTTTGTACACTTTTACTCCCCTCCCGCCAAACACACACCGAAACTACGACGTTGGTACAACGTTCGAACAAGATTTAACACCTCCTAACCATTTATAACAACCATATAGCAAGTTGTAACAACGTTCTAATACGTCATAAACACGTTAAGCCAAGATGTAGCAACTTTATTACTAGTTGTAACAAGCGGAAAATAGAGACGGTTTCGGTTTGTGTTTCCAGGGCTTCCCTCATTTGGTACTAAGTTTCCACCTGTGTCCCTTGACCGTGTTTCCCCCGTGCTAAATAGTTTGTCTTTGTCCATCATGTCAATTTTCCCCGAGAATTTTGTAGGTGGTTATCATGTTTCCCATTTCCAGGGACATGAGATCCCTCGAAGAATATTTACTCGTGCACAGCACCAGACGCTGGGTAATTTCTTTCATGCTCGGCCAAGAATGTACAACTATCAGAACTGTCAAATTTCATACCACCACACGCCTTGGGAACCTGGAATGGGGCTTAAGTGGAGCGCCTAAACTCCCAGCCACTTGGGCTGGACGGTAGAGCGACGGTCACGCTTCATGAAGGTCAAAATTCAATCCCCGACCGTCCAAGTGGTTGGGCATCATTTCTTTTCTCCCCCTCCATCCCCGTCCCATTCCAAATCCTAATCCTTTCGAAGTGCTATATAGTCGTAATGGCTTGGCGCTTTCCACTGACAATCACATTGTCTTGAACCATTGACTTTTTTTAACTCACGTTTAATCTTGTCTTCAAGTGAAAGCATGCTTCATTGTGTTCAGAATGAGTGAGTGACTTTGCCAGACAAGAGTGTTAGTTTAGTTCATTTATTGTGCACCCCATACCCATCTTGTGGGCGGTAGTGGAAAGTGTTACAGAGGCACATAATGGGCTCAGGGACTGAACCCCACAAATCATTTAGCTAAGCAAGTTACAATCTTTATGAGCTAGTTACAAAATTCAATATACATCTTCACATCAACAATAGGCTCGAGATCGACCACAAGTACAGTTTCTAAATTAAGCAACTGACGTATGTGGAGAGCTAGTGTCACAATTGATGTGTTTGTCCTGCACACCGCATACAGTGGGCAGCGGTGGATAGGTTACAATCACTTAGTTACTACCTACAGTTAGTAACCTGGGAATATTTGGCCAAAATTTCTGGTAGCAGATCATTTTGAATGAAATATTTACACATTTTTTAACATGTGTTATAGAACCGTCTTTGAATTCACGTATCTTTTCGCACTCCATCACAGTGACGGAGGGACTGCAAATAATTTTGTTGACACAGTTTACGTTTGGTCAGGTCTACATCAGCAGATAATGAGAATTCCCAGATACACATGTGACCCAGTCTAAGCCGAGCAGAAGTAACATCTAGAAGTCTGCTGATTTTATTGGATGAACCATAGATGTGTGGCTCCTCTTGCATGATAGTATGATGGATGGGCCAGACAAGAACATTGAATTTTTCGGTTATAAGAACTCCTTAATTGCCTAAACAGTACTACTGGGAGTACTAATCCTGCGGAAAATTGAAGCGTCTTTAAATATGTTTTGAGGTATTTGGTTGAATATGAGAAGATATGTCGTTTCAGTACACTTTAGAAATCATACTGCTGCTGCCATCAGCAGTCACATCTTCAGTAGGCAAAAAGAGCCAGTTCCAGCCATATACATGGCAGCCATAGTACCACCACGGCTCACAGGAGAGGTAGTGTGAGCCACTGTACCACCACCATGGCTACAGGAGAGGTAGTGTGCACTGGACCATGAAGAGTTCCTGTCTAATAGTTTCCGCTTTCCATCACCAGCTTACAAGTTAATTCTCGTTCCATCTGTGGACAAGACTGTGCTAGATCATTATTTTCTTGTAGTTTGCTTCAAAGAACAATCGTTTCAATGGAAGGTATATTACATTTGGTTCTTTATCAATATGAGCTGCCCCGTATGAGCCAACAGATTTCTGTATTTCTCTTAACTCTTTGCGCATTGCTGATCATGCGAGGCATTAATGACTGAGGATAGAAGCAATTTCTTTGACGTCTTCGTCTCTCTCAAACTGCAAGAAAATATGTAACTATATTTCACATTACTAAACAAAACTAAAACATTGAAATACTGCAAATAACAAATCTTAACAGAACAAAAGCATGCGAAATTGAAGCATTAAGTACAGGATATACCCTCTTTGGAACTTTGTTATCCAGTAATAAGCAGCCAGTAAATAAACTGGAATAGTCCCTACTGCCTGGACGGTGGCCAACATGGCCTTTATAGTCAAGAAGGGTGACTTTCCATGCTGCGAAACTACCGTGCAATTAATGAATTAAAACAAAAATTAACATACAAACCGATGGACACTTTTTTTAGGTTGCATGGATTCTTCTGGGAAACTGTAAACTCACCATCTTAGTTATTCTGCTGCCTTAGCAGGAACTGTGAGCCGCTGTAGGCTGGGGTCACCTTCTCTGGAAACAAGATGAAGTTCTGTGGCGTGGGCAGCGAGGTCAAGAAGTCACGTGACTGGAAAGAGGTAAGAATGTGACCAATTTAATCCAGTTTGTAAACGCTGTATCGCCTGGTTTGACGCGTGTTTAAAAGATTTATAAAATGATAGACATGCTGCCGAGGAAAAAACTTAAGAAATAAAACTTAAGAAGGGAGATTTATCTTGCAATCGTTCAATTGCTTACTCGGGAAAAATTGCTTGAATCGATAACTTATTAGCAAAGGATTCACAACAGTTTAACTAAGTCAGTTTTGAACCAGTTATATTGAGTAAATAACCTAGTCGTAACTCATTTTAAGTATATTAATGAATAAAGATATGATGCATCGCTGTCATATGTATTAGATACAATAAACCTATTTAGGATTCATCCATTTATTGAGGTTTTTGATTTGTGTCGAGTGATTATAGTGTGGGCGATGTATTCTTGTATGTAAATGCAATGTATTGTTATATTGTATGAATGCGCGCGCGTGCATGTGTGTTAAGTTAGGAGCGAGCAGGTATGATAGGCTTCTCGGGGCATAGAGACGTGATCGCGTGACATTTTTTAACTATAAAATGGATAAAGGGAATAACAAAGAGTATATAGAAAGTTTTAAATATTTATACTCAAAATCAATGAATCAATAGATATAAATTGGACATGTTGACACTCGGGAAAGAACTAGGTAATTACTATATTTGCTGACTCACATAGCCCTCCTTTTATCTTGTCACGAGAGTGAACCCTGATAACCAAAAAAAACAAAACACTTAACATGCCGTCATCTGCATAATTATTTCAAACAGCCGTTGTAATATTGAGCGTAGCACAACCAGGCTCCACATAGGTAGCATCGGAGGGAGGGGGGGGAGGAGGAGAGACAGAATATATTTATGTTAAGGATTTGCCTGAAACGCTATGCGTGCTAGTGGCTGTACAATAATGCAAGAACGCTTTACTGTATAAATAAATCATTTATAACAAAAAACACTAGAAAGCCACATTGCTTCAGCAAATTAGTAATGTTTACAGTAAACATCAGAAGATATACACCTGCGCAAGGAAGCTGTCGTCAACCGAGCAGCGGGAAACACCTCGTCAAAAGGAAGCAAGTCTCGCTCTGACAGTCATGTCCATGGAGGTTATCTTGAAGTTATCTTGAGATGATTTCGGAGCTTAGCGTACCCGCGGGTACGCTTTTTTTTTTTTTTTTTTTTTTTTTTACACACCCCTAGGAAGCAGCCCGTAGCAGTTGTAACTTCCAGGTACCTATTTATTGCTAGGTAACAGGGAAATCAAGGTGAAAAACATTTTGCCCATTTGTCTCCGCCTCCACCGGGGATTGAACCCAGAACTTTTGGACTACGAATTCGAAGCGCTGTCCACCCAGCTGTCAGGCAGGGTATTATATTGAAACACGGACCAAGATAGTTGTAATAACCTGCCGCCGCTGACCCGAGGATGGCTCACCTCGCCTACACAAAGCAGCTTCAATGCTAATAATAATTTAACAATAATTTGTTGTGTCGGGGGACAGGCAGCCAGAGTGTATTCATACACGTTAGGCTTATATCGAGGTTCCCCCCACCAAGGTCGAATTACTGACCCCCCCCCCCCAGGATGCAACCCCACAACAAGCTGACTAACTCTAGGGTACCTACTTACTGCAAAGTGAACAGATGCATTAGATGAAAGGAAATGTGCCCAACCATTTCTGTCCCCGCCCAGGATTCGAACCCAGAATACTCTATTGTGCGTCGAGAACGAACTGTTCAACTGGGACCCTTGAAGCTGTGCCTGGTGCCATCTTTTTTTAAATATTATTCTAAATATAAGTAAATAAACTTACTACGCAAATTTATTCCTCCTGAACGTTAAAATATTCAGTGACGGTCGTGTTTACTCCTTGTGAATGCGCGACTCATAAGGCCGAGGAGAGTCATGATTTACTGGTGTTCTAACTACATGTTGTCTGCCTTATTTTGTAAGCTCTAGTTTAATCAAAGTATGTTCCTCAGCCGGCGTGTTGTACTGGCCGAACACATTACCTGTCTCCGGTCGTCACTCTTCATGGCGGGCGTCGTGGTGATGGCCAGACGGCTGTAGTTGTCCTGGTGGACGGGTTCCCACACAAAGCCCAGACTACCGTCAGGTGTTGGGTTCCTGTTGGAGACCACGACAACCATAATGTGCTGTATGAAGCTTATCCTGGTCTTGAGTTACTGATAACTTTTATATTAAATTATTAACCTTACTCTATTATTATATATACTCTATTGTTTCAGTCCTGTATCTATAGTTTCTCTCGTTATTCTCTTATTAAAGCAGTTACCCGAAAGCAGCAAAGTTGGTCCACATGGTAGTGATAAGGTCCCTCACTGTGAGGTCCACCTCGCGCTCCAAGTCCTTGGGGCGGGAAGGGGGGCTGAAGGGCGGCTGGAGGAAAGGGCCGCCCCTGAACAGGTAGTACAGATCGTCCGCGTGAGTCACAACTGTAAAATGTATCTCTTGCTATTAGGAAATAAACCTAGTGTGAATATATAGTTATCTGCATCCTTTATACTAATATTTAGATACAGAGCAATTGCTTTAACATAAGTGTAAGGCAGAGCTGGGGCAGCGTGTGCTGTCATTAGAAATAGTGACCTTCAAAACGAAAATGATGAAAAAAATTGGGTTGAGAACTAGGCTTCCTCAATGCAAGCAGAGATAACTTATTGCAATAAGATGCATGGACAGGATCAAGAGCAGCAGTGATCAGTAAAGATTCAGAAGTCACACTCTTAAAGCCCTTAGAAAAAAATGGAAAATTGCTTAAACCCAGAGCTGTGGAAATTCTACCCAATCGAAGTAGGGTGGTCAAGTTCATATAGCTTCCCTCTCACGTCAGTCACTTCGTCTCGCTTCATGCAGGTCGGCGTTCAATCCCCGACCGTCCAAGTGGTTGGGTACTACCCCCCATCCCAAATCCTTATCCTGACCCCTTCCAAGTGCTATATAGTCTAATAGCTTCGCGCTTTCCCCTGATAGCTACCGTCCCTTCCCTCTCACGTTGGAATCTGAAAATGATGTGCTGGCTGCCGAGGCCACCGATAAGTCAGTATTTTATAATGAACTAAACCACACAACAGAAGATGAGGAGACGACGTTTCTGTCCGTCCTGGATCATTATCAAGTCGATTGTGATGGGAGCGAGGTTGTTTTTGTTTAGATTCAGCTACACGGAACAACATTTCCGTGTAACATGGGATACATTGAAATTATAGCCCGTGCTACATGGAAAGCGTCTCGGCACGTGCTGCCACTCCGTGTCTCGTGGAGTGCCAGAGCGGACATGTCCGCTCTCGTGGCGAGCGTGCAGGCGTGATCGTGATCCACCATAGCCTCAGTGATTGATTGATTGATTGATGAAGCTTAAGCCACCCAAGAGGTGGCACGGGCATGAATAGCCCGTAAGTGGTAATGGCCTCATTCGTTGTTTTTTGTCGTTTTAGATTCAGCCATTTTAAACAAAATTTTCCATGTACCATAAGCTATAATGAGCCTGTAAGTGGAGGCTCTTTGGAGCCATCAGTATCAATAGCTGGTACTGGAGATGTGGNCCACAGTGCTAGAGAAAGTCAGTCTTCCCACAGTGCTAGAGAAAGTCAGTCTTCCCACAGTGCTAGAGAAAGTCAGTCTTCCCACAGTGCTAGAGAAAGTCAGTCTTCCCACAGTGCTAGAGAAAGTCAGTCTTCCCACAGTGCTAGAGAAAGTCAGTCTTCCCACAGTGCTAGAGAAAGTCAGTCTTCCCACAGTGCTAGAGAAAGTCAGTCTTCCCACAGTGCTAGAGAAAGTCAGTCTTCCACAGTGCTAGAGAAAGTCAGTCTTCCCACAGTGCTAGAGAAAGAAGTCAAGGCACACAAATAGATAACACACACACACACACACACACACACACACACACACACACACACACACACACACACACACACACACACACGCACACGCGCACACAGGCGATCTCACGCACACGCGGCAGCGAACTAATCTGCATCACTTGCATCAAATAACATTGGATTAAAATAAGAAAAAACATATTTAAAAGTTCTAATTGAATTTGATTTTATGAGCGACGATAAAATAAAAACCAAGCTAGTGAACATATGGGTGTTGGTTGGGGACAAGCGGTCAAAATATTGTATTCTCTGTCAAAAAAATAAATAAATCTATGTAAATAAAAATGTAAATGTTCCTTTGCTCAAAATCGCTAATCTGCGAAAGTTCTTCACCGATTTCTTTGAAATTTTCACACAATGTTCCATTCACACCGAGCGGGTTTTTATATACATACTATATAGATGCTTCGTTTGTGACATAGAAAAAACATGTTTTTTTTTTAACTATGTTTTTCATGTGAGGGAAATCTTCGAAACCTCTTTACCGATTGCTTTGAAATTTTGACACAATGTTGCATTCGAATCGACGCGTTTTTATATACTTACTATATAACTGCCTCACCTGTGACAGGAAAAAACATGCTTTTTTTTGAAAAACAGTGCCGTCTGTTGGACCTAAGAGCAACACATGCTGTAATCTCCGAAAGTTCTTACTGATTGCTTTGAAATTTTGATACAACATTCCATTCGAATCGACGCGTGTTTTTACATACCTACTATATAGATGCCACACCTGTGACAGGTAAAAAGATGCTTTTTTGGAAAATAGTGCCATCTGTTGCACGTAAGAGCAACACACGCTATACTAAATATGTTACGATTCCATTTCAAAGTTTTCCATTTCATTGATAAGTTGAATTTTAATAGATTTCGATTTATTTTCATTTTGATTTAATTATTTTATGTGACATTGTGTAAATAAAGCATAACGTAGTCACCTCAACGTGAAAGGCTACTTAAATAACAGAGAAAGAGAGAGAGAGAGAGAAAGAGAAAAAGCTTCCAGTTTCAGCCACTCAGCAGCACTCAGGTCATCAAGGTCTCTGAGGACTGTGCAGCCTGCCTGGCGTCATACAGGCTAGTCTTTCTTCAGTCTTAGGTACGACTTCTGTGGTGTTATCAACCCACCTCATATATACAGCTTTGAAAGCTTCGTCTCATAAAATAAACTTAATAATTATGTAGAATGGGAATGAGTACCTTTGAGGGGGCAGCCCGTCCTCTTAATTTTCCCAACGTTAAGAAAACAGTCAATTTAAAGTGCCCTTATCGTAACTTACCAGAGGACCCAAAACGGGACAGTACGTCACTTTCACGAGCCGCTTCCATGTTCTACTACGACAATTTTTGGTCTTATGTAACGCATACCAGCGATAATCGGGACTCCTGGTTCAATCTTGACGCCGAGCGACGTCTGGATGTCGCCTCCGCCTGGAAGCCGCTGGTTCACGTTTGTTTTGCGATTTTGGATTTGATACTGACGTTTGGCATCCCTCTTCAACGGTCCACTTTGTACAACGCCTGGCGCACATATCGCCTCGGGTTTGTTGACAGATTTTTTTTAACGTGTTCTGGCTGCTTCTCCTGGCGGGGTGACGGTGTCCGGCGCCGGCTTGGCAGAGAGGTGCTGGGGGTTGGTGGGTCTTGGTGGGCTCCTGGTGTGCCCTCAGTCGTGGTGGGCGGCTAGTTTCTGCTCTGCCGGGAGGCACTGGATGACTTTTGTGTTTTAGGTGTGGGCCGAGTTTTTAGTTTGCTACCCAGTGTTCTCTGTACTCATCTAGTTGTGCTTGCGGGGATTGAGCTCTGGCTCTTTGATCCCGCCTCTCAACAGAGGCGGAACCCCTGCTGAGGACCCCCGCTATCAGTGTGGGGGCGGGGCCGGTGCTTGTCACCCTGAGGAACTCTAGGGGCTCCCCCCAATCATTTATTTTTATTAATACATGAGGTACATCTGCATTAGTGCAGCTACCCTAGACTATATGAAGTGGAGTAGTGTGTCAAAAAAGCTAACTAGGCGATGCTAAAAAATCCCCATCACACAGGATGGTTAGTCATACAGAGGCATGTGATGGGCAGTCTGCACTGGCAGACTCCAGAAGCATTTTGAGGATATCATCAACACAAGATTGAATAAGGTAGCAGTGGTAATAAAAGTCCCCATCTCGCAGGATGGTTAGTCATACAGGGCCATATGTTTAGTAGGCTTCACTGGCAAATTTTGGGTACACTGTGAGGATATCTTCAAGAATACGAGAATGAATAAAGTAATTGCAAAGCTCCAGGTACCTCATGCCAACTGGTCTGAAAGGTCTAATAACTGGGCATTCGGTGATGTAGTGCGGGAGATCGTGCCGTAGTTCCTGCTCACAGAGTTTGCAACTGGAGTGCTCAGGATTGGGAGATCCGTCACCTGCAGCCACCTGCCACAGGTAACGGCAGGTGGCTGCAGGTGACCCGCAAGCACAATTAGGTGAGTACACACACACATACACACATTCGTCATTACTCATGTCAGACTGATGTTCACTTGAGACAGTTAAGACAGTCCCAGCTGTGTTTGGGTACAAGTGATAGGATGAACCACCCAGCGGGTTTTCTTGCTATTAGGGAGTGTTGTACATGCTTCCATGGCGGTGTGCCAAATCACAGGATGAGTGGCGCTGCGCAATA
The DNA here is from genome assembly GCA_020271785.1 of Procambarus virginalis. NCBI lineage: Eukaryota > Metazoa > Arthropoda > Malacostraca > Decapoda > Cambaridae > Procambarus > Procambarus virginalis. The sequence continues at coordinate 7,530,435 of WNGS01166226.1, read as the reverse complement.
AACTCGCCTCTCGGGGCAAAATGGAAATAATTAATCGTTTATTAATTTAGTCTTGGTTTGTCTCCTCAGCTGTGAGGAACACTCTGAAAACCTCAGCAGGGATTATGGAGGAGTTAGGACACTCAAGGGCCGGCTTGGTCCAGGAAAAGAAGCCGTCGCACCTTGTCCAGTACATCGCGGCGCTCTCAGGTACTGAATGTTTGTATGTCCACGTAGGCAAAGGGCTCCAGCTTCTAGGCCCCGACTCTTAAACTATTATTTTGAGCAGTGTTACATCATTATTCTCATGGGTTACGTATTGTTTGCATTTAAATCCGTATATGGGTTATTTTTCATATAGTGCATTCCGCTTGTTGTATGACAATGATCTTATCTCTGTCAGGCTCAGTGGCATGTTTAGCTTCTGAGTGTGACCCCTCGTCTCGGCCCTCCACCCCTTGTGCGACACCCTCGTCCCGGCCCCACCCCTTGTGTGACCTCTCGTCCCGGCCCCACCCCTTGTGTGACACCCTCGTCCCTGCCCTCCACCCCTTGTGTGACACCCTCGTCCCTGCCCTCCACCCTTGTGTGACACCCTTGTCCCGGCCCCACCCCTTGTGTGACACCCTCGTCCCGGCCCTCCACCCCTTGTGTGACACCCTCGTCCCGGCCCTCCACCCCTTGTGTGACACCCTCGTCCCGGCCCTCCACCCCTTGTGTGACACCCTCGTCCCGGCCCTCCACCCCTTGTGTGACACCCCTCGTCCCGGCCCTCCACCCCTTGTGTGACACCCTCGTCCCGGCCCTCCACCCCTTGTGTGACACCCCTCGTCCCGGCCCCACCCCTTGTGTGACACCCTCGTCCCGGTCCCACCACTTCTTCGTCCTGGTTTCTCCACTATTGAGCTCTCCCACACTGGATATTCTATACCATGGACTTGATAAGTGTGTCATACTCGCTTAGCTCGATATTTCTTTAGGATGACGCCCCCTTGTGTGAGTTAGTTAGAGACCGTCATCTTGTCAGAGAGTAGAAAGCATCGTAAAGATTGATTTTGTCAATTCTTTAATGAATCCATTTGAATTCAGTTATATTTGTACATAAGGTCTTCTCGATTGCACATAATTCCAGAGAGGAAAGCAAAGAGAGTGCAGTCCATAGGATTAATTATGTGTGTGTGGTAGGACATATTTTACTCATTGTGAATTTTTATTCACACTGAGTAAAATATGTGACTTGTGTGACTATTTCACACTAGCATGAGCTAAGGCTGAGTTAGTTTAGCAGTAGTAATAGACATATACTTTGGTCGCGTGCTGCTTCTGGGAAGTTAGTTTTAAGCTAATAGAGCGACAACTCACCCTCATCTGAGAGTCTTAACAAAATAATGTGTAAACAAACATGAAAGTTTAATGCATCTAGGTAATGCAGGCGCCAAAGTGCATGTTTTCAAAACAAAAGCTAAACTGCTGCAAGAGTTATGACTATAAGATGTACCCAACAGTGGCCATGGGGGCCCTGAGCTTCGGCGCCGGCCTGGGCTACGCCTCCCCGGCCAGCCCCATGCTCATGGACAACTCAACCAACACGTCCCTGGTCATTAACAAGGAGCAGGACAACTGGTTCTCTTCCACCGTCAACATTGGAGCCCTGGTTGGGGGCCCCGTGGGCGGCCTCTGCATCAACCTGCTCGGGAGGAGGGGAGCCATGTTGGCCTCTGTGCCGCCCTTCCTCGCCTCCTGGGCCTTGATTGGTGAGTCCGGACTTGCGGAAAATTATATATAAACACTCCACAACTTCGTAGAATATAATTTTGTTTTTTATAGAATGTAATTTTTTCTTAAAGATATAAATATATATATATTTTTATTTATTTATTTATAATTTGTAACTTGATAGCGTTCGCACAAAACTTCGCCATGCTAGTGAGCGGACGCATCCTGGTGGGGATGTGCGCGGGAGTGACGTGCATCGCGGTGCCCACCTACATCGGGGAGGTCGCCTCGCCGGACATCAGAGGCACTCTTAGTAAGCTCCTTTGTACACAGTCGCAGAAATATCCTCATGAATATATTAATAGCTTCTTTCTCCAAGTGCACTTTGGTGGATGCATAATTATGTAAGTGGAAATTTTGGTATAATGATGATGATAATGATAAGTTTAGTTAGGGAAAAGTACATACATACAAAATGAGTTACAGGCAGAATGTTGGATTTCTAGATAAAACAAATATTTACTTTGTCTAAAGCCACTATAGAACGCACAGCGTTTCGGGCAAACATTTTTCGGGGCATGAAACCTTTCTTTGCTTCAGGTACGTTCTTCCAGTTGATGGTTGTGGTTGGTATTGAGTTCGCTTATATTTTTGGCGCCATCATGAACTCGTGGCGAGGCCTAGCTGGCGTCTGCGCCATTCCTGTTGTCGTGTACTTTGTCCTCGTCCTCTTCGTCAAGGAGTCACCATCTTACCTTCTCTCTAAAGGAAAGGAGAAACAGGCCAGGGAAGTGCTGCAGTACTTCAGGGGTAAGCAAACATTCTTCACAGTCTAACATTTTTGGCCTCAAATAATACATGAATTATTTTGTTTTTTGATTGTTATGGATTTCGACAGCGGCCCCGGGGTGGGGGGGGGGAGAGACTAAGCACAATTTCCAGCTCTCCCCACTACCATTATGCCACCATAACTGTACACATTGTTTTTATGGGGTGGGGGTGAGATCTGGGCGCTCTAGGGCCGAATAACCTCCTTCTCTGCCTTACACGGACAAAGTGTTGAAGCTAGAAATTGTTCCATATTTGCTCTGGGCGCTCCAGGAGTTGTCCTATTACCGTATTTGCCGGCGTATAAGACGCGATTTTTTATTATTTTGAAATGTATCAAAAAATTGCTGAGTTTAATGCGGCCGTATTACGGATGAGAGACGTAGTGCCGTAGACTAGGGGGCCGGACGAGCCCCGTAGGCTAGGGGTCCGGGCGAGCGCCGTAGATTAGGGGTCCGGACGAGCGCCGTAGGCTAGGGGGCCGGACGAGCGCCGTAGGCTAGGGGGCCGGACGAGCGCCGTAAGTTAGGGGGCCGGACGAGCGCCGTAAGCTAGGGGGCCGGACGAACGCCGTAGGCTAGGTGGCCGGACGAGCGCCGTAGGCTAGGGGGCCGGACGAGCGCCGTCGATTAGGGGTACGGACGAGCGTACTAGGTAAGTTCGCTAGGCACAAAAAAAAAACGTTAATAATAATAAAATATTGAAAACAAACCAAATTATAACAGTAAATTGTGTTACTAATACTGTTACTAATACTGGGTTACTAAACCCTCTCCAGGTATGATGGATGGATGAATGGGCAACTAGCTGGCTGGCAGGCGTACTGGGTGGGGATTGGGTTCTCTCAGGCGTCATGTGGGAATAATAGGAAATGACATTGCAGACGAAGCTGCAAAATTTGCAACTAAGAGAAGAAATGGAGGCATTTACGTACTACAGAGTTTATCACAGATTAAGAGAGTAATTAGAAACAGAGCAATACAAAAGATGTACAGTGACCACAACACAGCTGTTGCAACATCAGGATCTGCGGGTTGGTACAAGAATTCAACCAACTACGAACCACTTAGTTTGATGAAAGGGAGCAGTAGAACAACAGAAATACACTTACATCGCATCAGGCTTGGATACCCATGTTCATGGGAAATAGGCTTACAGGTTCCGGAAGATGAGAGGAAATGTCAGCACTGTGAAGAAATGCCCGACAGACCACTGGAACATTATCTAACACAGTGCACAGTTACAAACCCAATAAGATTTCAACTTAGTTTCAACAGAGCAGAAGTTGTTAAACACATGGGACAAAATGTTACTGAAGCGACCATACGAGTCATAAATACTCATACTCTGCCCAAGTAAAACAGAAACAAGCAACACTTAGTGGGCCAGCCAGAGGCTTAGGGCCCGCGCAGGAATATCCCTGGAAAAAAAATTGTAACCTGTCACCCAACACTGACGGTACCTCTGGACGGTGGTACCTGTCACCCAACACTGACAGTAGTACCTCTGGACGGTGGTACCTGTCACCCAACACTGACAGTAGTACCTCTGGACGGTGGTACCTGTCACCCAACACTGACAGTACCTCTGGACGGTGGTACCCGTCACCCAACACTGACAGTACCTCTGGACGGTGGTACCTGTCACCCAACACTGACAGTACCTCTGGACGGTGGTACCTGTCACCCAACGCTGACAGTACCTCTGGACGGTTGTACCCGTCACCCAACTCTGACAGTACCTCTGGACGGTGGTACCTGTCACCCAACACTGACAGTACCTCTGGGCGGTTGTACCTGTCACCCAACACTGACAGTACCTCTGGACGGTGGTACCTGTCACCCAACACTGACAGTACCTCTGGACGGTTGTACCTGTCACCCAACACTGACAGTACCTCTGGACGGTGGTACCTGTCACCCAACACTGACAGTACCTCTGGACGGTTGTACCTGTCACCCAACACTGACAGTACCTCTGGACGGTGGTACCTGTCACCCAACACTGACAGTACCTCTGGACGGTTGTACCTGTCACCCAACACTGACAGTACCTCTGGACGGTGGTACCCGTCACCTAACACTGACAGTACCTCTGGACGGTGGTACAAAATGTTGACAGATGCACCCAACAAAAAGTGATTTTGAAGTATTAATTTGGTAGAAGATTCGAGAAAAAGAACAAAAGCCAAACTTTTCCTGGGTCTAATAAAGCACATTTACAAAATTAGACCAAAAATTGCGCATGTTGGGGCTATAGGAGTGCCTCTTGAGGCCTAGCACAGGTTAAGTTTATACTTACTCTGTTTCATTTTTTTGTGTGTGTGCAATTTAGAATACAATGCACAAAAAGTTAATTTTTTGGGAGGGACCTGGAGGTCCATATTTTGTACGTTCTAGTCGTAGTTGCTATAGGTCCTGTCTTGCAGGTTGGGCTGTTTTAACTGGGCTGAAATCTTTTAATGCAACATATACGTTAAATTATTTTAATGGAAGGATTTTCTTTATGGTTAAACTTTGTTTATATGGGAGAACCAACTTATTGCATGAGAGGATCTTTCTCATGTTTGGTGTACAACGATTAGGTAGCTTAGGCACAAGAGCGTGTCTGTAAGGGAGGATATGAAGGATATGAGATTGCCTTCAAGATTCAATACCCTAAATCATTTATTGATAGAGCCTTAGGACGTCGTGACAAAAGCTTCAGAAAAAAGCTGCGTAAGAGTTTTAAACATCTGTGAGTGTTGTAGTGTCAGAATAATGCTGTCAGTCATGCAGCAACACACGACAAATAGCTTCAGTCCAAAACTAGTGACGCTTAATCCTAACATGTTGCTTCAAAGCTATTCGTTCTTGGATGACTCATCCACGCTGGTTTTCTATAGCAGCTTGAAGCATTTTGTAAATTTACAATTTATGTAAGTGAACACTTTCCTTAGTATCTTTGTCTGAGTTATGATCCCCAACAAAATGAAAGACCGGAAGCAAGAGTTTGCTGAGTGACCTTCCTCTATGGTGTCTATGTACCTACTTGAGAAATCGAGGAAAGTTTTTTGTAGAGGCAACAGGAAACCAGAGCCACAAGGGATAACCCTAGTTCAGCCAAACCTTAAGTATTTTTACCCAAATGTTAAAATATCAATTGGCGCGAATCGTTGTTTTTAGGGTTCATAATTAGATTTCATTAGTTTGGTTATAAATATCTAAATATTGGTGATGGTGGAACAGGGGAACACTACAACGTGGATGAGGAACTACAAGGGATGAGAGAAGCCCAGGAGGAGTCAGAGAGGAACAAGATATCCTTGAAGGATCTCACGGAACCATACATCCTTAAACCACTCTTAATTTGCCTGGCCCTCATGGTCTTCCAGCAGCTGGCTGGCATCAACGCTGTGCTCTTCAACCTTGCCACCATTTTCGAGGTTAGTTTACTTCATAGAAAAAGTATTTTTGAAAGTTGACAAGAAGTTTGAAAAGAGTAATCAACTCCTCCTCACACTAGGCTGGTTAAAGCAGCGGGCGTCCTCCCTAGGCGCATTCATTAATTTTAACATACTGTGTATTAAAAATTGGTTTGTTATCATACATAGATTAATATTATTATACATAAAAAATCTATGTATAGTTAGGCGTAGGTTAGGTTAGGTGTTTAGGTTCTGTTGGCGATTATTTGTATTTGAAGTACGTGGGCGAAGCATTTACAGCATTGTGGTTCGAACAGATTATGTGAGCAAAGCACTTGTTCCGGAAGTGTTCGGACGTCATTAGTTGTGAGTCCTGTATAAACAGCCCGTCTTCGCATACAAAGATCCAAGCTCGTTAATCCAGCCGCCAATCTCCCCTGTTTATGAATGAAAAACGATTTACACACTCGACTCACAACTGATGACATCCTAACACTTCTAGAATAAGTGCTTTGCTGACGACTTATGTTCAGACTACAACGCTGTAAATGCTTTACCCACGTACTACAAATACAAATAATTGGCAACAGAACCTAAACACCTAACCTAACCAGTGCCTAAATGTGCACAGTATGCTAATATAAAATAATATTAATTTATATTTAACAAAAAATCCTATTTTGAATGAACAGCATATTAAAATTCATAAATGCGTCTTTGGGGTCGACCGCTGGATGGAATGGACTTGGTCTGAGGACTTGTTGCTATATATGCTTCACCCACATACTTCAAATACAAATAATCGCCAACAGAACCTAAACATCTAACCTAACCTAACCTAACCTATACCTAACTACATATACAATTTTTATGAATAATATTAATTAATATATGAGAACAAATCAATTTTTAATACACAGTATGTTAAAATTGATGAATGCGTCAGGGGAGGACGTCCGCTGCTTTAACCAGCCTAGTGTGAGGACGGGTAGAAAATACACATGTTTGCCTTAATAATTCATTAAAATTTACGAATATGTCTTTTGGGGGGAATTGGTAGTGACCGCCACTTTAACGATCCTGGCCTGAGGGCAGATTGTGTGGACATAGCAAGTCTTTGCTTAGTTACTGTTGAGTGAGTTGTGCTCATGTGTACTAGTGGGCGTATAGCATACACCCGTAGAATGTGTGTAAATATAGTGCCAACTGATGCACGTTTAAATAAATAAATAAATAATATGTTTATTCAGGTAAGGTACATACATACAAGTGATGTTACATTAATGGATCGGTTTATAGATAGAGCTAGTACATACAATGCCTAAAGCCACTATTACGCAATGCGTTTATGCCTTATGTTCGTCTTTGATGCAAACTACTGTGACTCAGGATGCGGGATCGAGCTTGTCAGATGACGCGAGTGTGATCATCGTGGGGATGATGCAGGTGTTGGCCACACTGGCGGCCGGAGCTCTCATGGACAGAGCTGGCAGGAAGCTGCTCCTCATCATCTCCGCCTCCGCCATGGTCATCTCCCTGGGTGAGTAAAATCTGATTTTTGTTCAAGTTATCTCGCAGCAAATGAGAGCCATAGATACGAGCTCAACTATAGCTTAACTTGACTAGCTTGTAGTACACACAGAAATCACAATAGCGTGATGTATCAAATAAACAAATCCACAAGGGCCGTGACGAGGATTCGAACCTACGTCCGAGAGCATCCCAGATATGATAGCGTGATACATCACACTATTGTGATTTCTGTGTGTAATGAAGTAAGGGCAAAGAAGTAGAACGGCCTATTGACATAGCTCGAGTGCATGGGGGAGTTGTGTAAAATCCTGATTTGTGGCTCAGAGAGGCTGCATGATCCAAGTAAATTCAGTAAAATTTCTGGTTGCAATTCTTATACCATGTCGTAGCTCAGGCGATTAAGGCAGCGTCTGGGATGCTCTCGGACGTAGGTTCGAACCCTCGTCACGGCCCTTGTGTATTTGTTCATTAGCTTGTAGTACCTTTGTCACCCTAACATATCACTGCATTAGTAGTGGGATTGACATTTCAGCGACGAATTTTTATTTTGGGTCCAGGACAATAGACCCCTCAGGTACGAATTTAGTTTCTTTTGCCAATTTGTCATTATGTCGTCCCCCTTTTCAGGGGTAAAAATTGTTCAGAGTTCTATAACTCGCTAAACTTCCAGGGATTCCAGGTAAAAAAAAAATCAGAGTTTAAGACCTAATTTTTTGGTATATTTTGTGTTGATGTATGTGTTCCGTCTGCCCCCGCTACCCTGGAGTGACTAGTCTTTCCTCCGGCAGTGACCCTCGACGTGTTCTTCTACGAGAAGGCGCAAGATGAAGCCAAGGCTGTGAGTAGCCTGGGCTGGCTGCCCCTCACCTCTCTCATTGTCTACATAATCGCCTTCTCCGTCGGCTATGGCCCCATCCCCTGGGTCATGATGGGTAAGTGCATGGTAACATCGGCCCCATCCCCTGGGTCATGATGGGTAGGTTCATGGTAACATCGGCCCCATCCCCTGGGTCATGATGGGTAGGTTCATGGTAACATCGGCCCCATCCCCTGGGTCATGATGGGTAGGTTCATGGTAACATCGGCCCCATCCCCTGGGTCATGATGGGTAGGTTCATGGTAACATCGGCCCCATCCCCTGGGTCATGATGGGTAGGTTCATGGTAACATCGGCCCCATCCCCTGGGTCATGATGGGTAGGTTCATGGTAACATCGGCCCCATCCCCTGGGTCATGATGGATAGGTTCATGGTAACATCGGCCCCATCCCCTGGGTCATGATGGGTAGGTTCATGGTAACATCGGCCCCATCCCCTGGGTCATGATGGGTAGGTTCATGGTAACATCATCCCGGGCCTAACTGTTGATACGAAAGGTGCCGATAGGACACCTCTGTGACTTAATGGTGGTAGTAGCCGGTGCTTATATGCCGTGTGTGTGCGTGCGTGCGTGTGTGTGTGTGTGTGAGTGTGTGTGTGTGTGTGTGTGTGTGTGTGTGTGTAATTACCTAAGTGTAATTACCTAAGTGTAGTTACAGGATGAGAGCTACGCTCGTGGTGTCCCGTCTTCCCAGCACTCTTTGTCATATAATGCTTTGAAACTACTGACGGTCTTGGCCTCCACCACCTTCTCCCCCAACTTGTTCCAACCGTCTACCACTCTGTTTGCGAAAATGAATTTTCTTATATTTCTTCGGCATCTGTGTTTAGCCAGTTTATATCTATGACCTCTTGTTCTTGAAGTTCCAGGTCTCAGGAAATCTTTCTTGTCGATTTTATCAATTCCTGTTACTATTTTGTATGTAGTGATCATATCACCTCTTTTTCTTCTGTCTTCTAGTTTTGGCATATTTAATGCTTCTAACCTTTCCTCGTAGCTCTTACCCTTCAGTTCTGGGAGCCACTTAGTAGCATGTCTTTGCACCTTTTCCAGTTTGTTGATGTGCTTCTTAAGATATGGGCACCAAACAACAGCTGCATATTCTAGCTTTGGCCTAACAAAAGTCATGAACAATTTTTTTAGTATATCCCCATCCATGTATTTAAAAGCAGTGTGTATTTAAAAAAAGTGTGTGTGTGTGTGTGTGTGTGTGTGTGTGTGTGTGTGTGTGTGTGTGTGTGTGTGTGTGTGTGTGTGTGTGTGTGTGTGTGTGTGTGTGACAGAGTGTCTGTGTGTGTGTGTGACAGAGAGGGAGAAATATATGTAATAGATATGATAGAGAAAAATAAGTCGGGAGTCAGCACATCAGACAACCGACATATATAACGGCGGGGTCCAATAGCTCAAACTTCCATTCACAAGTAGTAAACACATTCACACGTGTGTCTGTTGACAATAACAATTGTGTTGTTGTCACCAGGTACAAAATTATCTCATAAACACGTCTTGTGACACAAGGGTTCCCGCAGTGCAAGCCTGACAGGAGAGGCGAGATAAAGTGACCGTGTAGATAATGGTCAAGGCTGATAACACATGTATCTGGTGATCAAGAAGTGACACTTGTGGATAACGCACTCTCCCTCACTCTTGCCTTGCGGGGGCTAATGTTTGAAGTGTGTTCCCAGGTGAACTGTTCTCCCTGAACGTGCGGGAAGCGGCCAGCGGAGTGGCCACCATGACCAACTGGACCACATCATTCATCATCACTCTGCTCTTTGCACCTTTGCAGGTGTGTACTGTAGCCTTTATTAGAAGCCAATAATGACTCCTAACATTCGACTCAAATATGAAAGGATGGCAGTAAAGCAGCAAGCAGTCTGTGTAATGTCTTGATCATTGCTCACATCTCCCAACAGACGGCAATAGGGCCCTATGGAGTGTACTGGGTGTTCGCTGGCTTCTGCGCTATAAACTTAATTTTCTGCGTGCTGGTGGTACCAGAGACGAAGGGCAAGACGCTGCAGGAGATCACCGCGTACTTCGGAGCGCCCAACACCACGACGAAAAAGGAAGTCGACGATAAACTGAAAACAGACGACCCCCACACAACCCTCCATGTATAATTAACAATACTTAAACGAACATAAAAATTAACATACGGTGTTACCGAGTCACGATGGAGCAATTTTACTTCCCTTTCTCTACCTCCTCAAGTGTACTACTTAAGCGGTCGGTAGTGGAAACTGGCGAAGAGTTGACATGCCTTCGCCTTGTCTATGGGCTAAGAATAATTTTAATAGATGTTATGTACTAGAATCAGTTCCGCGCTCCACCGCGCTTCTCCACACTCATGATTTTGTAATCCACATTCCACTTGACTATTCCAGTCCTCTCCACTCTATAACTTGCTCTTCAGCACAAGTTAGATTCTTAGGACCCGACAGCAACGAGGACACTGGTCTATGTCCGTGTGTCTGGGTGCGTCGTTTAGTCGGAAGAATGGACGTCTTATGACGTAATGGGAACAAACCTATTATCACCCTCAATACAAGGGCGAGTGAAAAATATTAGTAAGATATAGATAGAATTATGTCCAATAGTGAGGTTTAAAGTTTTTTGAGAGGAAAATTCCATGGATAGTTGAAAATTTTTATAAACTGCCGACAGAACAACTATTACAAAGTTAATGTGATCTCTAATTGATAACAGGGACAACATGTGTACTCACCTAGTTGTACATGTAGGTTGTTGAGCTTCGGCTTCTTGGTCCTGCCTCCCAACCGTCTGTAGCAGACATAGTGCTTGTTCACTGTACGGGAGGACATCGACTGTCTTAGAGGTAAGGGACCTTTATACAAAAATATTGATAACAGAGGAACACAAGCAGAGATATAACACCCAGACGATATCTCATGTCAATCCTGGGCATAACCTCTCGTATGAAGAGATATCAGTGTCATAATTTTACATTTTCTAGGATGGCGAAGTCCAGAGTGTTAAGACAAGTTTATAAGCGGATGACAGCTTACACCAACGGTAATATTAACACGGTGCTAAATATAAATTATATATAAAACAGGAAACAATAGATATAAATTGGATAAATTTTGGTTTAGAAAATACCTAAATAAATACTGGTTTGTAGATGAGTTCTTTTTTATTTATTGAATAAATATCATACCTCTCACACGATCGCCGAATTGTTTAAAGTAAAGGTTTATATATGCTTGAGCGAGTACCGTTAGAGGAGGACAACAATTGCCGCTCTGCTCACACTAACCTAACCCTGTTTACAGTTTTAATATTATGTTTATAAACGTCAACACTCAGCACTGTGCTACTGGACCCTAGTGCTGCTCCTCACTGTACCGCAGGAGGCTCCACATTGTGCTGCTCCACACTATACTGCTGGAGACTCCACATTGTTGCTGCTCCACACTATACTGCTGGAGGCTCCACATTGTGCTGCTCCACATTATACTGCAGGAGGCTCCACATTGCGCTGCTCCACACTATACTGGTGGAGGCTCCACATTGTGCTGCTCCACACTATACTGCTGGAGGCTCCACATTGTGCTGCTCCACACTATACTGCTGGAGGCTCCACATTGTGCTGCTCCACACTATACTGCAGGAGGCTCCACATTGTGCTGCTCCACACTGTACCGCAGGAGGCTCCATATTGTGCTGCTCCACACTGTACCGCAGGAGGCTCCACATTGTGCTGCTCCACACTACCCCTCACACACACACACACACACACACACACACACACACACACACACACACACACACACACACACACACACACACACACACACACACATGGTGTACTTTAGTTTGAGGTAGACTCACCAGAAGGACCTTAGAGAATTTACAACTAGTTAATGACTACCAGTATTATAAGATACATGGCATTGCAGCTGCAGATTGCATCAGTTGAACTCTTGACATGAAGAGGATTAGTAGCAACACTGTATGTAGGGATATTCCTGTTTGTGATAAAATAATAATATTCACTTTCTGTGACACGTATAATGAAGAGATTCAGGTACTGTTGAACTGATTGAAATTTGGAATTATTAGGGGAAAGCGCCAAGCTATTACGACTTTATAGCACTTGGAAGGGATCAGGATAAGAATTTGGGATGGGACGAAGGAAGGGAAAGGTGTCCAACAACTTAGACGGTCGGGGATTGAACGCTGACCTGCATGAAGGGAGACCGTCGCTCTGCCGTTCAGCCCAAGTTGTTGGGTGAACTGATTGAAAATTCAGGGATTCTTTTTGTAAATTTGCTCATATTGCTAGGACAGTTGGGGATAATTTAAGTGTCTCCCAACACAGAAACGGCCATGAAGGCTGGTCAAGAAGTGTAGGCCTCCAGCTATGACCTAACAGCTCCCACACCCCGGGAAGACTAAGGCCCCTGACATGAGCATTTCAGATAATGGCTGATCAAACCCACGAGACACAATGTTAGGCCTGGTGGAGTTAACAGACAAGGATGATTATACGGCAAATCTCATAAGGATTTACTAACAGCACATCAAAGATAACATAAACGGCAGTAAAGTAATGCAATAAATAATAAAGTGCTTTTTAAGAAGAAAAGATAAAATCACAACGATGATTACTAGGCTGCTGGACCTTTAACTGGAAACTTGGCATTAAAAAACACATTTTATTACATATCATACTGGGTTACAGTTTTACAGGTACTCAGAATTTATATAAATATGAAACATACACTTTCTTAATTTTGTTACTGAATACAAGTCAAAACCACCTTACGGCACTAATGACTAACACAGCCACCAAGGTGCACTTCAAGAGTGAGGATGTGTGTTACACTCGAGCTGTTCCCAAAAAGTGGTAAATCTTATAATATTAGAACTAAAGAATAAACAGCGTTGCCTCTCTGTCTCTCTATCGAAAAAAATGAGTTTATCAGACACAAGGTTGAGCTCCTCTGAGCTAGGTCTGTCTAACAATGTGTCCATACATTCAGAGCTGGGCGCTTGTTCCATACCCGGCGTTCAGTCACCGATGGTCCAAATATGTTGCTACTCTTCCTTCACTTCAATCCTGGACCCTTTTAAATGACAATTTACGTCAATTGACATATAATAGGGCTTTACATTGTATATAAGGGGCTTCTATGGACGTTAATATGGCTTATGTCAGTTGAAGGTTTTTACAATAGAACCCAATTATCATGACTTTATTATTATATATGCCCATAATTGCAAAACCAAGACTTAATAATAAAATAATGTTTTCCTCATAAAATGTGTACATAAGAACATATAGAGGTAATGTTGAAGGTACAAGGGATACATATTACTGTATATAAATCCACTAATATGCAGACTATTATTATTATAAAATAAAACGCTAAATTTTCACATTATATACATTAATTAGAAGATTTTGGAGCAAGAAATATCATCACTCACAATAATATTTATGAAAAATAGGTGTATTCGTTTCTTTTTTAGTTTACAAATAAATATTTAAAATTTTCTTTGAATCAAATAAGACCATCAATTTATGGGAAACACTTATATAATATTCAGCCCTTGATATGATATTCAGAATGAATAAATGGAAAATTATGCATATAAAATGAACTGTATGTGTTTATATTTTAATATTTTTTCCATGTTTTACTCATAATAAAAAATGTTTGTTCAGAGTTGTTGTAATTGCTCAGACGGGTGAAAGCTGCGCAGCTGGAACACTTGCGCTCTTAGGGTAAACATTCTCTTTGACTAAGTGCACTTTCACTTAGATGGAATGACACTTTTTTCTCAGTGTTAACTTACTATCCGACGAATAGTTGTCCTGGAGTCTACAGCTCCAGCCTGGAGTCCGTACCTAGTTAAACACAAAGCAAAGTTAGAGAAGATTCAGAGGTATACCACCAGACTAGTTCCAGAACTGAAAAGTATGAGCTACAAGGAAAGGCTACGGGAGCTAAACCTCATGTCCCTGGAAGACAGAAGAGTAAGGGAAGACATGATCACCACCTACAAAATTTTCAGAGGAATTGACAGGGTGGACAAAGACAAACTATTTAGTGTAGAACACAACTAGGTGAGTACATACCCAGGCGTTACCTTGTTGTTGGGTTGCTTTATAGTGGGGAAGGGGGGGGGGGGGAAGGCGGTCAGTAATTTGACTTTGGGGTATATCCAAAATTTGCTTACTGTAGGTGCAGCTTGCCCTTGACTGTAAAGCTGCCGCCCAGTTGGCTGGGTGTGGAGCACATGACTGTAAAGCTGCCGCCCAGTTGGCTGGGTGTGGAGCACATGACTGTAAAGCTGCCGCCCAGTTGGCTGGGTGTGGAGCACATGACTGTAAAGCTGCCGCCCAGTTGGGTGGGTGTGGAGCAAGGCTAGTAACTGCGTGACTCACCATAGATATAAAGGGCCTTGTATAGAGACTGTTGTGAGCCTCTTGTTGAATCACTTGTTATAAAAGGATTATTGATATGGATTTGGTGGGAGTGCAGATACGCCGTCTCCCCCCCCCCTCTCCTATACACCCTTCCATCCCCTCCCATTTGGTTTTGCTGTTGATCAAAACAATTAACTAATATATTTAATTGTACTACTAAGTGGTCACTGTTTGATTTTTGGTTGACTGCGTAATTTATTTCCTTAGAAATGCGTCTGACTGATTACCGTCTGGATGCACTCCCTAACCTAACCTGTCCTAATCTAATCTGCCCTAACCTAACCTGTGCTAACCTATCCTAACCTACCCAGTCTAGCCTAATCTGTGCTAACCTAACCTGCACTAACCTGTCCTAACCTTCCCTGTCTTAACCTAACCTTGTGCTAACCTCGAGGACACTGGAGGGGCTGAGGCTGATGACGCCAGGGAGTATATACACACTAAGCAAGGTCAGGGGGACATACAAAGTCTGGCACAGCCTCGTCAAGGCGGCAGGCTTGGCCTTGAC
The DNA here is from genome assembly GCA_020271785.1 of Procambarus virginalis. NCBI lineage: Eukaryota > Metazoa > Arthropoda > Malacostraca > Decapoda > Cambaridae > Procambarus > Procambarus virginalis. Next base: position 7,515,126 of record WNGS01166226.1, on the reverse strand, counting down.
TATATTAGTCCCTCGTGTCCTTGGTCCACCATGCTAAACCAACTACTGTTACTCACAAATGTATGCCTGCTGGATCCGGTTTTAGCTCTTGGGCCACGCTTTTCCATTCACCGATCGTCTAAGGTAACGACTCTACCTACATTTCTCCCGTGATAGCAACCTTTTTGAGCAGTGGATGATATTGGGTCATCGTTTGGTTATTTAATTATCCAATAACACTCTTACATAATACAAGAAATACTTTCTCACATTTGCATTATTCGCCTATCTCAACCTTCTGCCCGATGTGTTGCAACGAAGGTCTTCCTGCAATTCGAATAACAATTCGTTTTGTCGGGGAGAGGCAGCCTGTGTGTATATATACTTTAGGCTTGTAACAAAGTCCCTTCCCCCCACCCCCCCACCCCCGCAAAGGTACAACTACTGATCTTCCCCAGGTTGCAACCCCACAACAGTTGACTATATCTTGTTGTAACACCCATGACCCCCCCCCCCTCTAGAGTTCACACCCAGGGAAGCCTTCTCCAAGAGATCAGCCCAGATGACCTCTGGATCATCTTGTATGTTGATTAAAAATTCCTGGGTTAGTCTTAGTCAGCTAGTTTCAAGTATGCAATATTTCATGATACTCTTGTCAAACATTGCAATGGAATTAGACCCCAGATTCTTATGTGTAAACATCTATGGATCTCCCCTTTTAGCCAGGCCACAGGTCAGCAACACTCATAATTAATAATTCCTCTCTTGAACAGTGTATGGAGAATGTCAAACAAGCTTAATGGAAAAATTCTTGAGTGTTTGTGCCCGTGTGGCCCGACCTCTTCCATCTTTGGTGTAGGTAGCAACAGCAAATCTCCCCCTCCCCCTTTTTGGGGTGTATATATGGTCCTGTAGCAGACTTAGTTGAGAGTGCCGGACACCAGGGTCCAGAGTGGGTCTGTGAAGAACATCTCACAGCCAGGGAGAGACAGAGTGAATCCACCGGATGGACAGACAGAGGTCTTAAGGTAATGTGTGTGATCTCTGAGGTTTTGTTTCGTGTCTAAATTTCTTAACAGTTGGCCAGTGTTAGAGTAGGATTTATAGTGGTGATTAGCATAATTTTGTTCTCAATGAACTCGTGTTAAACTTCCCGTTTGTGTCAATTGTTGAATCCTCTTAGCCTCTAGCTATAGTTTGCTAACCACCGTCCCATAATTAATGACAGTTAAAGAAAGAGGACTCTCCAAGTCAAGCAATGTTTCTTGCCTCGTTGCTTGATATAGTAAATGGACAAGGCAGATGGTGGCAGCGTGATTAATCCTGTATAGCATTTCCTTGTTGGTTACCTTTGGTTCCGGTAACCATCATATGTTTAGCTCATATTACGTTAAATATAAATACAGTGTTCAATAGCAAAGTGTTACCAAGTGCCACCGATAGGAAGTGTTACTCAGTATAAGTATATTAGTGTTACATTATTAGTTCATATTATATAGTGGTGTTACACTGTGTACCTATTTACTGCTAGGTGAACAGACGCATTAGCTTTTTGTTTATTATTATTATTTTCTACCACAGACGTGGCCACACATTTACAATGCTATTTAGGTAAAAGGAAACGTGCCGACCCTTTCTGTCATCCGACACCCAGGGATTGGGATCCCGGGATCCCCGATTATTAGCCGAGAACGAACCCGACTATACTACTAAGACAGTTATAACGTTAACAGTATGCAAGCATTTGTGTATACTGTGTTCAAGACGCTAAATTTAAAACTGGCGCCAGAAGCGCGCACATGTGTCAATCCTCTTGTGCGCATGTGCGGGGTGACGCACACCTACTAGAACCGGGAAGCCTTTGGAATCTATATAAATATAAATGTAAATGTTCGTTTGTTCAAAATCGCTAATCTCCGAAAGTTCTTCACCGATTGCTTTGAAATTTTCACACAATGTTCCATTCGCCTCCAAGCGGGTTTTATATACATGTTATATAGATGTCACGTCTGTGACGAGAAAAAGCATGATTCTTTTGAAAAACCGTGTTTTTTCATGTGAGGGAAATCTTCGAAACTAACTTACCGATTACTTTGAAATTTTGACACAATGTAGCATTCGAATAGGTGTGTGTTTTTATATACCTACTAAATACATGCCTCACCTGTGACAGGAAAAAAACATGCCTTAAAAAAATAGCGCCATCTGTTGGACGTAAGAGCAACACACGCCGTAATCTCCAAAAGTTCTTCGCCGATTGCTTTGAAATTTTGACACAATATTCCCTTCGAATACGCGCATATTTTTATTTACCTACTATATAGAGGCCACAACCCTTGGCAACCCTTTTATTACCATGGATAAATTACCTGAAATCCTTGCACTGTATCCACATTTCGCTTCCAGTACATAAACGACATATGAGATTCAGAAACAAGTAGTGTATTGTGAAGACTAATAATAAACAGAAGCTCCCCTATGACTCTGTAATATCTCCATTGGTCAAACTATTATGTATTAGCGATAAGACCTACCATTAATGTATAATGACCTACTGTAAATATATAGCTCTTGAAATAGCACTTCCTCTGTAACTAGCTGACATTGTAACTGAATGGTGTGATGAAATTGTTTATGTAATAATCTAAGATGAGGTCTGATAAATTGTCCCCTCTGTAATGCTTTTTGCGCTACTGCTCACAGGATGAGTATGGGGTGCACAATAAACTAGCCGCCTCCGGCGGCAACAATCAAAACAAACTACCTCCCACTGGATGGGGTATGGAGTCCACTTCCACCCACTGGATGGGGTATGGAGTCCACTACCTCCAACAGGATAGGGTATGGGGTCCACTTCCACCCATGAGATGGGGTACGGAGTCCACTACCACCCATGGGATGCCCAATAAATTATGCTGGAGAGCGAGGGGTGTTAGGGTCCGTGTAGAGGCGTGTGGGCCTGGCAGCCCGCCCCACCACTGTCTGGGGCCAGGCGCCTGCGTGTTGTGGTCGCCGTCAGTGTTGTGGTCGCCGTCAGTGCCCCCCTCCAAGCCGGTCCTTGCGTCTCTTCTAGTAAACCACGAAGCTCTAGCAGGTACTGTATTCACTTTTCCTGCTCCTATGTGTGGTTTTAGTTGTTGCTGTGCTGAGGAATCTTCATGTTAAGACGTTGCTGTTGTTACCAAGTGAACAGGTGCTGCCAATGTTGTTATGCGAACAGGTGCGTACAGTGACGTAAAGCCAGATGTAACGTTGCCGGCCTTACTGGTCTCCACCAGCCGGACGGCACACTTGGGTCCGGCAGTGTAATATGTTCAGTGATAACGGATATCCGTGCAGAGAGGTTGGTGTAGAGGAGAGCGTCGTCAGGATATGGCCGGGGCCCAGTGTGGTGAGGTCTGCTGCCAAGGTCAAGCGTGTGTAGTGGGAAAAAGCTAGTGTTGTGGCGTTGTTCTAGTGCGCGCTCGCGCACACACATACACACACATACACACACATACACATAGATGAGACTCAGCAGGTAGTCAGCTTGGAAACTCAGATGAGTCACAGAGATGTTAGGAAGTTTCCTTTTAGCGTGAGAGTAGTGGGAAAATGGAATGCACTTGGGGAACAGGTTGTGGAACCAAACTCTATTCATACTTTTAAAATTTAGGTATGATAGGGAAATGGGACAGGAGTCGTTGCTGTAAACAACCGATGGCTGGAAAGGGGGGATCCAAGAGCCAATGCTCGATCCTGCAAGCACAAATAGGCTAGTACAAATAGGTGAGTACAAGCCTCTCTCTCTCACACACACACACACACACACACACACACACACACACACACACACACACACACACACACACACACACACACACACACACAATATGAGGTTGGGGTAAGATAGGAGGAGGCTACAAGATGACGTAGACAAACTGAATGAATGGTCCAACAAATGGCTACTAAAGTTCAACCCGAGTAAATGTAAGATAATGAAACTAAGCGGAGGAAACGGAAGGCAAGACACAGGATACAGAATGGGAGATGAAGTCCTTCACGAAACGGACAGAGAGAAAGATATATGAGTTGATCTCACACCAAACCTGTCTCCTGAAGCCCACATCAAAAGAATAACATCTGCGGCGAATGCAAAGCTCGCTAACATTAGAACTGCCTTCAGGAACCTGTGTAAGGAATCATTCAGAACCTTGTATACCACATATGTAAGACCAATCCTGGAGTATGCGGTCCCAGCATGGAGCCCGTACCTTGTCAAGTACAAGACGAAGCTGGGAAAAGTTCAAAGGTATTCCACCAGGATAGCCCCCGAACTAAGAGGCATGAGCTACGAGGAAAAGCTGCCTGAAATTCACATCACGACACTGGAAAACAGAAGAGTAAGGGGAGACATGATCACTACCTACAAAATTCTCAGAGGAATTGATAAGGTAGAAAAGATAACTGTTTAACACGGATGGTACGTGAAACTGAGTACTCACATGAGCCACAGGGACGTTAGGAAAGAACTTTTTCAGTGTCATTGTAGTTAACAGGTGGAATGCATTAGGCAGTGATGTAGTGGAGGCTGACTCCATACACAGTTTCAAATGTAGATATGATAGAGCCCAGTAGGCTCAGGAATCTGTACACCAGTTGATTGACAGTTGAGAGACGGGACCAAAGAGCCAAAGCTCAACCCCGCAAGCACAACTTGGTGAGTACAGTGTGTGTGATCAAGAGTAGTTGTAGCAGTGATATATAACCCTCCACCAAACGACAGAACACCCAGGCAAGAGTATGACAACAACAACAACATGACAGTTAACACTATAAATGAGAGGGCAGCCTCTGCTGCCTGTAGAAACAGATCCCACCTGCTCATCACGGGGGACTTCAATCACGGAAGGATAGACTGGGAGAACAAGGAACAGCATGAAGGTGAAGATGACCTTCTAGGTAAGGTAAGTGATGCGTTTCGTAAGGTCCTACTTCACATTCTCAAAGACAAATTCTACTGCATTAGCACCTGGTTATATCCTCTAATGGTGCGGCGGTAGGTGATATGGATGAAAGACATTAAATGGGATACTAATGGGACAGTAAATTAGGAGTGTGATATGTTGGCAGTTTATGTTCTTCTGGCTGCTTCCGTTCCTGTTGCAGGGTCATTCGGTCCAGCTTCTGCATTGGCCTCGGGGTCTTGAAGTGGGTCACTTCAAGCCCCCGGCCCAATGCAGATATTATAGATGGAAGCCAGACACGCAAATGAGTCTTAAGAAATACAAAGAACTATTCACAAGTGGAATATACTGCAAGAAGAATTCGTGGAAGTCGCCTCCATCTACGACGACTTCAAGGCCAGATACCACAATGGAATCAATTGTGAGCAAAGTTAAAAAAATAATATAGCACACAGGTACAGCTATTACGTTATTAGGCGCGACACGATGACCTCTCCCTCAGTCCTTGGTAGTCAGGGTGATGGGTGGTAGTCAGGGTGAAGGTGGTAGTCAGGGTGAAGGTGGTAGTCAGGGTGAGGTAAGCATGGCCTCCTGGCCCCTCTCTGCGACCCGGGAGGTGCAATACTTGATGCCTCAAATATACGCTATTTGACGCAGTGTGTTGAAAACATTTATATTATTAATTAAAAGAAAAGTGTAAAGTTTAGAGTAAATAGGAGAGTGTTGTGAGAACATTAAATACATTGAGTGTGGGTGGCAGCGCTGCCCTGGCCCTGGGAAGAGGTGCCGTCCGGTGACTGAAGAAGTCAAGACACCAGACTGACAGACAGAGAGGCAAGGAACTAGACTGAGTGAGTAGATAGGATCAGCAACAAGAAAAATGGAAAAAGAAGATACAAAATTCAAGCATTAAAATATAAAGAGCAGTTAAGGAAGGAAAGAATTGTAAACAAATAAGGACTAGAAGACCTCAGCAACAGTGTTTGTTTGTGATTCCCCTCCCCCCCCTCCCACTTCCACTCTCCCATCCAGTACCCCTAACAATCACCTCCCCCTCCCCCTCAACACACACACACACACAGACACACTAGTTCTGGGACTAGACTAGTCCCAGAACTAAGAGGCATGAGTTATGAGGAAAGGCTGCGGGAAATGCACCTTACGACCCTGGAAGACAGAAGAGTAAGGAGAGACATGATCACAACCTACAAAATCCTCAGGGGAATCGACCGGGTAAACAAGGATAAACTATTCAACACTGGTGGGACGCGAACAAGGGGACACAGGTGGAAACTGAATACCCACATAAGCCACAGAGACGTTAGAAGGAACTTTTTCAGTGTCAGAGTAGTTAACGGATGGAATGCATTAGGCAGTGATGTGGTGGAGGCTGACTCCATACACAGTTTCAAATGTAGATATGATAGAGCCCAGTAGGCTCAGGAAACTGTACACCTGTTGATTGACAGTTGAGAGGCGGGACCAAAGAGCCAAAGCTCAACCCCCGCAAGCACAAATAGGTGAGTACAAATAGGTGAGTGCACACACACACCCCAAACATGAAGCTAAACGCCGCGAATACCAAGATAGTGAACTTACGCACAAGAGAACCACATAATAGACAGCAGGTGGCGCTATGGAGGAGAAAACCATTCAACAGGTGTTCCGGTGCGGCCCCTGGGCCAGATAACTTTTTTTTTTAGCATGTCGTGGTAAAGGGCGCATCTGGGGTTATCCAGGACGTTGGTTCGAACCCCCCCCCCCCACCCCTTCGTCCTGCTACAATAATTTTCTCATAGATGTGTTATATTACTGTGATGTCCTCGTGTGCCTTGTGCTCTCTTCCCTCAGAGTTGACCATGTGTTTATAGTCTGCGTGGGACGCTACCCTCCCCCCCTCCCCCTATCTCTCCCCCTCCCCTTATCTCACCCCTCCCCTTATCTCACCCCTCCCCATATATCACCCCCCCCCTATCTCACCCCCTCCCCTTCTGCAGTTACCTTTGTTCTTATGTTCTTCAGCCAAACAAGTCTATGTGGGTGGAGGAAGAGGACTGGTTGACTAGTTTAGCAGTAACCAGGGAGGATGTCATTAAACAAATAGTGAAACTCAAGCCAAACAAATTCCCTGAGTCAGACGAAATATTTGCCAGGGTGCTTAAGGAATGCAACGAGGAGCTTTGCGAGCCATTGTCTACCATATTTGACAAATTATTAGAGGCAGGTAGTACCAGAGTCATGGAAGGTAGCTAATGTGGTACCAATTTTTAGGAAAGGAGATAGATCACTTACGTCAAACTATCGGCCAATTAGCCTAATGTCTATTGTGGGAAAGTTACTTGAATCGATAATTGCAAATACCATTCGTCTTCATCTTGAAAAACCTAAATTAATAAATGATTCACAACAGGGGTTTTCAAATAGTCGTTTATGTTTAACAAATTTTCTATCATTTTATTCCAGCATAGTTGAGGCAGTTGATAGTGGTAAGGATTGTGATGTTGTGTACCTTGACTTTAGCAAAGCTTTTTCGATATGTGATGTGGCACATGAAAGATTGATTAAAATGATAGAGGCTCATGGTATTGAGGGTGCTATTTTTAGTTGGATTAGAGCATGGCTATGCCAAAGGAAACAGAGTTAGTATAAATGGGGTTAAGTCAGAGTGGGTGAATGTTGTAAGTGGAGTGCCTCAAGGCTTTGTCCTGGGAATTCTGTTATTCATTATATATATATATATATATATATATATATATATATATATATATATATATATATATATATATATATATATATATATATATAATATATATATAATATATATATATAATATATATATATAATATATTATATATATAAATATATATATATATATATATATAATAAATATATATATATATATATAATATATATATATATATATATATATATATATATATATATATATATATATATATATATATATATATATATATATATATATATATATATATATATATATAAATGATTTAGATGCCGGTTTGAGCAGCAATATTTGCAAATTTGCCGATGATACTAAAATCGGAAGGGAAATAAACACGGAAAAAGACTCACTATCACTTCAAGACGATCTAAATAGGGTTTTAAAATGGTCAAAAAATTGGCAGATGCAGTTTAATGCTGATAAATGTAAGGTTTTGAGGCTAAGTAATGATGATAGAGTTACAAGATATTTTTTTAATTTTGTTCCGAGGGGCGAATTTATTAGATATGAGCTAGATGGTGTTGAGATTGCGAAAGGGATCTGCGAGTTATGATTAATAAGAATTTAAAACCAAAAATAAATGCATAAATGTATGTAATAAGAAAAATGGGACACTGGGATTTATTAATCAAAGCGTTAGAAATAAGACAACTGGTGTTGTTCTTCAGCTATATCTTGCTCTGGTTAGGCCCCATTTAGATTATGCAGTTCAGTTTTGGTCGCCGTACTTTAGAATGGATATAAATGCACTAGAACGCGTCCAGCATTGAATGACAAAGTTAATTCCCCAAATTAGAAACCTATCATATAAAGAAAGATTGATAAAGCTTAATACATTCTCTAGAAAGGCGAAGAATTAGGGGTGACATGATAGAAGTGGACATGTAGATGAATGGACATAACAAAGGGGATATTAATAGGGTATTGAAAGTATCAACACAAGACATTACACGAAACAATGAGTATAAGTTGGATAAGTTTAGATTTAGGAAAGACCTGGGTAAATGCTGGTTCGGTAACAGGGGTTGTTGATTTGTGGAACCAACTAACGCGTAACGTTGTGGAGGTGGGGTCTCTTGATTGTTTCAAGCGCGGGTTGGACATGTATATGAGTGGGATTGGGTGGTTATAAATAGGAGCTGCCTCGTATGGATCAATAGGCCTTCTGCAGTTAACTTTATTCTTATGTTCTTATGTTCCTAACTGCCCGACCCCTCACAGTATTCAAGAGAGAACTTGACAAGGGCCTCCAAAGGATACCTGATTAACCAGGCTGTGATTCATACGTCAGGCTGCGAGCAGCCGCGTCCAACAGCCTGGTTGACCAGTCCAGCAACAAGAATTCTGGATATCCAAACAACACTTCGCATGCATGCAGGTATTGTTTGACAAGACGTCGGCTTCCTGTCCTCATCCAGGCCACCAGTGTTAAGTGTCCCTCAGGTAAAATTCGGGTATGTAGACAGAGAGGGCAGTTCCCGCCCCGTGGGGTCTAGTGCATGTCGTCACGACTCTGACTCCCAGTTTGCGCAGGTGAGTGATAGTGTGAGTGATAGTGCGAGGAAGTGATAGAGGGTTCGTGGAGACCATTAAGATATAGTGGCGGCGTCAATGACCATTACTGCGACGTAAGTGATCCTTGAAGAAGTACAGTGGTAGTATTGGCCGGCGGGGTGGGGTGGGGGGGGGCAGCTAGAGGCCAGTGTAGTGGTGGTGGTGTGGCGCCACCAAGAGTGGTGGTGGTTGGAGTGAGGGAGGTGATGGCAGTGTGGGGTCAGTGTTGTGGTGGCGCCAGCTGTAAGGGCACGCTTGCTGAAGAGAATTGTTTGTTGACGTCACTTGGAGAGAAGTCGCCAGCTCTGACCTTCTGCCGGTCTGCTCACGGTAGGACTGTTACATCACGAAATGATAGACAGCAGTATAATCGTTCGTATTTACAGCCACATCTGCGGAATTGAGTTTGTGATTCACGCACACACACACACGCCCACACACAGGAGGCAGACAGCTTAAGTCCTCCTTAAGACAGAGGAGGACAGCTTGAGGCTTCAAGAAGACCTGGACAAGCTGCAGGAATGGTCGAACAAATGGTTGTTAGAGTTTAACCAAGGAAATGTAATGTAATGAAGAATCACGCCAGACCTGTCCCCTGAAGCTCATATCAAGACGATAACATCAGCGGCATATGCCAGGTTGGCTAACATAAGAACGGCATTTAGAAACTTGTGTAAGGAATCTTTCAGAACATTATATACCATATATGCAAGACCAATCCTGGAGTAATCGGCTCCAGCATGGAGTCCATATCTAGTCAAACATAAGACTAAACTGGAAAAGGTTCAAAGGTTTGCCACCAGACTAGTACCCGAGCTGAGAGGTATGAGCTACGAGGAGAGACTACGGGAATTAAACCTCACTTCGCTGGAAGAAAGAAGAGTTAGGGGGGACATGATCACCACATTCAAGATTCTCAGGGGAATCGACAGGGTAGATAAAGACAGGCTATTTAACACAAGGGCCACACACACTAGGGAACACAGGTGGAAACTGAGTGCCCAAATGAGCCACAGAGATATTAGAAAGAACTTTTTTAGTGTCAGAGTGGTTGACAAATGGAATGCATTAGGAAGTGATGTGGTGGAGGCTGACTCCATACACAGTTTCAAGTGTAGATATGATAGAGTACTAGTAGGCTCAGGAACCTGTACACCTGTTTATTGACGGTTGAGAGGCGGGACCAAAGAGCCAGAGCTCAACCCCCACAAGCACAATTAGGTGAGTACACACACACACACAGTCTTAGAGTATGCCGCCTCATTATGGAGTCCCCATCTGAAGAAGCATATAAGAAAACTGGAAAAGGTTCAGAGGTTTGCAACGGGACTCGTCCCAGAGTTACGAGGGATGGGGTATGAGGAGCGCCTAAACGAACTGTGCTTTAGGGCACTAGAAAAAAGAAGGGAGAGGGGGGGACATGATAGGAACGTATAAAATACTCAGGGGGATTGACAGAGTGGATATAGACGAAATGTTCACAAGGAATAGTAACAGAACGAGTGGAACCTAGGAACCGTCTAACCTGTCCTCTTACAAATTACGTCTGAATTTGGCCTTTGCCCGTATGGCCGAAAAAAGACGTAATTTGAAATGAAAAATCATTGAAAATAAAGTTTGATTTTTTTCCAAAACAGCAAGTTAAGGTAGGTTAGGAAGGCAGGAAGTTCTCCTAAGTTTTCAAAACGTTAATTGAAAGTTTGCTCTCCTAACCTAACCGAGTAAGTCGGAGGATTCAAAACATAAAACGGAACAGTACGTCACTTTCGTGAGCTGATTTCATTTCAACTTACGTCCAGTTTTGGCCATAGCATACGAGCGAAAAGCGACGTAGTTTGCAAGAGGACGGATTATAAACGCACAATATTACTGTATAAACTTAATTACACGGCAGACTGAAATATATTGACCCTGGTTTCATGTTGACTAGAGCTCCATGACCTCCCAATACCCACATCGGTATCTTTGCGCAGCTGCGAACTGGTCAATTATTTCTCTCCATTATTCATCACAGTAAAACAAATAAGGCAGTTCCTATTAGTTCCCATTAATTAGTTATCATTTATACAGGGTAGTTAAGCACTACAAAATGATGATGTGTCCCTTTGGCACTATGCATGAGGAAGTGCCGTGACCGTCTCAGCCTACCCTGGCATCCGTCCTGCTCATGGGTGTGCCGTGACAGTCACGGCCTGCCCTGGCATCCGTCCTGCTCATGGGTGTGCCGTGACAGTCACGGCCTGCCCTGGCATCCGTCCTGCTCATGGGTGTGTCGTGACAGTCACGGCCTGCCCTGGCATCCGTCCTGCTCATGGGTGTGCATGACAGTCACAGCCTGCCCTGGCATCCGTCCTGCTCATGGGTGTGCCGTGACAGTCACGGCCTGCCCTGGCATCCGTCCTGCTCATGGGTGTGCCGTGACAGTCACGGCCTGCCCTGGCATCCGTCCTGCTCATGGGTGTGCATGACAGTCACAGCCTGCCCTGGCATCCGCCCTGCTCATGGGTGTGACGTGACAGTCACAGCCTGACAGCCACTTGACGTATCTCTCACGCTCTCCAGATAGTCTGGCCAGATACGGAACACAAAAACATCAAGTACTCTCCCCCTCCTGCGTCGTGACCAGATAGGCTTCGTCAACACGCTCAGCCACAGAGATATGTCAGTAGTAAGAATTGACTGATAATCACACACAGTGTTTCCTCAGATTAACGATGATGGAGTGTCAGAGGAGTCCAGTCCGTCCTCCAAAGCTTTCTCAACGACAAGAAACTGTCGCACTGAAATGCCTTTGTACTTATCTACCAGAGGATCCAAAACAGAAAACAGGACAGTTTGTCCATTTCGCCAGCCGCTGCCATTTTCTAGGCAGCGACGATTTTTGGCCTTAGGTAGAGTGGACGCCAACATGCGACGGTCTATTGGGATGACGGGTTGAGGAGTCTCACGCGTCCTGGAAGCCTTAGTCACAGTTGTCAATAGTTATATACATGTGCCTTGGAACCACTATAACCACGTGCAGCGTTTTGGGGACATTCTAAAAACCCTATTTTGGGGTTTTACCTGATGAATGTTATGATAATAATAATAATACCATAATAATTCTTACGGTAATATTTGGCAGTACAATATATTTTAGTTTGGTGTGATGAGTATAATTTTTATTACATACAATTTTTCAGTAACAATTATGCGAGGGTAGCAAAAGTAGCAGAAAAGCCTTTTAATAACATTTAGGGTGAAAATACACCCAGCTGCTACGTAGATACATCATTCATGTTGTAATACAACATCGTATCACTTTTGAGAAGCCTTATCATAATTTAGGATCCTGTATTTGTATGGCATTTCTGCTCTGGTGGAGTCAGTCAGGCTTTGGAAACATCAGAGATACAAGTTGCTTGGCTCCAACCCGTCCTCACTACCAATGTACTACATTATCTACGTTACCGTCCCTAACGTACAAATTACAAAGTACTATGAAAAGTAGCAGCTTACAAATATCCAAGCTCTCTTTCCCAAAGTTAGCTTAGTGGTTTGAGGTTGTATATATCTGGTTAGGATAGCACTTTGTATCTGGTATGTGGTGGGTAATCTAGAGACCGAGCTGGTCTCATGCAGCCCACATTATGAGGCGGCCCACATCATGAGGCAGCACACATCATGATACGGTATAATACTAAGTGAAAATAAGTATAATTCCTGACTGCTATCAATAGTACAAAATTGCACTTACTTGTGCTGTTACATTTACCTCCCCATTTCGAACATAAACTGAAGTGTTTGAGGTTGAGTCTGCGGTTCAGATGAAAGTTGTAGAGTTGGTTGATGGAATTTGGTTGGTCATTTTTTTTTTTTGCAGGGATATTCCTGCGCGGGTCCTAAGCCTCTGGCTGGCCCACTAAGTGTCTCTTGTTTCTGTTTTATTTGGGCGGAGTATGAGTATTTATGACTCGTAAGGTCGCTTCAGTAAGATTTTGTCCCATGTGTTTAACAACTTCTGCTCTGTTGAATCTTAGTTGAAATCTTATTGGGTTTGTAACTGTGCACTGTGTTAGATAATGTTTCAGTGGTCTGTCGGGCATTTGTCCACAGTGCTGACATTTCCTCTCATCTTCGGTTGGTCATTGATGCACAGGAGACAGCGGAGTAGACTAACAATGCTATCTTGGAGAACACCAATGGTAAACGAGAGCGTAGGAAGATTAGGCGTCGAGCGACGCACTATAGTGTCCATCACTGAGATAAGATCAAAGGTATTGATGACAGTGACCTCTGACCCCATTGTATTGTACATTAAGGAGAAAGTAAGCATAGTTATCAGTGTGTGAAGTCTTCTGAAGATTAACGAACAATTTCATTAGATCCTAATTTTTTCCAAAAACTATAATTATCGTCAATCATTTAATGAAGCATCAATGGGCACTGTAGCTGCTTATAGGAAGAATATCAGACATCAGGAAGATAAAGAATATAAGGCATCAGGAAGAGGAAGAATATAAGGCATCAGGAATCGGGAAGATGATCAGGCATCGGGGAGAGGGAAAGAGATGGTATCAGTGGTTGAGAAGGCAGCAGTAAAAAATAAGTAATATGAGGATAAGACCAAATTGAAAAAAATATTTCGTTTCTAGTTCATAACGTTATCTATTGGTTCACCGCGAGACTATCACAAAGGCTTATAATTATGTACCCGTGATGAGCATGCCTGATGAGCTGTGTTACCATCTCATAAAGCCTCGACATAAAGCTCTTTATAAAAGGGTTAGGATTAGGTATATTGTAGGATTAAGTACCACAGAGGTTAGGTGTAGAATATTTTGAACAGATGCTCTTTTGTTTATAAAAATTGTAAATATTAAGGCATATAACGAATACCTGTGACGTCATTGTTTGTCCTCGCCCAACTTTGTAGGGTGACTGGTGAGTGGGTGGGGGTGACCAACCTTGAGCCTTGTAGGGCATGCAACCCCTCTCACACATGTTGTCTTCTACCACCCCACTTTGTGTGGAGATGACTGGAATCATCCCGGACGTAGGTTCGAACCCTCATCACGGCCCTTGTGGATGAGTTCATTTGATGCATCACGCTGTTGTGATTTCTGTGTATGTTTGTTTACCCCACTTTATATATGTAATTGTTTTATTTAATTTTTAACTTTATTTCACAAAATATTACGAACTTGGTTACATACAGGATACAAAGTTATTTATTACAGGCTGTCGAGTTCCTTCATATCTTCTGATGACGAGCAGGAACCCTGCACGCAGTGTGCGGTTGTTCCCCTACAGTGGCATGCTGGAGTGCTGGAAAAGGAAACTGGCAACTCTTGGGTCTCTTATTGTTTTGATTAGCTTAGAACCCAAATCCTTGAAAAAGCAGACGCACTCTTACCCCCAGGCGCCAATTGTCTGGGAAGCAATGGCGACACACTTGTATTAGTGGTCCCTTATACGGGAGTTAGCTGATTCCCAGCTGTGAGTGGCAGCGCCACCCGGATGTGCAACACTGAAGCCAATGTAGGTGTTAGCCAGGGTTGATACACACGTGTAGCCCCATACCAACTGCAGGCCATTCTTCCAGGTGTTCATTGTGATCCCATCTGGGCGACCAACAGGAACATCAGAGTTACGGGGCGATATGTAACAGGAGTTCGCTCTCTCGGCTGGACATCCAGCAGAGAGTAAGGCTTAATGATATTAATTTCGCTGTGCCTCGAATGCCATCTCCCAGTGCTTTCACAGAGCAGACCATGGTGGCTGTACCTCTCAGCCAGCACCTAGCTGGAAATATACCTATATATGGAGTGCATTGAGCAGCAGGGCGGAGGGACATTGAACAGCCTATCCGCCGAAGTCGTAAATTTCAATACAATACTCCAGTTTAAAATCCAGCTGGAAAAAAATCCTCAGAAATAATTTTCCTGTCCCCGTCAAGGCCACTAAAGATGATGGCCCTCAGTTAAATTCGGATAATACTGAAGGTTCCGTCAGGAAATTGAGGAAAAGGCGGCTGGCAAACAAAAGTGTGAATTTCAGAACTCGTTTTCCGCTATGTAAACCATCGCTCACTGTGCACACTGGCTCAGCGGCACATCGCTCACTGTGCACACTGGCTCAGCAGCACATGGCTCACTGTGCATACTGACTCAGCAGCACATGGCTCACTGTGCACACTTGCTCAGCAGCACATCTTTTCTGTGAATCTGACATTGAAATTGTTAATAATTGTTTTGGCCCCTTTGGTGTTACACATACTGAGCCATTGTACATTTTATTTTTTTATTTATTTATTTATATATATACAAGAGTTCTTACAGTCTTGTACAGCCACTAGCATCCGCAGCGTCTCGGGCAGGTCCTTAGTCCTAATTTTCCCTGGAATACGACCCGCCAAATCGTTTAACAACCAGGTTATTTAAACACTAAAGAACCTTGACCTTGACCTGATCTGACCTTGACATGTCTCGAACACGAATGAGCTGTTGGTCACTTTCCGTGAGCTGTGCTTTCTTTTCTGTTTTGTAGATTTAAATATTGTAATTTTCATGTGTTCTTAACGACAATTTTGTTCATATTTGATTATGCTTATATTTTGATATATCTAGTTCATGTTAAACTAGTTTAACTTGGATATCTAGCCATGTTATTTTTTTATTATTTTATTCTATTTTGTTTTTTTGCTTAATAATTTGTATGTCTTTTTAAACCCGATAATGAAACTATAAATTTCCGCAACACTATGAGAATTATTTTATATAAATGTAGGCTACGAGAAGTGTTTACCATCACGCTGGATATTCTTTTATTGGTAAATTACGATTCCTAACAGGAACCTGTCATGTGTGTGTTGTAATATTTAATATATATGTATATATTTTATGAGTTTTGCATTTAGGTGCGTGTGTCGAGTGTTGCTGGTATAAGCAGCCAAACTGCACTGTGAACCCAAAACGGAACTAATCAGTAAGGACAACACATCAACAGAAACACCAACAACAGGAGCACTAACAGGAACGTCAGCAGCAGGAGCACTAACAGGAAAGTCAGGAGCACTAACAGGAACGTTAGTTAATAGGAACAGGAGAGGGATGGAGCCCGAGAGGTCGGCAGCACAGCTAGTGGTGGAAGAGGAGGCGTGGAAGAGGCCAGCCCACGCCACGCAGTACTTCGCCGCGCTCTCAGGTCAGTGTGCGCCCGCCTCTACATCTCCTTATTATTTACAAAACAGAATATCAGAAGTCGTATTTCTTACAACACAACGAAGCTATCTCTGATATCTGTAAATAGGAAATCAATATTAGATTATTTATAGGATGTTGTATGTACAAAATGCGATAAGATATGTATGTAAAGTTGAGCTAGGCACCACTGCCCTCATGCCTGTAAGTGCTGGTGGATAAGGTTATGTTATCAGTGAGTGTGTTCGTGTAAGGACTCACTTGCTTGGTCAGTTCTAGTAAGTGCTCACTTGCTGTCACTTTATTGGACAGCGTCTCTCTCATCCTGTGAGTGAACATATCGCCAAAGCAGTATGTTTACATTTGAAACTGTGTATGGAGTCAGCCTCCTCCACATCACTGCAATGCATTCCATTCGTTAACTACTAACAATGAAAACATTCTTTCTAATGTCTGTTTGGATCATTTGGGTACTCGGTTTCTAACCTGTGTCCCCATGTTCGTGGTTCACCCGTGCTAAATAATTTGTCTTTGTCCACCTTGTCAATTCTTCTGAAAATTTATAGGTGGTAATCATATCTCCCCTTACTCTTCTGTCTTCCAGGGTCGTGAGGTTTAGCTCCTGTAGCCTTTCCTCGTAACTCATACCTCTCAGTTCTGGGACTAGTCTGGTGGCATACCACTGATTTTTTCTAACTTTATCTTGTGTTTAACTAGGTATGGACTCCAGAATTGGTCTGACGTAAGTGGTAAACAATGTTCTAAATGATTTCTTACTCAAGTCTTTAAAGACAGTTCTTATGTTGGGCAATTTAGCATATGCCGCTGATGATATCATTTTGATGTGGGCCGATGGGGACAAGTTTGGTGTGATGTCAACCCCCCAGATCTTTCTCTCTTTTGACTCTTGCAGAATTTCACCTTCCAGATGATATCTTGTGTTCAGTCTTCTGCTTCCATCACTTAATTTCATTACTTTACACTTTCCTGAGTTGAACTTTAGTAGCCATTTTCTAGACTATTCCTCCAGTTTGTCCAGGTCGTCTTGTAGTCTCTGTCTATCTTCATCTGTCTTGATTTTTCTCATAATTTTTGCACCATTAGCAAACATTGAAAGGAATGAGTCTATACCCTCTGATCGTTTACATATATCAGAAACAGGATGGGTCCAAGTACAGAGCCCTGTGGTACTCACCTGGTGACATCTCGCTATTCTCCTCCCTCACAGATACTCGCTGTTTCCTGTTGCTTAGATACTCCTTTATCCACTGTAGCACCTTACCTTTTATTCCTTCCTGTTTTTCCAACTTTTGTAAGAGCCTCTTATGGGGTACTGTGTCAAAGGTTTTCTGACAGT
Source organism: Procambarus virginalis (assembly GCA_020271785.1). Lineage (NCBI taxonomy): Eukaryota > Metazoa > Arthropoda > Malacostraca > Decapoda > Cambaridae > Procambarus > Procambarus virginalis. The sequence continues at coordinate 7,497,366 of WNGS01166226.1, read as the reverse complement.
CTAAGAAAATGCAGTCTGCCTACCCTTCTCTGTCTTGTCTAATTTTTGTCGCCTGGTCACAGAATTTTATTAAACTTGTGAGTACGATTCACCATCCTCAAACCCATGCTGATGGTGTTAAAAAGCTCTTTATTATTCCTAGATGTTCTTCGAGCTTTTTCCTCACAATCTTCTCCATCACCTTGCATGTTATACAAGTTAGGGAAACTGGCCTGTAGTTCAGCGCCTCTTGCCTGTCACACTTTTTGGTATATTGGGATTACATTAGCTGTCTTTCAGCTTTCCGGGAGGTCTCCTGTTTCCAGTGACCTGTTATACACCATAGAGAGTGGCACGCTAAGTGCCTCTGCATCTTCTTTTAGTATCCATAGTGAGAGTCTGTTAGGCCCAACAGCCTTTGTCACATTCAGCTACAACAGATTCCTTTTGACCTCATCACTGGTGAGGTCAAATTGCTCCAAGGTTGCTTGGTTTGCCTCCTCATTAGTGCAGGGACTTCTCCTTGTTCTATTGTGAAGACCTCCTGGAATCTCTTAATTGTTGAGTTCTTCACATACCTCCTTGTCATTCTCTGTGTATCTGTTCTCCCCTTTTCTCAGTTTCATCACTTGTTCCTTCACTGCTGTTTTCCTCCTGATGTTTCTGTGGAACAGTTTTGGTTGAGTGTTGGCTTTACTCGTGATATCCTTTTCATACTGCCTCTCTGCTTCTCTCCTCACTCTGACGTACTCATTCCTGGCCCTCTGGTATCTCTCCCTGCTATCTAGTGTTCTGTTATTCCTGTAGTTTCTCCGTGTTCTTTTACTCAATTGCTTTGTTTTGTTACATGCCTGATTGAACCATGGCGGGTCCGGGTGTCCGGTCCCTACCAGCTTACAGTTGTATTCTAACCATTGTAATGTCTTTAATTGTAAAGCTCGGGTGGTAGATAATACCTGGTTTGTGTTGCACTGGTGGGGACGGCGGAGGCGGGTAGAGTTCTCTTACATCTGCCAGTTACTATTATAACTAGTTGCAAATTGAATTAAACATGTGTTATCATGTACTTGCAATACTATTCTCCCCCTGACAGCTTCGATGGGGGCCATGGCGGTGGGCGCCGCTATCGGCTACTCCTCGCCNAAAAAGACATTTTATGCGAAGCATCTATGATATCATTTACAAAACAACAGCATCTTTCGACATCTGTATTATCACGCATCACCGCTACAGTTGGCCTTCACTGTGGATATTTGTGTGACTTGCGAAGTCGTTGTTCAATGACGAACTTGAGTCTTCGTGTCCCACAGGCGATCTACGACAGCCTCAACGACCTCAATGCGGACTACTTCGGCGCTGGTCAACGAGCCTTCATCTACCAGGAGGTCATCGATCTCGGTAAGACCAGAGCACTTCTAACACCATAGGATGGTTTGAGTACCACCATAGCTTCCGCACCCCTCCTGGCTTGCTTGAGGGTGAACTATGCACTCCTCCTGGCTTGCTTGAGGGTGAACTATGCACCCCTCCTGGGTTGCTTGAGGGTGAACTATGCACCCCCTCCTGGCTTGCTTGAGGGTGAACTATGCACCCCCTCCAGGCTTGCTTGAGGGTGAACTATGCACCCCTCCAGGCTTGCTTGAGGGTGAACTATGCATTCCTCCTGGTGTACTTCAGGGTGAACTCTGCACTCCCCCAGGCTTGTCTCAACAGAGTTCAACGTACAATAACTTGCCTGGCATCTTTGTGCTTTCCACGTGTCAACATCTCTCTCGTGATCTTTCACAATCTTTCATCATTTACACATTAGAACTTTATATACGCAAAATATTACAAGTGATATCATGAGCTTGAATATATATGATTCTTTCTGCCATCAGCACATCAATAAACTTACACATCAAACCATTCTCTATAAGCCTTCATCAACTCGTTTATACTTTAAAAACATATTTTATTGCATTCACTTCCTTCATTGCCCTGAGATATGCAGCGTTACATTGACCGAAGATACTGGGCCACTCCCTAGGTTGCGGTATCTTACATAAATAGAAGCTCTGGAATAGAAATATGGGACAACATGACGCGCTCTTCCGAGAATAAGGAAAATTACTTGTTAAAGCTGGAGGTCCGTGTCCCGTAGACAACCCATCCCACGACACGAAACGCGTTCGTTAATAGTTTAAGCAGAGGAGGAACCCTCTTCTTAATTCAGGACCTTTCCCGTCAAAACCTTACCTTCGTCAGCACCTTATCCGAACAGAATCTAATCTTAATTAGAACCTTACCTTCTTTAACACTTCAGGCAAATCAGCAACTTCCACAAACAAGGATGCCGTTCTCACGTCAAATTCAAACGTCGAAACTTTGACGTTGCAGTAAATATAGTCGATATTATTAAAATTGCGATGCATTAAGTGAGAGGACAAGTTTACATAAGAACCTTTTGCACAACAATATATTATTCAACTCCATAGTCTCCTGAGACTGATGGATGCCTACTATATTATAACATCTACACTCTAGGCTCTAACAGGACACACCTCCATGCACCATCAATCTTTTCAGAAGTCAATTATTCTGTTAGCGACTCTCAAACCTTCATGTAGGTCATTATGATCTACCATTATCAGAGAGTTGGTGTGAGAGTTTATTAATGAGTGCAAATTATTATTCTGAAGTGTGTAATCTTGCATAAATTAATATAATTTTTATTCATTGAGCTCTGCGATGCCATATTAATTAATTTTAGTAAATAATCCTCATTGGTTTGCAAATGAAACATTTCATTAAGAAGTTTATTACTAACGACCAGTTCCACTACGTGTTACAGGAGGCGAAGCTGTTACGAGCGTAGAATACACAGGTAACGGCCGCGTCACAGAGTTTAAATATGGCAAGTTCCTGGGCGAGGCTTTCCGCGGGAACAACCAGCTCAAGTACCTGGTCAACTTCGGCGAGGGCTGGGGCATGCTGGACCGCGCCTACTCTCTCGTCTTCATCGACAACCACGACAACCAGCGAGGCCACGGGGCCGGGGGAGACATGATCCTCACCTTCCGCGTCTCTAAGCTCTACAAGGCAAGTATAATGACCAACAATTCTACTGGTGACATTATTCAGAAAGCCTTTTGCGTAATAGGGCATTCAGAAAGCCTTTTGCGTAATAGGGCAAGGGAGAGTTGGATGAGGTGTGATGGAATTAAAATTCGGCGTTGATTAAACAGTTGTCAATTATGGATCGAAAGTCCGTCGTATGATCAGTAGTTGTCAGGTTACAGAGACACATAATGAGTACAGAGACACATAATGAGTACAGAGACACATAATGAGGCTGAGACTGAGAGAAGCTTGGTGAATAACAGTGTTCTGTTGACTGCAACAGATGGCCACTGCCTTCATGCTTGCCCTGCCTTATGGCCTCACCCGCGTCATGTCGTCTTACTATTGGGACCAAAACTTCGTTAATGGCCAAGACCAGAACGACTGGGTGGGTCCCCCGCACGACGGCAGCTACAACACCGTCGGCCCCACCATCAATGCCGACGACACCTGCGGCAACGGCTGGATCTGCGAGCACCGCTGGAGGCAGATCTATAACATGGTCGAGTTCCGTAATGTTGCTCACGGTACGCTTTGGTCTACTTGCTACGGCGCTTGCGTCCTTGTGTTACTGTGTGCTCCCCGTTCCCCTGTGTTACTGTGTGCTCCCCGTTCCCTGTGTTACTGTGTGCTCCCCGTTCCCCCTGTGATACTGTGTGCTCCCCGTTCCCCTGTGTTACTGTGTGCTCCCCGTTCCCCCTGTGTTACTGTGTGCTCCCCGTTCCCCCTGTGTTACTGTGTGCTCCCCGTTCCCCCTGTGATACTGTGTGCTCCCCGTTCCCCTGTGTTACTGTGTGCTCCCCGTTCCCCTGTGTTACTGTGTGCTCCCCGTTCCCCCTGTGATACTGTGTGCTCCCCGTTCCCCTGTGTTACTGTGTGCTCCCCGTTCCCCTGTGTTAATGTGTGCTCCCCGTTCCCCCTGTGATACTGTGTGCTCCCCGTTCCCCTGTGTTACTGTGTGCTCCCCGTTCCCCCTGTGATACTGTGTGCTCCCCGTTCCCCTGTGTTACTGTGTGCTCCCCGTTCCCCCTGTGATACTGTGTGCTCCCCGTTCCCCTGTGTTACTGTGTGCTCCCCGTTCCCCCTGTGTTACTGTGTGCTCCCCGTTCCCCCTGTGTTACTGTGTGCTCCCCGTTCCCCCTGTGTTACTGTGTGCTCCCCGTTCCCCCTGTGTTACTGTGTGCTCCCCGTTCCCTGTGTTACTGTGTGCTCCCCGTTCCCCCTGTGTTACTGTGTGCTCCCCGTTCCCCCTGTGTTACTGTGTGCTCCCCGTTCCCTGTGTTTACGTGTCTCACCCTTTACGTCCAGGCACTCAGTTAACTCCCTCCCCCCCCCCCATAATGCTGACACATCTCTGACTCCCCCCTCCCTCCCCCCCCCGCCCTCTCTAGGCATTACATCCTTCTCACCAATAGACAACGATGTGCAAAGTGCTAATGAAACTGTACATCTATTCCTCCCTTCCCCCAGGCACTGACATGAACGACTGGTGGGACAACGACAGCAACCAGATCGCCTTCTGCAGAGGCAACAAGGGCTTCATCGCCATCAACAACGACAGCTGGGACCTCAAACAAACCCTGCAGGTTAGGGAATCACAATTGTAATTGTCGTATTCATTACTAGTGAGTTCTATGCAATACATGAGGGCTGCTGATGCTGAAGAGCTCCACCATCGTGCTGCTGACAGTGTGGCTGACTTATAACACTGTGATCATCCTGTTGAGGGTCTCTCTTCAGCATGGTAGAGTATCCTGCTCCCCTAGTAGGGTAGTGCAGATTACCCCTACTTAACCACTGAGTGCTTACCCTTGGGTAGGAAGTCTTATCATGACTGTGGGTCTCCCGTTCCCAGACCTGTCTGTCCGCCGGCACCTACTGCGACGTCATCTCCGGCTCCAAGAGCGGAGGGTCGTGCACGGGCAAGTCCGTGACGGTGGGCGGGGACGGCACGGCTTACATCGAGATCACCACCGCGGAGGACGATGGCGTCCTGGCCATCCACGTTAACGTAAGTGTCGCAGCTTTCATTCGTCAACAACTACATTGATGTACTCGTCCACACGTTATATACAGTGACGTACTCGTCCACACTGAGCCTCAATATAACATTATGCAGGTCGGCGTTCAATCCCCGACCGTCCAAGTGTTTGGGCTCCATTCCTCCTCCCCGTCCCATCCCAAATCCTTATCCTGACCCCTTCCCAGTGCTATATAGTCCTAATGGCTTGGTGCTTTCCCCTCGATAACTCCCGCCCTCCTCTTGACATAAAAGCTCAATATAACATTTTCTTCCACAGTCCAAGCTGTAGTCTGCGTCCACACCACCTTCAGGAGTGAGCTGCTTGTGAAGACATGCCTGCCTCAACACCTCGAAACTCTCAGGTCTCAACACCGGCAGGTCTCAATACCGGCAGGTCTCAACACCTGAATCGCTTCCTGCCCCACAGCTTGAGGGAGGGAGCAATACGCTGCCCACGGGACCCTGTGAAGCCCATAGTTCATCACAAAACCCGCATACAACTATTTAATATACTTAACAAAGAATAATAACTGGTTATGCGTGATGTAGAGCCAACAGCTCACAGTTCACTCTGCTCTTCAAAAAATTATTTTATGTCCGAACGCTGTCAACTGCTAAACATTTTATAATTACGGCTGTGTTAACTGCATGTGCCTGAAGATAGTTCTCTGACAAATATCATGCGACATAAAATTATAAGTAAAATCATAACAATTTCTGGTGGTTTAATTTGGGTCCTCCATCACCATCTTCCCCCTCCTTCACCAAACACTACTTTACCTCTCCTTCAACAGCGGTTTCAACTTGCGATTGATGCCGTGCCGTCTTGGGCCATCAATCATGGCTTCAAGTTCTCTGCCACTAAGACTTGTGCTATGACTTTTACTCGAAAGCATGTCGTCCCTTCGTCCATCTTTGTCGCTTTATGGTCATCCCCTTGTGTTCAAAGATTCCGCAAAGCTTTTGGGGTTAATCTTTGACACTCTTTTGTCTTGGTCGTCCCATATCTCTTACCTCAGAGTTGAATGCTCTAAGGTCCTTGGCTGATGAAAGGTACCACAGGGTGAAGGAGGAACGTGTACCACAGGGTGAAGGAGGAAGGTGTACCACAGGGTGAAGGAGGAAGGTGTACCACAGGGTGAAGGAGGAAGGTGTACCACAGGGTGAAGGAGGAAGGTGTACCACAGGGACACAGGGTGAAGGAAGGAGTACCAACGGGTGACGGGAGCAGTACTGTAGAGTGAAGGGAGACACATATATAAAACAATCAATGTGTATAAACACTGTGTCTACCAGAGAATACACCACATGTCAGAAATGATCAATAATATAATGCAAGTTGGCGTGTGCTCTGGTGGTCTTAAGCAAGTTCCAGCTGTGTCTGGGTACGTGACAGGATGAACAACCCAGCGGGGTTTCTTCTTATTGGGGAGTGTTGTACATGCTGCTATGGCGGTGTGTTCACTCACAGGATGAGTGACGCTGCCCAGTAAACTCGCCCCTCGGGGCAAAATTAAAAAAAAAATAACACCTGCACTAAAACCCTCTCTCACAAACACCTGCACGAGCGTCCACCCTCACAAACACCTGCACGAGCGCCCACCCTCACCTTACCTAATCTTCTGTGATGTAAGCGAGGCAACCCTTTATCTTATCACTAATCACCTTACCTGATCCACACCATATAATGTGAGGGCGCCCTTCTCATTTGCCAGTAATGGCCTTCCTGGTGAGGTGACGTAACCTCCCTCACTGCTCCAGGAGGGTCACTATCCCTCCCCCTCCCCCAGCCAGTGTTGCACTTAATGCTTGCAACGTAGTGTAATCTATAAGAGTTGTTGGTGACATACGCCACAGTAGGAATGACGTTGATTCTTAAGCTGTTGTTTCTTCGTTAATGCACCCACTCTCCTCTCCAGCAACACGGCTCGGGGTTAGACTCCTGATCAGGATCGGACGAGTTGAGGAGGGTAGAAATAGCCTAAGCCGCTGTAACCCTTTGAGGTTATCTTATTGTCTCAATAAACGTTGTTGAACATAATGAGACAAGTGGGCAACTCTCCTTAATACTGTTCGACTCTGGTATTATGAACATGGTAATTTTAAACATGGCACTGATAACGTAATCAGTGCCAACACTTGGCCAGAAGCCTAAATTTCACCCCTTAATAATCATTCAACTTTGTGTCGTGTATGTAAACTCGCTTCTATATCAGTACGGTATACTCACCCAAGGTTAGGAGAGCTATGTTGCATCAGCAGTGTTGCACAACACTACCTTGGGCGTTGTTGCTGACAATTATTCCTATCGTTTAGATAGTGATCTATTTTAATTTTAAATTGTTATCTATTATGGAAAAGTGTCACCGTTCGGCAACACTGCTGATGGTCTCACAGACGTTTTTCCTACCAAAATGTGTTGTTATTTTGGCTACTGGGAACAAACAGGTCCAAGCAGCACCGGCTATGGTGAGCCCGTCGTACTCACCTAGCACTAGGAGAGATGCGTCGTACCTGAAGTGTGATTCGGATTATGTACGGCAAGGTTGGGTCATTATCCGGAAAATCGCTAAGGCATTACGACTGGGAAGGGATATGAGGGTAAAGATTAAGGATAAGATACAGGGGAAGGAATGTTGCCCAACCACTTGAACGATTGCCGATTGAAATCTGATCAAGTTCATGTAAGTATGAGATAATGAAATACACCTGACAAGGATAGAGCAGCTTAGGCTGTTTCTACCCTCGTCTATTTAAGGCCCCTCAAGGGCTCACAAGCCCATACAGTACACACATATTAATCATATTTTACATATCACATTTCAATAGTTATCATATTACTGTTAGATCTTTTATTGACTATGCTGCACCTGGCGTTTCTTGTTTTGGTAACGGTAGACTAAACAAGTTGGAGAAGGTACAAAATAAAGCCGTGAAATTAATCTTAGGATAGTTAAGAAATGCTATGATTGAGATAATGATGATAGAATTAAACTTACAGAGTATGATGCTTTTCGAAAATATATTGCATTGCCAATTGCCATTGCATTGCGGGGGTTGAGCTCTGGCTCTTTGATCCCGCCTCTCAACGGAGGCGGAACCTCTGCTGAGGCGCCCCGCCATCTGTGTGGGGCGGGGCCGGTGCTTGTCACCCTGAGGAACTCCTGGGTCTCCATAATCATTTGCCTGTCTACGTTTCTTTGTCGCGAGGCATATTAGTTTCAGTGATTGGCGTCACTCGTTTCGCGATTCGGCTTTGCGTTTCACCCTTTCCGGGCTTTGCGATTAACCCTACACGAGTACGCCGGGGCGCATCCGATCGCCGTCGCCCGTAAATCAACAACACCATACGCATCTCTACAGACGGTGACTCCGGTCTAACAACAGGACATGATGGTGAGAATGTTCACTCGCAGACGCCACACAACACTGTCGGTCTATGGCCCATTGAGGAGCTAGAACCCAGACGCGTGCCGTCACAGGTGATCTCTCATTGGCTAAAACTGCTCGCAGCCCATTTTCCCGATTTGACACTAAACAAACTATTGTCTAACCACGAACTTACAACCCTAAGTTCGACCTCATCCCTATTGTGGTCGATGTTGAGAAAACGTCAGGAATAAGATGCTTTAATTATTATAACGATCCCAAAATTTTGACTGGTAGATTTTGTTAATGAATCTATTAGGTGAGTTTGGCTCACATGTGATGGGGCAGCCCGTCCTACTGAGTTGCCACAACGGACAAAAAAAGACGCACTAAAACGCCTGAGCCTAACCTAACCGAGCAACCCACGCATACAGAACATGAATGCTTGGGAGCCGCTATGATTTACAGTACATCATATTTATTTCCGTTGGGGATCTTGACGTCAAAATACGATGTATTATTCGAGGGAAAATATCACCAGAAGTTGATATTTTATCACCAGAACAATATATATATATATATATATATATATATATATATATATATATATATATATATATATATATATATATATATATATATATATATATATACAGAAATCACAGAAGTATATATATATATACAACACAGAAATCATTGATAGATACAGCGACAACAGGCGGCTTGACATCTGCGAGGCACTACACATCAAGAAGTCAACACCAGCAATCAACAGCCAATTAACGCACTACTATATTCTACCCACTTCAAGACTCCGCTCCAATATAGAAACATCAAGAAATACGGGCCAATAGGCCTTCTGCAGTTACAGATCTATTCTTCCCTTATACCCATTGTTTCGTGTTCTGTGTTTGTTCTCACCTCACCCCAAACCATTGTAACATGTCACCTCACCCAAATGCAGGTATTTAAACTCTGTTCAGTTATAGTTGTTCTGTGTGTGTGTAACTAAAGTCTTTGAAAATGTAATAAGTTTTACGAAACGCGCTCAAGTGTCGCGTCAGACTAAGAAATAAAGAATGAATTTTGGAGAATTGATTTTTAATTTACCGTCATCAGTAAAAACAAACATAAGGAAAATTGAGAAAATTCGTGTTAGAATTATTAATCTTACTTTTTCGGTCATATTTAATAACATATGTCTACAGGAAAGACTGCTACCAAAATATACTATATATATATATATATATATATATATATATATATATATATATATATATATATACATATGTGTGTATATCACTCCTTCACTCCTTCTGAAGATGTATTAATATACGAAAGTACTTAAGGAAATTCCTGTTTCATTTTTCCTCCGTGGTCTGACATTGTCATATATACATATATATATATATATATATATATATATATATATATATATATATATATATATATATATATATATATATATATATATGCAGTTTCTCATTTGAGTTTCAGTTGTAGATGTGTAAGCTTATTAAAAATATATTACACTGACTGTGTAACACTGGGACTTGGTGGCGAGATCACTGTTGCCTTGAGATTGTCATGAACTTGCTCTCTAATCTCTCCATAAATAGCTTGTTTACGTTCCTGCGTAGCCTGAGGAGTGGGTGGGTTACAGGCACGACAGTCAACATGGAATGGACCCGATAGTCTCAGACTCGTTATCCTGTTGCACAACTCCGTAACGAGGGAAGGACTCCAGCGTGACCCCTGGGACTTCGGCGTGACCCCTGGGACTCCAGCGTGACCCCTGGGACTCCAGCGTGACCCCTGGGACTCCAGCGTGACCCCTGGGACTCCAGCGTGACCCCTGGTACGTCAGCGTGACCCCTGGGACTTCAGCGTGACCCTTGATCATGGGGGATTGTCTAGAGTGACGCTGGGTCGGGTAACTGTGTGTGTCTTAAGGTGTGAACAATTCGAGAAGCTATACATACCAAGAGTACTTTTTAGGTTAGCTTCAGATAGTTTTCTGAAGTATTTGCTGTATAAATACTTGGGATACTTGTATAATAATAGTAGGGATACTTGTATAATAATAGTAGGGATACTTGTATCATCAAGAGGCAGCCTTGATACAGTGGCAGTATCGCAACTTAACCCTACAGATTTATCACCAGCCTTGAGAAGGGTATTGGGCCGCTTCTTCTTTCCAAGTGGCACTTGACAGAAGTGTAAATGTCTGTTAGGAACTAACAAGCTATTTCCTGACTCTCCACACCTGACTGTGTGGGGTTGGCTATACTCTTCACTCAGTCTTGGCAACAGCATATCTGTTCTTACAGTGGTGAACGTGTTATTAGAACATGGAGTGGGAAGCGATGTTCTTCATTTCTAAACTTTTTCCGTATTGTGTCTGGGGCGGTTGTGTCAGGGGTTGTCGGAACAACCGACACCACTTACTAACATTTAATACAATAGGCAGATAATATTGCTGCTGTTTTGTAATACAAATTAACTCTAGAAAACGAGAGCACAGTGAAAATTTCCTCCAGTAGAAAACGGGGAATATCATTGCCACATCTCTATTAATTTCACCACCTAATAATGGGAATTATTCTTAATACAACAGCCTTTGGACTGCAAACATCATAAAAACATTTCCCTTGAATCAAATTAATTTATCAGTACAAAAATAGAGTAAATGTAGGCCTTCTAACCACTTCTTGACGCATCTGGACATGACGCTGGAGGAGTCAGTGGGGAGAGGGCCACAGTGAGGCACTCTTTTAATTTTAACATCAGTCGCTGAGGCAAATCTAAGTCTGATCATTTTCCCTTGGACAACAGTGTTACGAGACTAATAGTGTTCCCGTTATCAACGCTAACTACGTCTACTATAAGGGAGGTATTCCAGCCGAGACCCGTTACAAACCCTCACATTCCTGGCCAGTTGTGTGTAGGTAGATTAGGGTGACCCGGTAAGGCCACTAGACGGCGACTACAACAGCATGAGCAATATTCTCACCTCTTTATTTAAATTACCAATATTTCCCCTGATATAGCTGTCATATTAAGTTACTGCTATTATTGTCAGTGCCCTTTGACAGGTGTCACTGAAGAGGTCATTATTTACCAAGTGTTTATGTTCGACAAAGTATGGAAGTGAATTAGGTATGATTAGAATGTTGAGGCGGGGGAGGGCTTCCGTGTGTCCTCTGTCCTTACTGTCTACGGGTCCTTGATGTCTTGCTGGCAGAAGTCAACTTTGTGGTTAAGTGTTGTACAGCCACTCCTTCCTGCAAGTGACGGCAGTAAGTGTTTTACGGAACCGCATTGTGAGAAACAGAAGATAGTGGAGCGCTGCCATCCTCCAGACTATAAACAAAGGGGGTTATAGAGTAAAGGTGAGCGGAATTGTGTTCGAGGAGTACTGGGCGTGGGATCCGAGGAGCTGCTATCTGTTGTGATTTTTTTTTAAGGGTGGGGGTAGGTAGGGATGTGGTGAAGTGGGGGCAATCATTGGTAGGTGGTTGGAAGAGGTGTTATCATAGGTCGTGGCGGTGTTGGGGAGCGGGGGACGGTGTGGGGGGGAGCGGGGGAGCGGTGTGGGGGAGCGGAGGGCGGTGTGGGGGAGCGGGGGGGCGGTGTGGGGGAGCAGGGGGCGGTGTGGGGGACCGGGGGGGGCGTGTGGGGGAGCGGGGGTGGTGGAAGAAACACAAGTGGTGTTATCAATGGTGGAACAAGCGATACGAAAGAGCAGAGCGGCAACCAGTAGTCCGGAGACGTCGGCGCTGACCCATCCAGTCTGGTAGGTGCTCCTGCGTCCTCCTTGCCCGCCACAGGCACTTGCCCGCCGCTGACAGCGTTTACAACTGGTACAAAAACTGTCGCAGTAATTTGAGCTGTGTAGGAGAACAGG
>WNGS01166226.1:7406456-7448956 GCA_020271785.1 Procambarus virginalis | reverse complement strand
ACAGCAAGAATCTAACTCTGCTCTTTGGGGAACATGAAATCGAATCACAAGAAGGTGTCCAACAGGGTGACCCCCTTGCTCCTTTTCTTTTCTGCCTAGTCATCAAGGAAGTCACCGATAACCTGTCCAGTGAGCTCAACATTTGGTTCTTAGACGATGGTACTCTAGCCGGCTCCCCAGACGCACTCTTGGACGACATAAGAATAATTCAGGAGCAAGGAGCAAGTCTAGGACTCACCCTGAACCCTTCCAAGTGCGAAATAACCTCCACCAACCAGCACATAATAGAGCAAATAAAGGTTGTTTTGCCTGACATTCATACAACCAACCCTGAGGACAGCACACTCCTAGGTGCTCCTCTTGGAAGGAATGCCATCGACGAGGTCCTTGGTAAGAAGATCACTGACCTGAAGAGAATGAACGAGAGGATTGAAGACATCGATGCTCATGATGCACTTTACCTCATCACCAGATGCTTGTCCCTCCCCAGGCTGACCTACTTTCTAAGATGTTCGCCATCTTTCAACAATATTAAATTAGAAGAGTACGACAGCTTGCTGAAATCAACACTAGAAAAAGCCCTCAATCTTTCCCTCAGCAACTCGCAGTGGAAACAGGCCTCCCTTCCTGTCAGACTCGGGGGCCTTGGCGTGCGCACAGCAACACAAATTGCTGTACCAGCGTTCCTGTCCTCTTCAGTGGGGTCTGACAACTTGGTGAAGGAAATCCTACCTGAGCACCTAGTTCAACAGGCAGGGGTACATGATCCCAGCTTCACAGACTGCACAACCAAATGGGTCTCTCTCGCAGGACCAGCACCCCAACCACTGCCTTCTGAAGCCCATAAGCAATCCAGCTGGGATCGCCCCATTGCCGACCAAGAAGCTGCGACTTTGCTAGAAGCTGCGACAACACCACATGACACTGCCCGACTTAGAGCAGTAGCAGCTCCCCATGCAGGTGATTTCCTATTAGCAATCCCAATGTCAGCAACCGGCACTCGTCTCACACCGCAGGCCCTCCGAATTGCCGTGGCTCTCCGTCTCGCTGCCCCAATCCACACCGAATACAGGTGTATTTGCGGCGAGGCAGAGGCCGACAGGTACGGACGGCATGGCCTTCTCTGCCAAAGGACAGGAGGATGGCATGCAAGACACGGCGAGGTCAATGACATTATTAAGAGAAGCCTTACCACAGCCGGCTGTCCAGCAGAGAGAGAGCCCCGGTACCTAATGTCCCACAACTCTAATGAGCCTGTCGGTCGCCCAGATGGAATCACGGTGAACCCCTGGAAGAATGGTAGACAGTTGGTGTGGGACTACACTTGCGTCTCAACTTTAGCCAATACCTATGTTGACTTCAGTGCTACTCAAGCAGGAGGAGCTGCCAATCACCGGGAAGCGGCCAAGTCACGTAAATACAGAGACCTTGAGCACCACTACAATTTTGTCCCCATTGCCTCAGAGACACTTGGTGCCTGGGGTAAAAGTGCTGCTAGCTTTTTGAAGGAGTTGGGGTCTAAGCTAATCGAAACAACTAGAGACCCTAGAGCTGCCAGTTTTCTTTTTCAGCGCCTCAGTGTGGCAATCCAGAGAGGAAATGCTCACTGCATCCATGGTTCCTGCCCGCCATCTGAGGAGCTGGAGGAGCTTTTCAACTTGTGACAAGCAGCCTTGTACCCTGCATGTAATCAATACTGTAACTTTTTTGTGTAATGACATTTTCAAATAAAGTTAGATAAATATATATATATATATATATATATATATATATATATATATATATATATATATATATATATATATATATATATATATATATATATCCATCCTTCAGCCTATTTTGTAAGACAGTTTGAGGTACGTTGAGTGGAGGGAGGTGCACTTGTTGATACACACACACACACACACACACACACACACGCACACACACACACACACACACACACACACACACACACACAGTCCAATATTATGTTTATGGTCCTTTCCACTGGAACGTTAGTGAATAGACTTTCAACGTCAAGAGGAGCTTTGATCCCACAGGGTTCTCTCATTTTCAGAACGTCAATAAATTCGTTGATAGACTTAAGGAAGAATGTGGTCTGGATGTACGGCGATATTATTGCATTCAATCTTTCCACAAGTTTATAATTAGGAGTGGGGATCTGCGAAATTATAGGCGCAAGTAGGTAGCGAGACTTGTGCATCTTCACATTACATCAGAAGTAACCTGGTCCGAAATCACCTGTTACTCTTTCAAATTTTTTACCTCAAATCTCCATGTTTACTGCATCAATGAGGGCGTTCATACTATTTTATGGGTTATGCTGAAGGCTTGTACCACTGAAGCTCCTTTCCTGTGCCCAGAGGTTCAAGCTCTACTTGCAGGTTGATGGTGTGACAATCGGGTCCCCATTGGGGGTCTTGTTCACCCAGGCATTCATGTCTCATGTTGAGTCATCCATCATGCAGAGGGAAGAGCTGAACCCTAGTAGCTACTGCAGATATGTCAATGATATATTCGTATGTATTCACAATGAGAACACATTGGAGAGGCTTCGTGGCAAGCTACAAGAATTCTCAGGCTTGAAGTTGACTGCTGAGAAAAGTGAAGGAGGCAGGATTCCATTCCTCGATGTTCTCGTTGATGATAACTCAGGTAGGTTCATCATAGATATGTACCGTAAACCAACTGATGTAGGAAAATGAGCGAATGCATTGATAGACAGGTATGAGAGAAGCATCATAAACGCATATGTAGGTCATGCAATACATACATGCTCTTCTTGGAAGCTCTTGCACTACGAACTTGAACGAATCTGCCAAATTGTTGTGAACAAAGATTACAGCAATACAAAATTTGACGAAATCGTAAGAAGCTAGGCCGCCATCTGACAGAGGAAAATCGGGCCCCAATGGAAGACATTGTAGTGTATTATAAAATACATTTACTCAGTCATTCGAGAATGATAAGGTGATACGAGATATAATTGACAAAAATCATAAATCTTGCAGTAAAAACACAAGGATTAGTCCTATCATTTATTATAACAACCCTTGTACATCTTCCATTATAAATAACACCTCTGCCACCTCTGACAAACTGATGTGTATTAATGTAGTGTATCAATACAAATGCAGCTCTGGAGACTGCGCGCTCCAAAATATATGCTACATTGGACATACCACGAATACACTGAGTAGAAATCTTACACTTCATTTGCAAGAGGGAGATATTAAGCAACATCATTCTCAATGCCACACCACCATCCTGAACCTCCAAGACATAGTGAAAGATATGACAATAATCACACTCACCGACGATTGTAGGAGGCTTCATATGCTTGGGGCTGTGTTCATTCGGGAGCTGACACCAGTAATCAACATCCAGATGAATTCGACTTCGAGCATACAATTGTTCGATGGTCCTTCATTGATCCAAAGGGAAGATGGAAGACCTGGCAGACAGCTAGAAGCTGAAGTCAGGCAACAATCACCTCAGCCTATCCTTTGGCACTCCCTATGATTAAGGGGGTCAGGTGAATTGTAGAATGAGGTGTACCCACACTTATGTCTAGATTTATCCTTGTAAGCTCAGTATACCTGTGTCAGTTCTACAGAGTGTATTCCTGAAGATGTCACAGTGCTGACGAATAGTCGAACAATAAAAATGGAAAGATTTAGTGATCTAGTGTTTCTTCACCCTACAAATGGTAGAAGATATTTGTGTAGAATGGAAAATATCCCCCCAAAATTAATAATAGTCACAATGCTGTTGTGTTTAATGACACATATATAACATTATATAAATATTTATAACATATATGAAACATACAGTATACTTTAGGCTCATATTGAGGTTCCTAAACTCTTGACCCTTACCAGGATGCACCCCCACAACAGCTGACTAACTCCTCAGTACCTATGTACTGCTAGGTGAACAGAGGGATTAGGTGAAAGGAAATGTGCCCAACCATTTCTGCTCCACCCAGGATCCCCCAATTCTGAGTAAAGAATGAAGCTAACTGTACTACAAGGGAGGACACAGAAATTGGGAACACAAATTAAAACAAGGATGAATAAAACAACTCCTTCAGTTTATGAAAAATGAACGAGCTGGAAGACCAAACAGCGGAGGTCAACTCCTGCGTTTGGCATGACGAAGTACATAAGCATTACAAAATAATAATAATAATAATTTCAAATATTCATAACAAAGTAAACACAACAAAATAATGGGAAATTATGAATAGTTTCACAAAAATATCAATATCAAAAAGGATTGAAACTTAATAAAAACAAATTCCATTCGCTGGATCCAATAAATAGCGTCCAAACGAGTGTATAAATGTTTAGGTTTGTAGTTATGTTGTGCATTTACCCAGACATCAAAATGATTGGTGGACAAACAATGGGTCAACCTGTTACCTCATTTTCACATCACACTTGCCATCTAAACTGAGCTAACATGAAAAACTTAAAATGCATTTTTCTTTTCATTTTGTTATAAATTTTGAATTTTTATTCCTCGAATATGAGAAATGCAAATGTAGTGTGTAACTCCAAAATAAGGGCAAGCAACTATCTAGTTTCTTGTAGGAAAAAGATCACATAATGAGCTTCACAAATTGTAACTAGATATTAGATTGTTTGCATGTGCACCCACATACACTTTCAGCTTCCCCTTTGCTTCAACTGTTTATCTCTTTAAAACTGTTTATGGTTCGCTTGAGGTCTGAAACACACACCTTAAGTCTCACGTGGTGCTTCGATCCGTCTGATACGATGATGCCTCTTAATGGCTGTCTTAGGGACTACTTTTTCACCTTTCATGAAGGTTAAACTCTTGACAGTGCCTTAGTCACTTTACAACTACAGCAGCCTACCTTGATTTTGTACACCTAATTGTTTGAATAGTTGTAGTCACCAAGACGTTCATTATCTCGATAGTTGTAGTGCAGACAGTTTGGGATGTACAAGCTCAACAGCCAAGGATGCTTAATAGAAACTACAACTTGCTTTATTTAAGTATCTATCTTGCCTAAAATCATCTTTAAGAGTTTAAGGCATTTAGCACAGAACACACAAAGACGAAAATGAGTTATACCTTAATTAATAAGATCTTGTCATCAATTAAATGAATTTATTGTCCAGTTAACTGTGATATAGTGCTAGACTGGAGGAGTTAACTGTGATATAGTACTAGACTGGAGGGCCTGACTACACAGAGTAACTATTTGTCAAAAATGCTTCACCTGGAAATTATCCTTCCAATTCTAATAGTGTCCCAAATTTGTAATTGATGAAGCATGAACTGTTCAAAGATAATTGTAACTTTCAAGAATACAGATCAACACTGTAGTTCTCATTAATACTGCTTAATGCCTGTTTGACAACCATGGTTAGAACCAAGCAAATGACTGGTTGTCAACCTTGGTTGGAAATAAACTATTGCCTGATTGGCAATCTTGGTTAGAAATAAGCTATTGCATGGTTGACAATCTTGGTTAGAAATAAACTATTGCCTGGTTGACAATCTTGGTTAGAAATAAACTATTGCATGGTTGACAATCTTGGTTAGAAATATAATATTGCATGGTTGACAACCTTGGTTAGAACAATACTATTGACTGACTGACAAGCTTGGTTAGAACTATCAACTTGCTGACAACCTTGGTTAGAATTAAAAAAGTTTGAACAAATTAAAATTATGATAATGAGAAACTATACATCAGTACAATATTTACAGGTACATGTTTTTCTTTTATAAATATTTTGCTACTGTAATAAAATTTCAATCAATTACAATTTAAAAAAAATGTTGATTATATTAGGCTGCGTTGTGGTCATGTTTGAGCAATAATAAGAGAAACTTGCTTCATGTGTTAATGTTTTAGAGACTGATGCATTCCATGTAAACTTTGTTCTCTCTACTTTTTTTTTAAGTTTCATTGTGCATTAATAGTTTTTTTAAACACTAATAACTTATTGAGAGTTAACTAATAACTAATTATTATAACTATCATTGCATTGCTTTAGAGACAAATTCTTTGGTAAGTATATATAGTTTTAGCAGATATATATATCCCTTTAGTGCCCATGAACTTCAGTAGAGATAGCCAACGCTATTGCGAGATTAACCATTATAAATATATCAGTCTTTCTGGCAGAAATGTTCAACAGTTTCACTGTATGCCCTGTCATCGTTAAGCTATTATACCCTCTGGTTTAAGCTGTTACATAACACAGCAAGAGTAATGAAAGAGTTACTTATAATAAATTGTAGACTTTGCTCATCTTCTTTCTCTTGTCAACTCCCTTCCACATATCTCCGGTATTCTGCCCTCCCGTGTCTCACCTTGACCTCCATTCCTGTGACTTACCTAGAGTGATGTCCATTCCCGTATCTGACCTAGGGTGATGTCCATTCCCGTATCTGACCTAGGGTGATGTCCATTCCTGTGTCCGACCTAGGGTAATGTCCATTCCTGTGTCCGACCTAGGGTAATGTCCATTCATGTGACTAACCTAGGTGATGTCCATTCTCGTGTCTAACCTAGGGTGATGTCCCAACCCGTCCTCTTAAAATAACGTCGCTTTTCGCTCGTATGCGCGCTATGGCCAAAAACAGACGTAATTTCACATGAAATCGGCTCACGAAAGTGACGTACTATCCCGTTTTCTGTTCGAGTCCTCCGGCTTACCCGGTTAGGTTAGGAGAGGAAACTTTCAATTAATGGTTTTCATGACATTTTGAAAGCTTAGGAGAACTTCCTGCCCTCCTAACATACCAGATTACCTTTAACTTGCCCCCTGACCCCCTCCCCACCCAAAAAAAAAATCAATTATTTTTCCATTTTAAAATTACATCCATTTTCGGCCATACGGGCAAACGGCCAATTCAGACGTAATTTGTAAGAGGACAGGTTGGATGTCCATTCCCGTGTCTGACTTAAGGTGATGTCCATTCATGTGACTGACCTAGGGGTGATGTCTATTCCCGTGTCTGACCTAGGGGATGTTCTTTTCTGGTTTAGGTTAAAGTCTTGTGGCATCAATTCAGTAATAACTGCGTGTTCAGTGTATTCTGAGAGCATCCTATTCAGCCTTAGAAAATGGGGTCACTGCCAGCAATATAAACATGTTGGACCTCCTGTATTGTGACCTAAGTTTGGGTACTGTTTAAAGTTTGCAAAGCTTTATTGTTAAGATTCAACATAATTAGTCATGAGGGACACCTAGTAATGTAATTACTATGCTGCACGATTGGAAAAGATAGCAAACACTTAAATATTTACGTCCCCTAGGCAACCACAAGCTAACTTCCACCTTTTTCCTGATGCAGGCCGAGTGGGCTCCATACATTTAAGTTAGTTGAAGAATTTATCCAAGAATTGTCCATATATATAAATAAGCTTGAATTTTAATGTACAGGGGTACCTCGGTTTAAGAGTTTAATCCATTCCTGGAGACGGCTCATAACCCAAAAACTTGTAAATCAAAGCTAATTTCCCAATAAGAAATAATGGGAATGAATTAATCCGTTCCTGACTACCCAAAAACCTCACTTCAAACTAAATCTTATACCTAATTCATCAAAATCTACACTACAAAAGTATGTTCAAGTTATTACTTACCCTTGTTGATGACTGCTGTTGGCGTATGGAAGATGATGAGGGGGTTGGGGAGAGGAGGAGAGGTGTTACTGTTTGGAAGTGAGTCCCAACCACCTCAACCACCAAAACTATCTGTCTCGAACACCATTATCATCTGCCTCTACCACCACTACCATCTGCCTCGACCACCATTACCTCAAAGATGGCGGAGAGATTCAATTCATTACCTTGTGCATGTAAATAATAGTTCTCTGCCTTCAGAGACCAAAGAACATTATCAGCAGAATTGTGGTGATCTTTTTATGTGCTTTAATCTACTGATATTTGAAATGTGTTGAAATAATAGGCACATGAATATTTATGGCAAAGATTGAACAATATAGCAGTAGTACAGTGACTTGAAACAGAGGGACATACATACATATACATACATACTGTGTGCATACTGTTGTATATATACTAGTGTATATACTGTTGTATATAATGTGTGCATACTGGTGTATATACTGTTGTATATACTGTGTGCATACTGGTGTACATACTGTGTGCATACTGTTGTTTATACTGTGTATACTGTTGTATATACTGTGTCCATACTGTAGTATATAATGTGTGCATACTGTTGTATATACTGTGTGCATACTGGATATATATATTGTGCATTCTTTTTAACACCTTAAACCCTACTATAAATATAAATTTTATAGGCAGAGCTTGTTAGCTGCTGATGTTATAATATAAATTAACAGAATTATTTATACAATACTTATTTAATTACAAACACTGAATAACCGATACAAGAACATAAAGATTATATACCAAAGATTCTAAACACTGTAATCCATTCTTGCACATGCATGTTTGATGAATACAATACTACCCATTCTTACATGTTCATGTGTGTTAAATGAAGTACTGTGCTATACAGTCATTGAAAGTGTGAAGTGTTAATTAAGGCTGTTGTCTTAAAGTCATACATAAGACCACTAAGTGTGTATACTACAAATGGATGACTGCTTACAGTGTAACAATTTCTCATGCACATTTGGGTCTTTCTGTTAAAACATATCATTATTAGCATGCTTAAGCATTAATCTTATTAGTTAAAAATTACATCCGGTTCATTCAGTGGTTGCATTTGCATATTTTTATTACATTCACAGGCAATCAATAACTTTTGTTGTGGGAGATATGATAAAATGATAGGAATTCATTATTTTTTTTAAGAATCCGTAGAAGCTTTAGCATTGATAAAACTGGTTTTATCGATGTGCTATGAATGTACAGCATTACTTGCTGTGTATTGGTGGAAGCTGGACATGCATTCGAGTCATCGAGATGTAAGGCAGTTCTGTTTTCCGGTACATGTGGTCAACAAGTGGAATTCAATAAAGGAAGAGGAGGATGAATCCAAATACATCCACAACTTTAAAGAAAAATATGAAAAACTGTTAATGTTGAGAGATAATTAAGCACGCCAGTATAACTGCTTAGGTGGAGCATAATGAGCACAGTCTCACTCCCCCAATGGTCACTGATAGGAAGCACACCACATGACTACATACTACACAATCACAAGATACAAAACCATTACTTTCTTGCAATCTGATAGACAGTCTAAAAAAAAACTTGGAATGTTCAGCCTTGTAATAAAATGGTTTAACTGAATCTGTGTAAAGGTTTATTGACATAAACTGTGCCAACTCTGATGTCAACATGACTTGCATTAATCAACATGACAATCATTTAAATGCCTCACTTATATTTCAAGGTTGGAAAGATGTATATTTAAAAAAAAATTCTTATCTTTTGATGTGGAGACCATGAAGGAATTTTATTCTTTAAATTGTCAAAATTACTGATATGATTTTAAAGCAAATTGGATGTGGCTTTCAAAATACGAGAAGTGCCGAGCTAGATTAAAAATTATGAAAATGATAGTCTAAATACGATTGCAGTAATTTTAATTAGTTTTGTAACAAAATATGTTAAATATAAGCGTTCTTTTTAAAGTCACACAAGGTCTCATATATTACTAACTTAAATATTCTGGTTTATTGTTGTTCACATATTCTTGTATATGTATATAAATTGCAAAAAAAAAGAAAAAAAAAGATTGAAAAACCTTGACTAAGCAATGTAAGCTAACACTATTTATGCAGTGTTCTATGGGCAATTCATATATCAGCGTACCAACATAACATTGTCTATTATTTCAATATAAACCAAGCATTACAAGCTCTATTTATACAAGAGCACTACATGCTCTATATATTCAACTCCAAAGAGTTATTTTATAATGGAGGTAATGTCCATTACCCATATTGAAAGATAGTGAGAGTTTATGCTTATATTTCCACTTTATTAATTTTAATTTGCTGGCAAAAGGCAATGCACTAAAATTCAAATTCAATTCAAATTTGTACTCTTACCGGAATAAAAATTTGAATTTGAATTTGAATTTTAGTGCATTGCCCTTTTGTCAGCAAATTAAAATTAATAAAGTGGAAATGTAAGCATAAACTCTCTATCTTTCAATATGGGTAATGGACATTAATAATTATCACTTTCGTGGACCAATGACGCCAAGACATCATCCAATCTCGGCATTTCTGAAAATGGCTTCCTTAACCATTCTCCTTGTGCGTCCATGACAAAACTGTTGAAATACATGAGCACAGTACAGGCAGAGCTTAAGAAGGGATCACCAGAGATCACCGTTTATTTATTATTTATTTCTTTATTTATATATATACAGAGTTCTTACATCCTTGTACAGCCACTAGCACTGTATAGCGTTTCAGGCAAGTCCTTAATCTTATATTTCCTGGAATATGACCCCGCCAAATTGCTTAACAACCAGGTACAATTTTACTGTTGGGTAAACAGAGGCTACAGTTAAGGATTTGCGCCCAGTAAATCCTCTCCGACCAACATATGAACCCAGGACAAAGCGCTCAAGAAACACCAGGCGAGCGTCTTACCACTACCCCTGGACAACAACCCTACCACTCCAGACGACATTCACTCAGTCTGCACATATTATCTCTATGAAAAAATAAGCAATTAGTATGTTTCCTTGTATAGTTATACAGATAAATTATTTGGAAACATATCCATATTCTTATTGATGATAATTAATAAATGAAGAAAGGTTAAATGTTTATAAACTCACACATTCAGTGACACCACACAAACTATTCTGTACATGCTATACCATTTTTTCATTCATCAATTGTGCTTTAGACCATTCATTTCTGAACATTTTGACACAAATTCATAATTATAACTTAGAAAATTAAAGAGTACTGTACAGCTTCACCCCACATTGCCAAGAAGCATCCCCTCAGGAGGCCTGGACTATTTTCCGCCAAGGTGGTGGCAAGGGTGTTACTGTAGTGCAATAGTGTTAGTACAGTAATTATGAAATTTAAGCTTTAAAGCTTTAATAATGAAGTAGGATCATATAATCTAAACATACAATATTTTTTTAAGTTTAAATTAATTTATATTTGTGAATAATAATAAGCAGATATAATTTGATATTTCTAAATATAAAAAGATAAAATACTCTGCCATGAGGAATATTACCATCCATCAACCAACATCTAACAGCTTGCATCAATGTGAACATGGCTGGATGACTACATCAGCCATCTTTGTAGGAACTGGAGTGGGTGCTTGGCACCGATTTAATTTGTGAGCTCATGTCTACAGCTTACCTGCTAGAGTAGTCATGATGATTCAAGTTGTGTGAAGTCGTGAGGACCACCAGGTCAGGTGTGGGCATGATGAGCAGGTCAGGTGTGGATGTGATGACCCGAACAGGAGTGGGCGTGATGACCAAGTCGGGTGTGGTCTTCCCCAATAGTATTTTCACCTTGAATACTTAGTTTGTGGAGATTTAAGAAATAAACACAATGGAATTTTTCCAGTGGTCCTCTATTATCTCAGACTTGCACAGCACTTCCTGCTCAAGCAATGATCAAATTCTCACACGAGGACTTCAACTCACTCACTTATCGACACGTCAATATACAGTATACATATACTGTACAATTGAAATACAAGTTATATATCATTCATTTTCATTATAATACAAAGCATTTAGGAGTATGTAAAACAGGATGTACATTACTACCACTGTGTAATAAAAAACTCACACACTTAACAGGAGTTATATCAAAGAACTTGATCAAACGTAGCAATGCACTTCAGGCAATTTTTTTTTTTACATTTCTAACATTGTAGAGAGCAAATATGCTAAAGTATATTAACTCTAGTTTAGTAGATGTTATTTTTATATGTAACAGTAGGTGGCCTTCCACCATATCTTAAGAGTCACTAATTAATATCTGTAGAATGAAAATAGAATTATATCTGTATATTTTTGGACTTATAATCTACTGATTTATAAAAATAAATAAGCATTGAAATAAACCTTTGAAAATAAATAAATATTATATATATATATATATTATATATATATATATATATTATATATTATATATATATATATATATATATATATATATAAATATAAATAAATAATTATTGCAATGATCAATAAATAACGATAATTTTTCATACATAATCAGACCTACACACGGAGACTGACAAATTCGTAAGCTGTCTAAATAGGTTGGCTCCTTGTGTGGATCGTATCGCCATGATGATCCCTGTTACTGCATTTTTGCCATATTAGGCCAAATTACTTTATAGCTTTGCATTGACTTGGCACTGAACATTAAGCCAAATTTTTTTAATTAAACCTATTTACAGTACTGTATATAATTCTATACATTTCACTACTTGCTGGCATTGCTCATGGATTTTTTAGGCATTTTCCAAATTAATTTTAATGAACGATAGCCAAAGCCAGTATTGAGGGAAAAAGAATTCCTCGGGGTAAAGTTTTGTTCAGCGACTTATCTATTTTACATCAAAATTACCAATTCTAATTGTTATGCAGTATGACTGTGTGGTAATTAGAATCCATGAATATCAAATACATTGTACAGTCATTATCAAACAATGTGCTGTATGTCATTGATAGGGCATCAGTGGCAACTTTTCAGCAGGTTCTGAACAGTAACTCAACTAGTGAGTAGTATGTACACACTTCACTTTTCTGTATTGAATATGGACATGACATTCTTTCAACTTGTCGCTAACATTGTGCATACACATAATGCAGTCCTCCTTGTCCTAGGCTCTTGCCATCTGCCTTCAATTGTAAATTGTACACAACTGCTTATTCTGGGGTTTCAGCTGGCATGGTACCCAGTCTTTTACGTTTTTGGTAGATAATTGTGACAGTGGTACAGTATATAGAAGGCACCAGGGTGTAGGCCCTAATGCAGCTAAAGGTATCTGTATAAAAATATGTCAAAGTACAATATGGTAAATTAATCTTAACCATTCAAATGTCTTCCAAAATATATAAAATATTTTTGAGAACTTTATCGAACGTTTTCTTTAAATTACATTTAAATGTAGATGCAGTAAGAGCACAATAAGAAGTTCCAATATTTTAGAAAATAAATTCTTACCTTGGTTCCTTCTATATATAAATACATGTAGAGATTTTACATGGATATCAGCAACATAGTGAACAAATGTTTAATTCATTGTAGGCTGCATATCTGATATTCTCTAATCAGGCAAAAATGTATTCTAATCACTTTGCATTCTGATGGTAATTTTAGACATTGTCATAATGTATACAAATTGTAACATGTGTTGACATTCTGTAATTTGTTGTGATGACCAATCCATACATGTATGCGACAAAATTTATTGAGGTGAATCTATCAGCAAATAAATTGATTTATGAATAGTGTGTTTCACTTAAGAGCCTTGAAGTTTATCTTAGTCCTGAGCATTCATTGCCTGTTGTACCAACTGTTTTCTATAAGAAGTTGTGACAAGACAATTGTGCATTAATCTGTACATAAAATTTGACAACTGCCATTTTCAATCAATTGTGGGTGAAGTGATGAAACGTACCAATAAAGTATTATTCCAACACACTAATCCTGATGTTACCAGCACAACTTATTACCAACTTCTGGCAATAATCAAGTATCTCGTATTTGCATATAATAAATAAGGGCATGATGGCAATCAGCATGCAGGTAATTGCATCCTTTCCACCAACACTTATTAGATGGGTGTAGGGTTCACGAAAGGCAAGTAAAATTGTATGTAATTGACTGGAGTAGCAAACACACACTGTGTTAGGCCCTCGTGAGGTCACGCCGATATTAGCTTGATAAACTAAGAAGCTACTGTTGACTAATTTATGTTATATTATGTAATAAACACATCAGTACTGTAGCTTGATCAGCAAAACATTTTGGGGGTCCCGTTCCTGAACCCTTTGTGTGCCTCATATCTTCTATCACTATTGCTCACATCATGGGTATGGAGTACATAATAAGTAATTACCTAAGTGTAGTTACAGGATGAGAGCTACGCTCGTGGTGTCCCGTCTTCCCAGCACTGTCATATAACGCTTTGAAACTACTGACGGTCTTGGCCTCCACCAGCTTCTCACCTAACTTGTTCCAACCGTCTACCACTGTTTGCGAAAGTGAATTTTCTTATATTTCTTCGGCATCTGTGTTTAGCTAGTTTAAATCTATGACCTCATGTTCTTAAAGTTCCAGGTCTCAGGAAATCTTCCCTATCGATTTTATTAATTCCTGTTACTATTTTGTATGTAGTGAACCAAACAAACTGTTCAACTCTTGTAAGCAAAATAAAGATTAACAATAATGTTGCCATCTGTTTGCTAGTTTCCAGTTCAGAAGATTCATTCATAATCACTGATTTTCAAAAACACGATTTAGTCAATACTATCAAGATTAACCCTTAAACTGCGCAAAACTTCATATGATGTGTGACATTGAGCTCAGTTTTTTAAATTTTCTGAAACTCTTTCAAATGTTTTGTGAATAATCTACTAGGCAAATGCTCCAACTTTGTCTAAATGATACCAGTGTAACTTGAAAAACAAGAAAATAAAAAATAATTATAAAATTGAATATTGAAAACTTAAGATTTTGAAATCAGCTGTAAAAATATAAAAATATCACCAACTGTTCATTTGGTGTTATTATGCTCTCAGAATAGCATATGATTTTCATTTTCATATATTTAGAATATGGGTTTTGGTATAGTTTACTGTAAAAAAGATTTGCCAATATGGCATTTGAAATATGCGCAAATTTAGACAAAAATTTATAACTCCAAACATTTCGAGTGTATGAAAAATCAATTCTATAGGGATTGTAGAACAGACAGCTGTGCACACTATATGTAAAAATTGTGAGAATCGGTCAAACTAGATTTTTGGATACTAAAGTAAGTTGAAATTCTAGTTATAGATATAATTGAAGGTGAAGTTATCAATAATGAATAAAGCAGTTCTAATTCATGAATTTACTTGTATGTTGTAATAAACATTGTTTGGCATTCGTACTCAAGTATGTAAAAGTTGTAGGTCAATGTGTGTGGAAATGAAGTCGAAGAAAAATAACCCCCAAAAAAACAAAATATAGGGATAATTATAATAATTATAATGATTTAGGGAATATATTTAGGGTATACTTTATATAAGTAAAAAAGCCCTATTCTGGACCCTAATCATCAAAACAACCTAAAGAAACAAGGAAAATAGAGTGAAATCTGTGAAAAAATCATCCAAAAAACCCAGCGTTGAATGCAATGGAAGGACATTTTCTGGGCGAGTCCCGAGTCCCAGAGGCTCCCCAGAGCTATCCGGCCTGAATGGATATGTACAACTTTCTGGCATCAGTCAAGGTGCATGGAGTTCTTGCCTACCGGGGACTACGAGCTTGAACCTGGCCCCCTCAGAGAGGCACGAGGAGCAATGGCCTATAGAAATCCCCGTGGTTGGGAACATTCTATGTCTGCCGGACAGGCACCCAGAAAAATAGGCGTCCCAAAACAAACCCCTATTCTGGTGAAAAGATTGCTACCGAACGCCGAACGAGTGGACAGAACTCTCCAAACAAAAATAGCAAACTAGCATGACGTCATCACGTCACAGCGCCGCCGTCTGCGCCGAAAAAAAGATGCAGAAAAAATATAAGAAAATTCACTTTTGCAAACAGTGGTAGACGGTTGGAACCAGTGAGGTGGTGGTGGTGGCCAAAACCGTCAGTAGCTTCAAAGCGTTATATGACAAAGTGCCGGGTAGACAGAACACCACGAGCGTAGCTCTCATCCTGTAACTACACTTAGGTATCTACACAAATGGAATAAATGTGAATAAATGCCATGTTATGGAATGTGGAATTGGAGAACATAGACCCCACACAACCTATAAATTATGTGAGAAATCTTTAAAGAATTCTGACACAGAAAGAGATCTAGGGGTGGTTCTAGATAGAAAACTCACCTGAGGACCACATTAAGAACATTGTGTGAGGAGCCTATGCTACACTTTCTAACTTCAGAATTGCTTTTAAATACATGGATGGAGAAATACTAAAGAAAGTGTTCTAGACTTTTGTTAGGCCAAAGCTAGAATATGCAGCAGTTGTATGGTGCCCTATCTTAAGCACAACAAACTGGAAAAGGTGCAAAGATATGCCACTAAATAGCTCCCAGAACTGAAGAACAAGAGCTGCGAGGAGAGGTTAGAGTTATTAAATATGCAAAAACTAGAAGACAGAAGAAAAAGAGGCGATATGATCACTACGTACACAATAGTAGTTGTAGCAGGACAGGAATCTATAGAATTGATAGTGAAAAATTCCAGAGACCTGGAACTTCAAGAACAAGAGGTCATAGATTTAAACTAATAAAACAAAGCTGCCGGAGATATAAGAAAATTCACTTTTGTAAACAGAGTGGTAGACGGTTGGAACAAGTTAGGTGAGAAGGTGGTGGAGGCCAAAACTGTCAGTAATTTCAAAGGGTTACATGACAGAGTGCTGGGGAAATGGGACACCACAAGTGTAGCTTTCATCCTGTAACTACACTTAGGTAATTACACACGTACACAGTATATATATTGTAGAAACTTACTAGTATGTTACCAGAAAAATTTGAGCAGAAAATATCTTTAAGTCTTGTTTTATATAAATGGCTTCATTACAAAGAATTTCCAAATTTTGTTGGGAATAATATGTTAAAGAGTTTACTTACACAAAGCTGCAGGAAGAGGCTAATAAACATTTAGCACGTTTCAAACTAGACGAGGTTAATGACTTCACGTCAAATATTGGCAAAGGTTTAATAATCATTATGTATGTAATCAATTTAACCAAACTCCTACAATACAAAACCTAGTAAAATATTAGTTAATTCTTGAGAAAGACAAAGACATATGTTACACACTACATAAACTGCCAAACCAAACTAGAATACTTTATAAGAGCATAAAGTATTAAGATAATTAAGTACAGTATTAAGATTCACTTATAATTTTAAAAGTATAAGAGTACTGTATATGGTTCTCTTTTGAGGGCAAATAAAATAAAAATAGCTCATGTTTTAAGAACTGCGGTAAGCTTTCTTAGAAACATCATTGGTCAATTTCATACATAGTACCATATTTTGGATCTAAATCAGTACTCCATTTATATACAATTGTTATACTGTATTGTCATTGCCAATAAAGATGTGATCAAGCAATAAGTAATGTCACCAAATTTGTCTTTTGATATCGGCAGCAACAGATCTACCAAACACTGATTGGGCACAAACAACGAAACAGTCTGTATTCAAAGACAAATTTCTGAATTAAGTTATGCAAATTTTTTCACCAAATCTATTTTATTTTTTTTTTTCTAAATTTAATTAATATTGCTTTTATCATTAAGATTGCTGTATTATAACAAAAATGCTGTATTTAAAATCTAATTCGAGCCTTTTTCTGACAGTGTTCCAATACGATACCTTGTAGAGTAGTCCAAATATATATACCCAATGACATGCAAAACTCATAATCTAATTTTGGTTAATTACTTCTAAATGCCTTACCATACGCATTTATATAAATACCTTTTTTTTTAAATATTGATTTAACATGTAAGCATTATACGAAATCAACAAAATGGAATAAGATATAAAGAGTACATAAACATCAAATGCCAAAATAATTTTGCATGTTATTGTGGCCTAGGGAAATGAGGTCTAGGGAAATGTGGCCTAGGAATATGTTGCCTACGAAAAACTGATCTGTTAAATGCCTGGCCCTAAGTATAATACTGAATACTTGCTTTATTAGTCAACTGTATTTTTACCTTGCACTTTCAAGTTTCCAGCTAAAAGCATTTGCATAAATTTCTTTAATGTAAAGTAATTATCAAAAGAAAATACAAACCTGAATTAAATGAGAGCAAATATACACTTGCATCAAGTCACAATAATGAAAATTATCACTAAAAGTTAGACATCCAACCCAAACCGGAAAATAAAAAATTGGTCCATCATTAACCACTGGTACAACTTGATAATGGTCCAGGATAAACCAAAACATTGACCACAGACAACTTGATAATGGTTCAGGATGAACCCAAACACTGACCACTGGTACAACTTGATAATGGTCCAGGATGAACCCAAACACTGACCACTGGTACAACTTGATAATGGTCCAGGATGAACCCAAACACTGACCACTGGTACAACTTGATAATGGTCCAGGATGAACCCAAACACTGACCACTGGTACAACTTGATAATTTTCCAGGATGAACTGAAACATTAACATTCCTTTCTTTTCATATTTGTTGGTTAGGTGTCTAACTATACATTTAACTGACCAAGAAAATTTATTGTACATGTTACTGAACAATAACTTTACTAAAAGTAATTATGCCAAATAAATAAAATGTATACCGACAAGCGAATCAATCAGATACCGAACTGAAAATGGCAAGCCGACTATTGCTTACACGATTACTTAGGATGTCATGGGCCAGGGGACCATAAACTAATTAAAATTGATTTATATTATATCTGAAATGCAATCTAGTACAAAAAAGTTTCTGAAATTATAAAAATATACTGTAAGCTGCCGATACAATTTTTTTTTCTGATAAAACATCCAACAAAATTACTTGCCAATAACTGAGCATTAACAAAAAATAATAAAGGTAATAAAAAAATCATAAAACTAGGACTTTCTATAGGAGTGCTTGAACAATCCGAGATAATCTGTCCAAAAATTGTTTACAGCCATCAGAGTTCATTATATAATTTATCACTACACATGTTACAAATTATTACATTTAAACTAAGAAAACTGTACACTTAACTATAAGTCTTGGAAGGTTAAGGCACTTCAAACACCTTGCTAATATACAGGGATACCACACCACTTAACATTCAAGGCTTTTTTTCCAGCTTTCTATTTCCCAAGATTAAATGCAAAACTGAAGACGGTACACGAGAAGACTGCCAACGTCAGTATTTTACACGCTTTTCTTGTTCAGCCTTCTCTTGTACAAAGCTATTCAAAACTTCTGGCAACAGATCTAATAAATAAAATAGTTTACTATACACATGAAACTAATTAATGTTTATTCATAAATATGGGAGACATCAGAAAAAGTCTTTTGTTCTTAAGGTTATGCCAAACCAAACCACTATAGTGGTGTGCTGCTACATTATGCTCATAAAACACTTTCAAGACAAATATTGATCCATTGTTAATGATTTAAACTACATAACGAGTCTTAAAGTAGAATTACTTTCAGGTACTTATTTTTTGAATATGCCATAAGATCGAGATGTCTAAAATAAAAGGTTAATAGAACGTTTAAAAAATTTCATCAGTTATACAGATGAAGCAAAATCAAATAACATTAACATAATTCATCAATAAAAAAACTGGGGATCAACTGACATACTAAAGGTAACATAATACAAGTTATTTGGCTCATGAAAATTACAAAATTCTGATTGTTCACACTGTAGTTTAAATGGAATAATACAATTTTCCCAAGCATTATAGTGTAAAAGTGCATATATATATATATAATTACTAACACTCACAAAGTCATCATTGTATCATGCTAAAATCCAGGCAGTAACAAATTTGGGTTGAAAGTATGCAGATATTTTCTAGCAGACGTTATCAACTTCGTGGAAGTGTGTTTGTCTTTTTTTTTCAGTTTAAAAACAAATGTTCTTGAAAATGTATATACATAAGCCTATTCTTTTCTTTATTAATCATATATCAGCTTCTTAATTTCAAAACTTTTACTAACCACATTTTCCCATAAAAATTCACATTTTCCTATTTTAGAAAAGTTTTTTTCTTAGTAGAAAGGGAACCCTAACAACAGCTAATGCAATAAATATAGAGCAGTATTACAACCCAAAACTGATCAGAACTAAATTCTTTTATACTTGACAAGGTTATAACATTGTCCCAAAATTAACATTTAACGGAAAATAATGATAAATAAAAAATTTGTAAATTTTCGTGTAACATAACACAGGCTGACTCCAGATGCTGACTGGTGTGTGCTGTTCTTAATTCTGAAAATAAAAGCAAATAAGAAGAGCATTGAGTGTAATCTATTTTCTATGCAGCCCCTCAATAGTCTGGGAGCTATTGAGGGGGGCTGTCTGGTATTAAACGCCCCTCCCTATAATTTACTTATATAGACCATAAACAAGANCCGGGGACAGGTATTGAGAGACACTCACACCTAGAGAGATGGTAGACACAATAACACACACGGAGTGAGACACCGCCAGACCAGAGAGCGAGTGAGACACCGCCAGACCAGAGAGCAAGTAAGACACCGCCAGACCAGAGAGCAAGTGAGACACCGCCAGACCAGAGAGCAAGTAAGACACCGCCAGACCAGAGAGCAAGTAAGACACCGCCAGACCAGAGAGCAAGTGAGACACCGCCAGACCAGAGAGCAAGTGAGACACCGCCAGACCAGAGAGCAAGTGAGACACCGCCAGACCAGAGAGCAAGTGAGACACCGCCAGACAACACACGCACACTGAAGGTCCTTCATGAAGAGTAGTAGTACGAGGACCCAGACCAGCCAACCGGCTCGTCCACCCGTCCGTCCGACCCCTCGCCCCACACAGGCTCGTCCACCTGTCCGTCCGACCTCCCCCGCCCCACACAGGCTCGTCCACCCGTCCGTCCGACCCCCCCCCCCCCCGCCCCACACAGGCTCGTCCACCTGTCCGTCCGACCTCCCCCGCCCCACACAGGCTCGTCCACCCGTTCGTCTGACCTCCCCGCCCCACACATGGCTCGTCCACCCGTCCGTCCGACCTCCCCCTCCCCACACAGGCTCGTCCACCCGTCCGTCCGACCCCCCTGCCCCACACAGGATCGTCCACCCGTCCGTCCGACCCCCCGCCCCACACAGGTTCGTCCACCTGTCCGTCCGACCCCCCCCCCCCGCCCAACACATGGCTCGTCCACCTGACCGTCCGACCCCCCCCCCCCGCCCCACACAGGCGGAGGTCGGACGGACGCGACGTTTACACTTGGCAGCGACTTATGCAATTGAAAAACGACTTGAGACGACTTGTGTAGTTATGTCCGCTCCCCCCCCCCCCCGGAGACTACCAGCAATGGGTTTATATTTAGTTTTAAACCTCTGAAGCCAGACACAACAGGCACGAGAGTCACAAGAGTCTGGGGAGGGGGAGAAGGGGGCGCGTCTCGGGTGCTCCTGGTGTCCCAACTTCCTTAAGTTGGTATTGATTCGTAGCCACGGGTCGCGGGCAAGGCGAGCACTTGCTATCAATTCATTATTCATGCTCATTAACTACCGTGCTCATTAACTCTGTAATTTTGGGATACCTTCACGTACTTGCGTCCCCGTCACTCCTTCCTCCAGCCGCACAGGCGCCGGTCAGTAACTCAGGAGGTTATACCCGCTCAGGTACCCGCTCAAGTACCCGCTCAGGTACCCGCTCAAGTACCCGCTCAGGTACCCGCTCAAGTACCTGCTCAAGTACCCGCTCAGGTACCCGCTCAAGTACCCGCTCAGGTACCCGCTCAAGTACCCGCTCGACCTCCCGTGAATGTGAGGAGAGCGCCGTCACACTAAGCACACACACAAATAGAAATGTATTAAGCAGTGATGTGGTGGAGGCTGACTCCATACTCAGTTTCAAATGTAGATATGATAGAGCCCAGTAGGCTCAGGAATCTGTACACCAGTACAGTCGTATTGTGTGTAAATTAACTATTCTTTAGTCTTTCTTCAGCCAGTCAATTTGTCACCATTCCTTTCCCTCCGTCCCATCCCAAATCCTTATCCTGATCCCTTCCCAGTGCTATACTGTCGTAATGGCTGGGCGCTTTCCCCTGATAGTTACATTCTATTCTTCGTGCGAAAGATTTCGTTATCAAAGTCGTTATCTTTGGCGTCCATCTCTGTACACGTTCAAATGCATCTCTCTCCATTATATAGCGCGGCCACCAAACCTGAGCTGCATAGTCTAAAGTTGTGGTGCGAGAAACACAAAGTTTGTGCGTGGGGGAGAAATACCTCTTCAGACACAAAGTAATGAAGGGAAAACGTCCAAGAAAATTAATAGTACCGATAACAAGTCCGCAACAAACGTCCTGGAAAACATAAGTGTGCAACAAACATCCTGGGAAACATAATAAGTGTGCAACAAACGTCCTGGGAAACATAATAAGTGTGCAACAAACGTCCTGGGAAACACAATAAGTGTGCAACAATCGTCCTGGGAACCATAAGTGTGCAACAAACGTCCTGGGAACCATAAGTGTGCAACAATCGTCCTGGGAAACACAATAAGTGTGCAACAATCGTCCTGGGAAACACAATAAGTGTCATAAACGTGCTGGGAAATGAAGGAGAAAATATCATCACAGTGAAAGAATAAAGGTTATCCTGCAGCAGCAGCAGCAACAACAACAATAGCAGCAGCAGCAGCAGCAGCAGCAACAACAACAATAACAGCAGCAGCAGCAGTAACAACAATAGCAGCAGCAGCAGTAGCAGCAGCAGCAGCAATAGTAGCAGTAGTAGCAACAGCAGCAACAGCAGCAACAGCAGCAACAACAGCCAGAGGGAGCAGGGTGTGAGCATGGGACAGGTTCAGAAGCCCCTCTCTACCGCCAGGACTCAAGCAACAGGGTAAGGTCCCTCGCCCAGGCACTAATTCCTTCATCCCACAATTCTATAAACTAAGTATTCTCAATGTTCGTTCATAAATGTATATTTTCAGCTATGAATACATACTTTTTATCAAAATATTTCAAATGTATTACTTTACGTTCATACATGCATGTTTTATTAAGTAAATACTTTACAAATCTGAAAAAAAAAATTTTGAAAACTATCAATAAATGCCTTTTTTCAACCCAAATTGGATTGGAACATTAATTCCAATATTTTCAGTCCATTCAAACATGTTTTTCAAATCTTTCTGACCTTTCAAATGCGTTAAATTGTGTACAAATAAATGTAGCAGGTGTTCTTTCGTAAGATTTAAGTTTGTGTTCATTTAGCGTTGTGAATTTATTGTCTCCCGCCAAAGACGACTCGAGATCCTTAATAATACTTATAATCATTAATGTTTAATAGCCGGCTATGAAATAATTAATTGCAATGTGATTTTGCATTTTATTGACATCCGGCCGACTGTGAAGCCTCGGGAAGTGGGGGGTGGGATGGGGCTTGGCCTCAGTAGGTCCGGCACCAGCCATTTTTGAGGTTCTAATTGATCAGCTTGACCTAATTAGAGGAACTAAGAGGGCAAAGGAAAGGAAATTGGCAGGAGAAAGCACCAAGCCATCGTGACTAAGAGGGCATAATGGCGCACTGGAAATGTGGAATGTTACCATTTCGTCACAATATTTGTACACACTGACGGCCATTTTCACCACACAAACATATATTTTGATTGCGTCTCCCCCCCTAACACACTTTGTAATATAATTGTACTAGATACGTATGCAGTCCGTTTGCCTTAAATGACTGGCATAAGGTGAAACTAACGCCCGTTTATAAACGGGAATTTCTAAGTAATGTGGAGTGAAAAGCCAGATAGACTTAGGTTGTGTTGTTGTGGTCCCCAGCAAGCGCAACCTGCCCTTCCGCCACCCGGACTTCTCTGATGACCAGATCCGCCAGCTGACTGACATCGCCAGGTCCTACAGATCCACCAGCTCCGTGGCGTCCAAACGCTCCAGCTCCCGGCCCCACTCGGGATGCTCTTCTCCCATCCTCTCTCCCACCATCCAGGTGAGTGCCTGTCAGGACTCTCCCTATAGTTGAGTTTAGTGAGTACGGTCACTCCTCCCGAGCCATCCAGGTGGGTGACACCTCACGAGTGTCATGTCTTCGTCCTGTTGACTCAGGTTACCAGGTGAGTCAGCCACCACGACCTTCAACCATCACTAGAGACTTTGGACTTGTCTTGGGAGAAAAATGCATCTGACTCGCTAAATTGAAGCCAAAGTAACTACCTTTCCTCCTTCTTGCTATGTGAGGTTAGCTTTCGTTCCTCTTGTATGTTAGTGGGAGTCTTCCTCTTGTATGTTTGCAGGAGTCTTCCTCTTGTATGTTAGTGGGAGTCTTCCTCTTGTATGTTAGTGGGAGTCTTCCTCTTGTATGTTAGTGGGAGTCTTCCTCTTGTATGTTTGCGTGAGACTCGATTATTTTGTTTAATCTTGTTATTTTCATTATCGCCTGTGTTACTCTGGTGTCAGTGTAAGGTTACACTTCGCCTGTATAACTCTGCGGATCCGCCGTGCCATATTTCATTATGGTACATGATCATAGTTGGACATTGTCCGTGTGTGTTTTGATTTGATGATGGATAATACTAGAGCACAGTAGAGTGACTAGAGACGAGGACTGACGTAAAGGTCTAGGTAATTCAGTTGTTTTGTCACAAGATTTATCTTCCCGGCTGGAGTAAAAGGCTGTCTGAAAGTAACAGGTGAGGATAGGGTCATATGTGAGCACGGATGTGTAACACAGGTGTGGAGAGTCATATGTGAGCACGGGGTGTGTAACACAGGTGTGGAGAGTCATATGTGAGCACGGGGTGTGTAACACAGGTGTGGAGAGTCATATGTGAGCACGGATGTGTAACAGGTGTGGAATCATATGTGAGCATGGGGTGTGTAACACAGGTGTGGAGAGAGGCACATATGACCACGGGAAGACTCCCCGTACTCCATCTTCCGCCCAAGACGGGAGGAAGAGTGACGTTTCTTGCACCGCTCCAAACGCTACTTGCAGTAA
Source organism: Procambarus virginalis (assembly GCA_020271785.1). NCBI lineage: Eukaryota > Metazoa > Arthropoda > Malacostraca > Decapoda > Cambaridae > Procambarus > Procambarus virginalis. The sequence continues at coordinate 7,424,083 of WNGS01166226.1, read as the reverse complement.
TATTTAAAGCAGTAACTCCGCTATGTTTGATTTGCATATTTTCTTTTTTATTATAATTCTGATTCCACGAGATGCTGTGATTTTTGGGAAAGATGATTATGTTTAGTCCTGCAAGCCTTAACCTTAACCATTAATATTAATTAACTAGAATTAATATACATAATATTTATATATATTAATATTTAATACGATATGTTTGTTGGGGGGAGCACAGAGGCTGCGAGCGGACGGGTTCCCGGCGCTGGCCCGGTGCGGGTCGGACCCGCTGCTACACGCGGCGCCGCCCCAGCACGCCATGAACACGGGCTCCCTGCCCGCGGACATGATGCCCACCACCACCTCGCCCTCGCCCACCCCCACCACCCACCACAGGCACCGCAGGGAACACAGACATCCCGACGCCGCTGCCAAAGGTTAGTCATCACAGAAGTGGTTAACGTACTTTTTTTGTATCTTTTAAGTTACTTATCCATTTAGTTTTGTAAACAGGTGAAATAAGTGCAGGCGATGAGTCACAATAACGTGGCTGAAGTATGTTGACCAATCCACACACTAGAATGTGAAGGGGCGACGACGTTTCGGTCCGTCCTGGACCATTCTCAAGTCGATTGTGAATGGTCCATGACGGACGGAAACGTCGTCGTCCCTTCATTTTCTAGTGTGTGGATTGGTCAACAGGTGAAATAAGTCCATCATTGATGCAGACTCACTCAGACGAGTAGATAAGACGTGATAATGTGTGTGCCTACACGAGCGGCGGTGAGGAAGATATCATAGCACCTCCCTCCCACCCATTCTCCAAGATAAATATAATATTAGAAAATTGACACAAGGTGGCCAACCCAGATGTTTCATTAACATCCCAGATGTTAATGGGGGACAGCAGACAGACACACAGGGCGCGGGGGAGGAGCTCTGCTGCCCTCACATCTCTGCTGAGTGTTACGTGGGGGGGAGGGGTAGAGGGGAGGTGCACTACAAGGTAAACAAAAAAAAAGAGATGATTTGCGGTTAAAGGATTATAACCAGCCGTCATAAATAGTACACACACAGACTGAAAGGTATGTGTGCGAAATGTACACACACAGACTGAGAAGCATGTGTGCGAAATGTACACACAGACTGAAAAGCATGTGTGCGAAATGTACACACACAGACTGAGAAGCATGTGTGCGAAATGTGCACTGCTGCAAACCAAAACAAAAAATAATAGTTCACATTTTAAACTGTTGAAAATGTTTCTTCTCTATCTGAGGTGTTTGACTGTCATTACCCAGCATGCACTATAACCCCCCCCCTCTCCAGTTAGTCTTCAGCTTGAAGCAGAGACTCGTAAGCTTTTACTAACTTTGAGGCGTATGATTCACTGTGAGGATAATGTGTTCCTTTCGTGCCCCTGAAGCTCTAGGTGTAGAGGGCACAGTGGGTACTAGTGACTGTAACCAGCATTACCCTGGTGCTAGTGACTGTAACCAGTACAACCGAAGCTCTTCTATAAGCAGCCAGTCTTCTCCTGACTGTCTGAGGTACGCAAAAGGAGGCTTCATGCGTTTTTTTATTGACAGATCCTGGCGGCGGCGGAGCTTCATGTCAGGTGGCGGGCGGTGGCGGGGCTCCATGCCAGGTGGCGGGTGGCGGCGGCGGGGGCAAGACGAGCGACAGGGAGCTGCTGGCACTCCTGATGAACCGCCTGGTGGCCATGGAGACGCAGCTCTCCCACGCCCGCCAGGCGCTCAAGCAGAGGGACTTCCACATTGCTGTTCTTGAGGAGAAACTCAGGTGAGCTGTGATGAAGCTGTGGTGTGTGTTGCTGTTGTTGGTGGTGGTGCAGGTGTGTTGTTGTTGGTGGTGGTGCAGGTGTGTTGTTTGGTGCTGCAGGTGTGTGTTGTTGTTGGTGGTGTTGCAGGTGTGTTGTTTGGTGCTGCAGGTGTGTTGTTGGTAGTGGGGCAGGTGTGCTGTTTGGTGGTGCAGGTGTGTGTTGTTGTTGGTGGTGGTGGTGCAGGTGTGTTGTTTGGTGCTGCAGGTGTGTGTTGTTGGTGGTGGGGCAGGTGTGTTGTTTGGTGGTGCAGGTGTGTTGTTTGGTGCTGCAGGTGAGTGTTGTTGGTGGTGGGGCAGGTGTGTTGTTTGGTGGTGCAGGTGTGTGTTGTTGTTGGTGGTGCAGGTGTGTTGTTTGGCGCTACAGGTATGTTGGTGGTGGTGCAGGTGAGTAGTTGGTGCTGCAGGTGTGTAGTTTGGTGTTGCAGGTGTGTTATTGATGTTGCAGGTATGTTGTTTGGTGCTGTAGGTGTGTTGTTGGTGCTGCAGGTATGTTGTTTGGTGCTTCAGGTGTGTTGTTTAGTGATGCAGATGTGTTGTTTGGTGATACAGGTGTGTTGTTTGGTGCTGCAGGTGTGTTGTTGGTTCTGCAGGTGTGTTGTTTGGTGCTTCAGGTGTGTTGTTTGGTGATGCAGGTGTTGTTGGTGCTGCAGGTGTGTTGTTTGGTGATGCAGGTGTGTTGTTTGGTGATGCAGGTGTGTTGTTTGATGCTGCAGGTATGTTGTTTGGTACTGCAGGTGTGTTGGTGGTGTTGCAGGTGTGTTGGTGGCGCTGCAGGTGTGTTGTTGGTGCTGCAGGTGTGGTATTTGTGCCTGTAGGTGTGTCGTGTTGGTGCTGCAGATGTGTCGTGTTGGTGCCGCAGATGTGTTGTTGGTGCTGCAGGTGTGTTGTTGGTGCTGCAGGTGTGTTGTTGGTGCTGCAGGTGTGTTGTTGGTGCTGCAGTGTGTGTGTTGTTTGGTTTGGACCCCCGGGTGATGACGCTGCTGGCTGGGACCCAGGATGAACAACCCAGCGGGTTTTCCTCCTATTGGGGAGTGTTGTACATGCTGCTATGGCGGTGTGTCCACTCACAGGATGAGTGGCGCTGCCCAATACTGTCACTATGGCGGTGTGTTCACTCACAGGATGAGTGGCGCTGCCCAATACTGTCACTATGGCGGTGTGTTCACTCACAGGATGAGTGGCGCTGCCCAATACTGTCATTATGGCGGTGTGATCACTCACAGGATGAGTGGCGCTGCCCAATACTGTCACTATGGCGGTGTATCCACTCACAAGACGAGTGGCGCTGCTCAATACTGTCACTATGGAGGTGTGTCCACTCACAGGATGAGTGGCGCTGCCCAATACTGTCACTATGGCGGTGTGTCCACTCACAGGATGAGTTGCGCTGCTCAATTAACTCGCCCCTCGGTGCAAAATTAAAAAAGGAATTAAAAAGAAGAAGAGAGCAGGTATAAGAGATGCAGGCAGGAGGGATCCATCAATTAGTGTGACCGGAGCCGCCGGCCACGGCGGCGGTCCAGGCAGTTGAAGCTGAGGCCCTTAAAGTCTTCCTTCCGGTGAGGCGGGAGGGGGGAGGGAGAAGGCAGTCCCAGTCCACACCTTAACACCATCAACACCCAACCCCTTCGGCTCCACCACCTCCCCGTCTCCTTCACCACCTCCTTCTCTCTCTTCTCTTGCACAGAGTGACCCCAGCCTGACCCCCTAATGTATGCACAGAGTGACTCCAGCCTGACCCCCTAATGTATGCACAGAGTGACCCCAGCCTGACTCCCTAATGTATGCACACTGACCCCAGCCTGACCCCCTAATGTAAGCACAGAGTGACCCCAACCTGACCCCCTAATGTAAGCACAGAGTGACCCCAACCTGACCCCCTAATGTAAGCACAGAGTGACCCAAGCCTGACCCCCTAATGTAAGCACAGAGTGACCCCAGCCTGACCCCCTAATGTAAGCACAGCGTGACCCCAGCCTGACCCCTAATGTAAGCACAGCGTGACCCCAACCTGACCCCCTAATGTAAGCACAGAGTGACCCCAACCTGACCCCCTAATGTAAGCACAGAGTGACCCCAACCTGACCCCCTAATGTAAGCACAGAGTGACCCCAGCCTGACCCCCTAATGTAAGCACAGAGTGACCCCAGCCTGACCCCCTAATGTAAGCACAGAGTGACCCCAACCTGACCCCCTAATGTAAGCACAGAGTGACCCCAACCTGACCCCCTAATGTAAGCACAGAGTGACCCCAACCTGACCCCCTAATGTAAGCACAGAGTGACCCCAGCCTGACCCCCTAATGTAAGCACAGAGTGACCCCAGCCTGCCCCCTAATGTAAGCACAGAGTGACCCCAACCTGACCCCCTAATGTAAGCACAGAGTGACCCCAACCTGACCCCTAATGTAAGCACAGAGTGACCCCAGCCTGACCCCCTAATGTAAGCACAGAGTGACCCCAGCCTGACCCCCTAATGTAAGTACAGAGTGACCCCAGCCTGACCCCCTAATGTAAGCACAGTGACCCCAGCCTGACCCCCTAATGTAAGCACAGAGTGACCCCAGCCTGACCCCCTAATGTAAGCACAGAGTGACCCCAACCTGACCCCCTAATGTAAGCAAAGAGTGACCCCAGCCTGACCCCCTAATGTAAGCACAGAGTGACCCCAACCTGACCCCCTAATGTAAGCACAGAGTGACCCCAGTGTGACATCATGTTGCAGGTTGTACATGAAGGCAGAGGAGGACGCGGTGGGCAGCAAGATGGGCTTCCTGGAGACGCTGAAGGACACCCGCATGACCACGCTGGAGGAGAAGTGCCTCAAGCTGGAGAGGCAGGTCATGGAGATGGAGGTGAGGGAGGCAGGTTATGGAGGTATAGTGAGGGAGGCAGGTCATGGAGGTGTAGTGAGGGAGGCAGGTCATGGAGGTGAGAGAGGCAGGTTATGGAGGTGAGCGTACCCTCCCAGCCGTGTGGGTTGGGCATCAGCGTACCCTCCAAGCCGTATGGGTTGGGCATCAGCATACCCTCCCAGCCGTGTGGGTTGGGCATCAGCGTACCTTCCCTCTTTGAGAACTTCATTTGGTAGTTTCCATCTCCCAGATTCAACCATCTCAGACTAAACATCTCATATTATGGCAAGTGTTTCGATCAGATTATCTTCCTTCATTACCATGATGTCCAGTGACTGCCGCCTGTGTCTCCTCTTGCAAACCATTGTACATTTGTATTTCTTTTGTAGACCTTTGTACACAAAGGTCATTTCTTCCCGGCACCAGGAAGTAATTTGAGTTATCACCGCCTGTGTTCCTGTGATGGTGCATCAGCCATGTGTATGTTCCTGTGATGGTGTATCAGCCATGTGTGTATTCCTGTGAAGATATATATTTGACTCGTGTGTGCGCGTCTGTGATAATATGTCCGCCAATATGTGATAATGCCACTGGTGCACCAGTGAGTTGAACTGCCAACTAACGCCACACTCTTTTCCCCTTACCAGCGCTTCCTGGGAGAGTACGGAATGGTGTGGTGTGAGGCCGAGGAGACCTACCTCCTGGACAACCCCGTCAACGCCTCCTGCAGCTACTCGTCGTCCGAGGCCACCTCGCCCACCCAGACGCCGTCCCACACCCCCAGAAATCACCCGCGCGTCAAGATCAAACGCCACAGGAGGTAAGGTCATCTCCCGGCCTGGAAACCCAGAGCGGTGCACCAATGAGCACTCTCTGGTAAGATATAGAACAGTCATGTTCACTAGAACACCCAGTGCACTAAGACCCCCAGTCACCCTAGATGCTGAACAGGACACCCAGTGCACCAGAACACTGTACTTTAGTTGAGGCTTACACGAGAGAAGGAAAGCTTCTTGACTATTTCCACTGAAGTCATGTTTTATGACATAAATGTGACAAGGAGACGCAGTTTAGGGTTTGGTGGTGAAGGCAGCGGCGACCTGGCCACCGCCAGAGTCCTGCCCTCACATCACAGCAGGTGCTTTACTCTCTGTAATATGTCGGGGATAGTGGTAGGGAGGTTCACCATGGTTCTCCCTCCTGCAGGAACCACAAGAACCGGGAGGTGCGGCGCGTGGTGGCGGAGTCCACCTCCAGGAGCATCTCGTCTGAGGCTGAACCGTTCAGCTTGGACTACGAGAAGCTGCTGGCAGCCATCACTGAGCTCAATATTATGGCCCAGGGCGACGCTGCTGCAGAGGTGACGTCTCCCTCCCACCTGGACTCACCTGGCTCTCTCACCTGGCCCTCTCACCTGGCCCTCCCACCTGGCTCTCTCACCTGGCCTCACCTAGCTCTCTCACCTGGCCTCACCGGGCCCTCCCACCTGGCCCTCCCACCTGGCCCTCTCACCTGGCCTCACCTGGCTCTCCCACCTGGCCCTCCCATCTGGCCTCACCTGGCCCTCACCTAGCATCCACCTGGCCTTCATCTGGCATCCACCTGGTCTTCATCTGGCATCCACCTAGACCTCACCTGGCATCCACCTAGCCCTCACCTGGCATCCACCTAGCCCTCACCTGGCAGCCACCTAGCCCTCACCTGGCATCCACCTGGTCCTCATCAAGCAATGTTCGACTCTAATGGCATTTTTCCTCATATTTTTGTCCATTAATTATAAATTTGATTTATTGTGATTGTTACTTAGTGTTTCACCTATTTAAATATTCTCTATGTATTTCCTTTGAAAACAACAGTGTTGAATGTAATGAAACGCAAATTTCTGGACGAGCCCCGCTGGCCCCTTTGACACCCTCCCTTCTCTGGGTGCTGAGGGTTGGGGCGGGCCGGCTGAGTGGAGGTGCGGGACGGCTGAGGAGAGGTGCGGGCCGGCTGAGGAGAGGTGCGGGCCAGCTGAGGGGAGGTGCGGGCGGGCTGAGGGGGCGTGCGGGCCGACTGATGGGAGGTGCGGGCAGGCTGACCCGTCCAGCCTCCCTGCTTTCCAAAGGGAAGAGGCGGGGCAAACTAACTCGGGGTAGTTTCACAACATTTTGGTGGATTGTTTTTATTGTTACGGGGGAGCTCTTTTAGCATTTATTTTATTATTATTTTTATGTTTTTGAGGCTGCGGTCTTGTTTTAACCATGTAGTGGTCTGTTTTGTTTCGTATAACTATCTGGATGCTTCCCTGTATGGTTGTGGGGGGGGGGTCTCGTCTCACGGTGGTCCACAACGTCGCCGCCCCTACGGATCTTCACTTCCCTATGAGTTGGGTGCCACTGCCCACCCAGGGAGCCTTCAGTCGTTCCATGGGTTGAGTCACTGCACGTGACACGGGCTTGCACCCATGGGGAGTAAGGAAGCAAGACCTTCCCTCAGACGTCTCTAAGACCAACGCAGTAACGTCTCAGCCGTTGCTTGCCCGGCGATAAACTGTAACCAGATGAATCTCACCTGGATCGTCCACACGACTGAGTACCATGTGGTAAAAATAACGATAAGTTTACTAGCAGCCTGATCCTACCTCAGATAATAATAATAATAATAATAATCACATAGCATAAATGATATTCTAGCTCGTCTAAATCGAGCGGTAATGGGAGGGAATTTATCTACCTTAATTCTCTCTGCCACAAATTCGACATGTCCTCTGGCGATGATAGCCGAGATCCTCTGTCCCCATGGTCGGTCCTCCGTTGATCAAGGTCCGGCACACACCACTCGTAGCTGCTTGTCCTAGCCGCGCTCATTCCCGAAAGGCAGGCCCTCCTCCTTGGCACTGAAGGCAGATGCCTGCGCACGTCGTTTCCCTTCTCGAACACTAGAACTGTAGACAACCTTACAGTCTGGTTCAGTGTCCCCCTTCTCATCCTTCCAGTGGACTTGACCGGTCGTAGCAGCTCGCTTGACGTGTCAACGCGGCCCGCAGGGCGCCACATACGACTCTCCCAGCGCCGACATTCACCTCCGTCGTAGGCTAACACCAAAAGAGCTCTTGGCGCTCTCACACCAACTAAGCCCTGTTTCCACATATTCTCCAGGAGTCAACTAATCTTCCTCGACGTCTGTAGTACTAATGCAGCTGCTTAGGTCCACTGGCTGAGGCTTCCTGGCCTCCAAATTGAGAGCTCACTTTGTGCACCTCCATACTCAATGACAGGCGGTGACACTCTGAGCGCCTCAGGGCTCTGGACCGCCCTCCGCCCTGTGACGTTACACACCCTTCCCCCAGGGGCGCCGCGCCATTAGTCACTTCCGTCACGTAACCTTACGTAACCTTAGGCCAACGTTAAAATTTCTTGCAGTTTTCATTATTTTTCCAAAATGTTTTATCTCAGCTGTCAATATTTGGCTGCCTACAAGCACGCCTCATGATTAAGGCTTTGTTTGCTTCACCGATCTCTATGCAAATTATATCATTGTCATTTTAATTCATCATACGTATTGCATCAATTTAAAAATAGTCAAACACAGACAGCTTTCTCTCCTGTTAACTCCTTCAGTGTTGACAATCTATATCTTCTCATCTGATAGTCATCCAAACATTTCCCAGGTAGCAAAGGGAAGCACAGACTTACCAGGTAGATACATTTGAAGCAAAGTTTGAAAAAGTGCAAATGCATGCTACAAAATACCTTCCGGAACTGAAAAATAAAAGCTACGAAGATAGGCTAGAAGCGTTAAATATGCCAATTATAAGATGGAAGAAAAAAAGAAGCAATATGATCACTAAAAACAAAATAGTTACAGGAATCAACAAAATTGACAAAGATGAATTCTTAAAACCGGCAACGTCAAAAACAAAGAGTTCTTAGTTTCAAGCAAAGAAAACAGAGGTACCAAAAATGTTTGAAAGTTTTCTTTTACAGAGTGATAGATAGATAGAACACGTTAAATGAAAAGGTGGTAGAGGCTAAAACCGTTGGTAGTTTCAAGGCACTATATGACAAAGAGTACTGGGAAGACGGGACGCCCTGAGCGAAGCTCTCATCCTGTAACTACACTTAGGTAATTACACACACACACTCAAGATGATCATTAACATATAAATAATTTGTTTATTATTCAGGTACACATTTTAAAAGTAAATCATTTTAGTCTTAAATGTTTCATTTAATTAGACTAAGCCATATTAATTATCAAAGTTTTATGGCCAGGCTGGAGAAAGTCTTCAGCTAACATTGTACAAGAACGGCATCGTGGCTGATGAAGGAGGCTTTCGCAGCTTTGAGGCGGTCAAGACTCGCCAGTTCTTGCAAGACATTCTCGATGGCTTCTTCCCCAGTGAACTCCAGGACGTCTACCCCCAAGGTATCCCCATTAAGGTAAGTCTCATGCCACATAACGTTGCCTGGCGCTCCGAACGCACTAGCAAGTCCAGTACTATGACCAATGGACCACGACTGACTTGGGAAGTGATTTTTTATGCCCATTCACTATTCATTATGAGGCAGTATTTATTTATCCATTTAGTCGTTATAATTAGCCTATGCTTCTTCATGCAAGAACTTCTTTAATAATCATTTATGATTATTTTAATTTGTGATAAATTTCGTATTAATTACTTTGTAAGTAATTTATATAATAATTAATTTTGTAATTAATTTGTAATTATTATGTTAAGTAATTAATTTATATAATTAATAATAAATTAAGCCCCCACGTGGTGCGTTTTCTTCCAACCCACAGAAAATACCATGTTTGTTGTTACTGTAATTTTCAAAGTAAGATGTCACAATAAATATGTTAAGTATGATATGATTGCAACTGAATAAATTTCTGCAAATTACAATCTGCTAGTACTGGTCTCAGTAACCTACATAAAATGTTTCTATCTTACATGCCTAAATTATACTATAAAACTCAAAGATCAAAATTAGTTGTGTCTACACAAAAATTGTTTTTACATGTAAATTTATTTGTAAATATATTCTCTGCCAAATCATCTCACTTCAAGTCTTCTTTTCTAGGTTCGTGACAAGCGACAAGTAATATTTCTGCCCAACTCTTCTCGACGCAAGGGAGCGATTCGTCCCCCAGTGCCTCCCAAGCCAAGAATCCCCACCATTGACTCAATACCAACGGCATCCTCTCTGACCTCTGTTACTTCTATGTTGTTCAGCAGCGTGTCGGAGGCGGAAGCACGACCAGTGGATCAACCTATCTCGGCAGAGACTAGCGACAGTGCACCTCTTACCGCGCCTGTGCCGGAGACTGTGGGAGATACTTCGCGCCTCTGCCCGGAGATGGACTATCGCAGCGAGTCAAGCGATGTTAGCAGTCGTCGCAACTCCCTACAACGGGGTAGTGACAAGTCTGAGGGTGAGGGCATCGGGAGAGGAGAGGGCGGGCGCAGGGAGAGTGAACTATGGCGACTTGCAGAAGTTCCTCCTGTGCCTGCTGTAACTGCCGTGAGGCGCGACAGTCGCAGAGAAAGTGAGTCCCGCCGTGGCTCTGACCACCGGACGCACCAGTGTCGTCGGGGTTCAGAGTGCCGCCGTAGCAGCGAATTAGTCAGAACGACGCTTGACCTCGACCTCGGCCGTCGAGCTACCTCCAAACACCCTCTTGAATGGAACCGCATCAACCGAACCGCTTTTCTCCTCAACGATGACACTTTCGACTCCAATGGCAATCATATGCGGCGCGGCAGCGTAGGCGTGATGGGTACTGACCCGTATGACATGGACAGCCTCAGGAAGCGACGTACATCGGTGGAAGACTTTCTGGCCAAGGTTCCCACCTGTGTCGTTAAGAATGGCAAGCTCGTCAACTTGAGGGAGGAAGTGGCCGACATGCTCATGGTGAGTGACCAAATTATCAACTGCATTATATAATAAAACATCCATTGACGAACATATGAAATTTATCCAAAAAGTGCCACTGTCCACCAACAACCTCTTCAGGGGTGTAAACACTGTCTAGAAGTGTATCTAAGCTCCGTCAGTATAGGATTTATCGTCGTGTGACTTTCCCATCAATGCGACATTAATCTTATTATCAGCTCTCTGCTGATTTGTCTTCATCTTTGTGGCTCACTATTTTCAAAACAATTCAAAATACCTATGAAAATTATATTAATCCTATTACCTGCACTTGGCTTTCTCACTTTGAATATTGATTGAAGGCTAAGACTTTTCACTAATGCTCAAGGCTGACCTTACCGAAGGTTGAGAATTTGTTCATATATTAATGCGTAACCCAGTATTTAAAATGGCTTTTCTTCTACTAAGCACACATACACAAGGAATATATACAATGAGAGGTGTGCTCAGTTTCTGTGCATAAATACCGAGAGTTTACTTTTGTCGTGGACCATGTTCAGGACTAGAGACAGCAAGCTATATTGAGGTGGCCAGAATAACCTTCCTGCAGTTAACAGACAGTCTTCAGCCTATCACTAGACTATACACGTGTTTTGTAGGTCAGTCAGCTACGGAGGCTTCAACAGCTTAACAGATGCGAAACTAAGTATAATGAGTCTGACTATTAGTCATCATACTTAGTCATTATACTTAGTCATAAGTCTGACTATGACTAAGTATAATGAGTCTGTTAGCCCGGGCAGACTAACACCTCCCCGGGCTCCTCTGACTGGTGCTAGTAAATTCCCAGATTTCTTTGACCAGTGCTAGCAACTACCCCGGGCTCCTCTGACTGATGCTAGCATATACCCAGGTTCCTCTGACCGGTGCTAGCATCTGCGCGGGCTCCGCTGACCATTGCTTGCAATTGTCCAGACTCCTGTGAACACCATACACTCTCTCCCCAGGGACCGTCTCGCAAGAATTCTCTGACACTGGTCCACACACCGGCACTAGATGAGGTTGGGGAGAGTCAGGAGAGCAATGACCAGGACACACTAGTTGACAACCAGGGTAATGACAGTGACCTCCTCCGGCCTCCCCCGGCCTCCATAACCACCAGCCACCACGACCACACACACTCCAGGACTACTCTCAGAATCAAAGTGGAGAATGGTAAGTTGTGTGTGGGGGGGAGGGGGAGACAGAAACCATTTATTTGTAAAGCATGTAAATCTACCTTTAAAATAAAGTGGCACTGCTGTGAGAAACACTGAATATCAATCAGGACTGTGTTTAGGAGCGCTATTGTTTTGTTTGGGCTTTATTACCATTAAAAAACACAATAATTATTTACTGAAATAATGAACCCTCTGGGTGTTTAATGTTCTTTTTGATAATGTTAACTCTTCTTCTCATAATACCTGCATACAAACTTTGCTAGTTCTTAGCACAAGAGTCTGATACTGTCATCTTGTTGCCCATCGTGATCCTTCCCTCAGGGACAGAGACGTACCTTATCAAGCTGAAGGCCACCGACACCCTCAGTACTCTACGCTCCTACCTCAGATCCTACCGGGGAGACCACGAGGAATTTGACATCGTTAAAACTTACCCCTACAAAGTAAGCCCCCCATATACACTGTACAAAGTAAGCCCCATATACACTGAACAAAGTAAGCCCCCCATATACACTGTACAAAGTAAGCCCCCATATACACTGAACAAAGTAAGCCCCCCATATACACTGAACAAAGTAAGCCCCCCATATACACTGAACAAAGTAAGCCCCCCATATACACTGAACAAAGTAAGCCCCCCATATACACTGAACAAAGTAAGCCCCCCATATACACTGAACAAAGTAAGCCCCCCATATACACTGAACAAAGTAAGCCCCCCCATATACACTGAACAAAGCCCCCCCATATACACTGAACAAAGTAAGCCCCCCATATACACTGAACAAAGTAAGCCCCCCATATACACTGAACAAAGTAAGCCCCCCCATATACACTGAACAAAGTAAGCCCCCCATATACACTGAACAAAGTAAGCCCCCCCATATACAATGTACAAAGTAAGCCCCCCGATATACACTGTACAAAGTAAGCCTCCCCATATACACTGTACAAAGTAAGCCCCCCATATACACTGTACAAAGTAAGCCCCCCATATACACTGTACAAAGTAAGCCCCCATATACACTGAACAACGTAAGCCCCCCCATATACACTGAACAAAGTAAGCCCCCATATACACTGTACAAAGTAAGCCCCCATATACACTGAACAAAGTAAACCCCCCATATACACTGAACAAAGTAAGCCCCCCACATACACTGAACAAAGTAAACCCCCCATATACACTGAACAAAGTAAGTCCCCCATATACACTGAACAAAGTAAGCCCCCCATATACACTGAACAAAGTAAACCCCCCATATACACTGAACAAAGTAAGCCCCCCATATACACTGAACAAAGTAAGCCCCCAACATACACTGAACAAAGTAAGCCCCCACATACACTGAACAAAGTAAGCCCTCACATACACTGAACAAAGTAAGCCCCCCCCATATACACTGAACAAAGTAAGCCCCCATATACACTGAACAAAGTAAACCCCCCATATACACTGAACAAAGTAAGCCCCCCACATACACTGAACAAAGTAAACCCCCCATATGCACTGAACAAAGTAAGCCCCCCACATACACTGAACAAAGTAAACCCCCCATATACACTGAACAAAGTAAGCCCCCCCATATACACTGTAAGCCCCCCATATACAATGTATTATATTAAGAACATAAATTATTGACTTAGTTATGTTAGTTTAGATTATGTTAAGATAGGTTAGATTAGGTTAGGTAGGGTTGGTTAGGTTAGGTCATATATCTAAATTAGTTTTAACTCAAATTAAAAAAAAATGATCTTCAAACATAATGAAATGGATAGCTTTTACATTTCATAAGACCAAAATTTGAAAAAATAAATTCATGAAAACTTGGTTTATTAGGCAAATCGGACCTTGCATAGTAGGCTGAGTACTGCATTCTGGCTATTAAATACAACATATATAACTATATATATATATATATATATATATATATATATATATATATATATATATATATATATATATATATATATATATATAACATTTATTGTGTACTGTATATACATAATTGTGAATGTATTTAAAGTGTATATAATATATAATATAATGATAGAGTATAATATATTAAAACTAGTTGCTTTAATCCATTCATTTGTGCTTTTGTTTCATTAGGAAACTAGTCATGTTTAAGAGCTGGTACAGACTTGCACAAGGAGTGGAACCTTCTGCCATCGATGGCATAGAACAAAGCAAAGTTTAGAAAGCTATTAGGTAGTCATAGAGAGAAGAAACACCAAGAGAAGAAATGGCTCTGGTTTGCCTCCTATTAATATAAGATTGCAGCTTACAAGCACAGTAATACTATGTTTAATGCTTGACCAACCTTAGTACTTAATCTTTAACATAATTGCATGTATTACAGGTGTTAGATCAAGGTGAAGCAACAATGGCCGAGCTGGGACTCACTCCAAATGCCGCTCTGCACCTCAAACCTGCCGCCAGACCTCACCCTCCCGAGTCTCTCTCCTGCAGAGCAGCGGGGCTTCAGTAGTAGTCACTTCCACCACTTCGGCTCTGGCCGTCACTCACACCACTAATATGAGTGCCGCCGCCTCCGCAGGGATCCAGACCGTGTCGTCAGCAACCTCGCCTCTGATCCAGGTGCCCCGGCGTGTGCACTCACCTGCCCTGCCACAGATCCCCCCTAACATGCACCCGGACCTTCCTCCGACCCCTGTACCCATTCTCTGCTTCCCCGACTCCCAGGAGACCGCCTCTGATATGGAGTCGTAATATTGCTAAAAATAACCGCATTTTGGGTGACGGGAAATGTTTTGTTTAGTGCAGTGCAGTAAACATGAATGTTTGCTGATGTTAGGAATATGTTGGATGTTCTCAGCGTTGATCGCTGTACAAAAAGAGAATATCAAAAGCTAGTGCATATTATTCCTTTTGTACTGATTATTCTTAGCTCTCGACTACATTAACATTATATATATATATATATATATATATATATATATATATATATATATATATATATATATATATATATATATATATATATATTAGTTTCAGCTTTTATTAAGCATCCAATTATTAATTTATGTACTGTATATCTTATTATTCATCAGACTAACACTATATTTATTTTAACTTGTTAATATTATCTATTATTGTTAATATTATTGATTATATTACTGTATTCACAATAACAGATAATAATAATGACAAGTTAGAATAAATATGTTGCCAGTTTCACAAGTATTAACATGTACATAAATAATTTACTTGAATGTTTAATAAACACTGAAAGATAATAAAACAATTATCAATAATTATTCAATCAAAACACTAATGCCTTCCCCAACTTGAGTGTGTGTGATATATGTCACCAAGTCACACATGTGCCTGTCACTTAGGCCCTCTTATAAGGATATAGAATATATTCTATAACAACACATAATGTTATCACTTAACAAATCTTCATATCAACCAAAAATAATTGATGATAATGACACACATCACCTCATCATATAATATTTCAATAAATGAACACAATTCTCAATTTGATTACTTAAATATAGCCGCAAGATCGTTGCCATTTCACTTATTACAAGAATGTAATAAGTACAAGAATGTAACAACTCTTGTATATATCTCAAAAAAAAAAAAAATTGTGCATTCCAGACTTGCATGATATAAGTTCTCATAGTTATATTTTGCAGTGCAGTTCTTTAGCTGTTGACTAGTTGTGATGTCAAGGCCACTTCTCCGTGGTGTTAAGTGGATGGGTGGTGCCACTAGCGAGTCATCCTTGCCAAATAGTGCTGTCCAAATATCTCCACACAACAGATATAGAGTACTTGCACTCTGTATACTCGAGCAGCTAGACAATGTCTGAACTCACATTTTACAGTACATGTGCCAAACTGGCAAGCAAAGACAGAAATGAGGTCATGAAATCTTCATTGACTTGTTGCTGAATGAAAAGAATGACAAGACTGTGTCACCGAACATTTACACAAGAGTCACCTTTACAGTGACAACAACAAGAGCACACTTCCAGCTGCCTCAACTTCTTTTTGTTGAAAAGTACTGCTCGCAAGAGAGCCTGGAGTACTGCTGACCATCTTGAGATCATCCATTCAGCCCTTCAGGTGGGTTACCAAAGACGATGGCTTAGGGGTTCAGTACAGAGCACAAAAGGCAAGAATACTCTTTCACACCATCAGCCAAGTGTGTTTGTCCCCCTAATCAACCAGATGTGAGAGCACCATTGGAATGCCTCTAAATTGGCTAAAATAGACCACATGACATTACATAAGGGAAGTGACAATAGATGTGCTGTATGTCACAGCTCTAACACCAACAGTTAGCTTCAGTAAAGTAAAAAAAAAAAAGGCTATGGAGTAAGTCACACTCCAAACTTGGTGCAAGAAGAGAACATATATAGAATAATATCAGCAGCAGATAACTGACTTTTATATGTGAGAATGTTTTTAACCCCCTATGCTAAAGCATTTCTCAGTTGGCAACATTTGGTGTACATTTTGTACAGAAAATTTAAATAATTAGTTCTTCTGAAAATGTATACAAAAAGATGGAAAGTTAAAAAAAAATATGAAAACAATTGTAGTTAATGTAGCGTGACCATGGTAGATCTAGAGGTATTATCCCAAGAGAGAAGAAGAGTAACAATAAAAAGGAATAATGCAAAATATGGAAAACACTATAAAAGAATTTATTTTAAAAATACAAATTATAACATGATCTCAACAAAAAATTAGGCACAGTAATTGTGGACGTGGGGAGGTGATAAGCAAATTTTGAATCCTTTACTGTGGTTTACATCACAAGAGTAAGAGATTCCAGACAAAATTTTATCCAAGACAGTTGTTGATAAACAGAGATTACAGGGAAGTAAGGTACAAATTTGTTTGCCAAACTTGCTCCAAAAATAGTATTTAGAAAATAAAATTGTTGTTATATTCTTATATACAAAAAAAAACTTGTAGATTACAAGATAATTTAGATTCCATATATTTGGTTTGGAAGCTTGCATAACAGCATCTCACACTGCCTTGCCAGTTCTCAAGAAACCTCTTCCTCTTCCCATCGCGAAGAATGTATTTGCTGCAATTGACTCCTTATATCATCCATTGTATCCACAAGTTCATTCAGGGAAACCTAGTGTCATCAAAAATAACTATCACCAATTATATTGCATAAATATGTCTAGAATGTGCTGGGGCAGTAGGAAGTCAAGATGTAAGAGGGAGACAAGTTACCTTTTTCGGAGGTTAGGTGAGCAATAATTGTATCCAAAGTTTGTTGACCACGGTGTATGTGTCTTCAATGACCTCTGATGGTCAGAGGACCAACTCAATAGCTGTTCAATTGATATCCAGTTGGCCCCCCTATTTAAGTGCTCACAGACACAGATCACACTTCCTGGAAACCACAGACGATCTCATGCATGCAGACCACAACATAAGAGTTAAAACCTCAGCCCATCCTCATCAATAATGGCCAAATGCTTCTTAATCCAGCTACCAAACCCAATATTTATGAATAAAAAAACAGTTTAGACAAGACTCGCTCACTACTGATAACGTTTGAACATATCTCGAATAGTGCTTCGCTGACAACCTCTGCTCAAATTGTTACTCTGTAAATGCTTCACCCACTGCAACCCGTCCTCCAAACAAAGACCCAAACGTGATTCCATGCACCTGCCAAACCCTCTGTTTATGAATGAAAAACGGTTTACACACGACTCAACTGATTTCGTTCGAACACTTCCGGAACAAGTGCTTCACTAAGAAATATTTTGTTCAAACCACAACGCTATTAATGCTTCACCCACGTACTACAAATACAAATATTCGCCAACAGAACCTAAACACCTAACCTAACCTATGCCTATA
>WNGS01166226.1:7386688-7405931 GCA_020271785.1 Procambarus virginalis | reverse complement strand
AACATCTTTACCACATTTAACTACTTGTTTTCACCCCTTAATACATCTTGGAATTCAGCCTGCGTTGAAGAGACATTGTCAGTTAAGCGGCGTCCAATAACAGTATCTCAGTGGTCCATGTCAGTGTACTCCCTGATCAAGACTCCACATCCTGCCTTCCCATCCCTAGCTACTGACCCATCACAATTATACATGTGGAGTGTTTTCTGTAGGCAATTTTCTAATTATACAATCATATGTTGCCCTCAGCTCTCCTATTTCATACATACATTTTTTATTTTGCCAGGGAATAATTACTACATCTACGTTACAATCCCCCCATGGTGGTGTGAACTGTCTCTTAGGGCAGGCAATATATTCTGGAATAACATCATACTTTACAACATTAGAACATAAGGTACTCATATACGCTCTCTCTCTCTTATTATACTTTAAAACACATCGTTCATTTCTTCCCACTTTTGGAAGTGAGAGGACTAATTCGTTGGCTCTCCCGCCTCTCATTAATGTAATCGTCGAAGCTACATTTAGCTCTGAAATTCTGTCCCTAGTACTCACTTCAATTCCATCCTCATTATCTCAATCATAACATTTTTGGGGCATCCTAAAATTATTCTCATGGCTTCATTGTTGTACCTTCAAAACTTGTTTAGTCTACATCTACCAGAACAATAAATTCGAGGTGCAGCATAATCAATAAGGGATCTTACAATACTTAAGTATATCATTCGTAGCACAGGGACTTCCACTCCCTTTCCACAGCATGCCAAGGCCTTCAGAGGTTGTAATCTCTTCCCACATTGACCCAACAGTCTGTTCATCTCAGCTTCCAAACTCTCATGGGTATATCCAACACATGTGCCTAAATATATACATATTTTAACTCTCGGTTTTTCCCGTTTGTCTTTAACATGACAGACTTCCGACTTCATTAACCACCACTCACATATAGCGACACTGGCCTCTGAATTGGTCCAACATCGTTGTTGGACCACAGGGTTGTTGATTTGTGGAACCAATTACCGCGTAACGTGGTAGAGGTGGGGTCCCTCGATTGTTTCAAGCGAGGGTTGGACATGTATATGAGTGGGATTGGGTGGTTATAAATAGGAGCTGCCTAGTATGGGCCAATAGGCCTTCTGCAGTTACCTTTGTTCTTATGTTCTTATATATGATTGGCGTCGCCTCAACCTTCTGACAGCTCCTCTCTCAACTATTGCAAGTTCCTTCCTCCTAATGTACTCAGTTCTTTATCATCCTTATATACTTACAGTTTTGAAAAGCCACTAAGGCTGGTATTGGGTTTCAGGCAGCCCTTAAGCTCTGTCCTCCTCCTTCCTGCTCCATCTATTCTTCTCTTATTCTTCCTCTCCTTCTCTCCCACCTTCCTCCTCCCGCTCCTTGCCTTCTCACCTTCCCCTCTGACATTCTTATTTTTCTCCACATTTTATCCTGAATATTTTACTCACAATATTCTGTGATAATCCTGTATTAACTCGTCATACTCCACCTTCCGTCACCACCTGGCGCTCCTCCTCCACCACCTGGTGCTCCTGCTCCACCTGCTCCTCCTCCTCCACCTGCTGCTCCTAATCCACCTGGCGCTCCTCCTCCACCTGCTCCTCCACCAGACCAGTAAATAAAGACGACATCTTACAATCCAGAGCTCTGGTTCTCAAGACTTCTTGTTGACACTCTCTTGTCCCTAGTACCCGTTGTGTTGACCTGGTCATGACTCTCTTGTCCCTAGTACGCGTTGTGTTGACCTGGTCACGACTCTCTTCACACATGAATAGATGTAAATATAGAAATATAATTTTCTTGACATTCAGCAACATTTTTATTTGAGATTGTTTACAGACGCTGTGTTGATCTGAGCCCTGAGCGGTGCCCTCGTGTGTCGGGTCACGCAGCTCTTGTTAGCGTGGGGACACTCACGCACGCACACACGCACGCACACACACACGCACACACACAGACACACACACACACACACACACACACACACACACACACACACACACACACACACACACACACACACACCACACACACACACACACACACACACACACACACACACACACCACACACACACACACACACACACACACACACACACACACACACACACACACACACACACACAAACACACACGCACACACACACACACACACACACACACACACACACACACACACAGTTGACAAATGGAATGCATTAGGAAGTGATATGGTGGAGGCGGACTCCATACACAGCTTCAAGTGTAGATATGATAGAGCCCAGTAGGCTCAGGAATCTGTACACCAGTTGATTGACAATTGAAAGGTGGGACCAAACAGCCAGAGCTCAACCCCCGCAAGCACAACTAGGTGAATACAACTAGGTGAGTCCACCAGAAAGCAACAGTTGATTCAGGCAAGAAGTTGACAAGACAAATAAACCCAGTATAGGAATCATCAGCGAGGCTGGATAATAACTGACCATCTGAGCATAAATAACAGTTCGTAGGTGACTTTACCCATCGGTGAATAAACTGGGAGACAAGGTGCCACCGGAGGGACGAGGCACTTGGGGAGCAAAACTAGTAGAGGCAACATAACAAACTTTTTTCCTCTGACTCAACGTATATAGCACGCCACGTGGAGTACCAGCCGCACAGAATTTATCTTGACACAGACTGAAAATATGAGAAATAAAATGGTGGTAGGAATATGTGACCGGCGCTTGGCACAAGTTGTCATTGTAAACCCATGAAAGAAACAGATGCAAGAACAACTGGTCAAGCAAATGATCAAGAAAGCAGACTTGCACCGCAACCTATAAAGAAGAGTGGTAAGATGAATATGAAGCACTAAGAAGAGAGCCATGACAACAGTATGAAAAGTAGACACTCACTCCCACAAACTTTTCTTGACCCTCTCCAGCAGAAGGACAGTTATAGTTGTCCCGTCACCCAACTCAAGTGTCATGATGATTGTGTAGGCAGGTTTGTGTTCAGTGGACAATGGTGACACATTACCATAGTGCACAATGGTGACACATTACCATAGTGAACAATGGTGACACATTACCATAGTGAACAATGGTGACACATTACCATAGTGAACAATGGTGACACATTACCATAGTGAACAATGGTGACCCATTAACATTAAAGACCAACAACTCCACTCACCTTCCATACAAGTTCTGCCGCAACCAGGAAATTGTGTTGTGTTGTGTCGAGGACGTCATCATTAGTGTTGTGTCAGCTTAACACTCATGTTTTAACACATGTGTTTCGAATTTCGAATTTAACATGGGGCCAAGACTGAGGAGGTGATGAGCCGCTCCTGGCCACTCCTGACCGCTCCTGGCCACACCTGGCCGCTTCTGGCCACTCCTGGCCACTCCTGGCCGCTCCTGGCCACTCCTGGCTGCTCCTGGCCGCTCTGGCCCCCAGCTGCTGCTCATCTGTGGGCGAGTCTCCACCACAACACAACCCGGATATAATCCTATGATCTCTATGCCACTTCTTAACCACTTTGACTCTCCGAAAAGAGGGGGAGGAAGGCCTCAGCATCCAGGACATCAAATGATCTGATGTTCCCACTGAAAAATAAGAACAGTTAAAAAATAAACGATATCAAAAACAATGACAAAATTTAAAATAAACTATACTTACGAAATGAACGGTATGATAAACAACTCAGCTCAATTCCAATGCAATGTCACACAAAATAATTAAATCAAAATGAAAATAAGTCGAAATCTATGAAAATTCAACTTATCAATGCAATCGGAAACATTGAAATGGAATCGTTACATATTTAGTATAGCGTGCATGTTGCTATTACGTGTAACAGATGGCGCTGTTTAAAAAAAAACTGGTTTTACCTGTTAAAGGTGTGGCATCGATATAGTAGGTATATAAAAACACGCCCGTATTCGAATGGAACGTTGTGTCAAAATTTCAAAGCAATCGGTGAATAACTTTTGGAGATTACAGCGTGTGTTCCTCTTACGTCCAACAGATGACGCTGTTTTTCAAAAAAAGCATGTTTTTTTCCTATCACAGGTGAGGCATGTATATAGTAGGTATATAAAAACACGCGCCTATTCGAATGCAACGTTGTGTCAAAATTTCAAAGCAATCGGTGAAGAGGTTTCGAAGATTTCCCTCACATGGAAAACAGTTTTTTTTAAATAAAAAGCATGTTTTTTTCCCGTCACAGACGTGACATCTATATAATATGTATATAAAAAGACGCTCGTATGCGAATGGAACGTTGTATCAAAATTTCAAAGCAATTGGTGGCGAACTTTCGGAGATTAGCGATTTTGTACAAACGAACATTTCCATTTTTGTTTATATATATATTTCCGTATAGTAATATATTTAGTGTATGTAATGTCTCGTGCCAATTTCGGAGTGCATGATCCAAGCAGCCAAAGATTGTGTATTAAAAGTTGTAAGAAGCAAGTTGATCCATTCTTTCATTGTGTCCTGACCTCACGCGCGTGTGTGAGAGTGAGTGAGAGTGATGTCAGCACGTGTGACCCCTGACACTCTCCCTCTGACGTCACACTACTCCTTCCATCATTGTCATGTTGCAAATTGCCAGTAATACATTATCTTTTGCTGGCGAAAATTAAATCACTGGTACGCTATAGGGGGGTTGTGATATAGTTATTCTAAATGGGGGGTTGGGGGTATAATGGGGATGGTGGGTATATTGGGGTGGTGGATATATTGGGGGATGGGGGGGGGTATACTGGGACTCCATACCCATCCTGTGGAGTGGTAGCGGACCCCATACCATCCTGTGAGTGGTAGCGGACCCCATACCATCCTGTGAGTGGTAGTGGACCCATACTCATCCTGTGAGTGGTAGTGACCCCCATACCCATCCTGTGAGTGGTAGCGGACCTCCATACCCATCCTGTGAGTGGTAGTGGACCCCATACCCATCCTGTGAGTGGTAGTGGACCCCCATACCCATCCTGTGAGTGGTAGTGGACCCCATACCCATCCTGTGAGTGGTAGTGGACCCCATACCCATCCTGTGAGTGGTAGTGGACCCCCATACCCATCCTGTGAGTGGTAGCGGACCCCATACCATCCTGTGAGTGGTAGTGGACCCATAACATCCTGTGAGTGGTAGTGGACCCATACTCATCCTGTGAGTGGTAGTGGACCCCCATACCCATCCTGTGAGTGGTAGTGGACCCCCATACCCATCCTGTGAGTGGTAGTGGACCTCCATACCCATCCTGTGAGTGGTAGTGGACCCCCATACCCATCCTGCGAGTGGTAGTAGACCCCATACCCATCCTGTGAGTGGTAGTGGACCCCATACCTATCCTGTGACTGATAGTAGAAAATGACTACAGAGGCACAAATGGGCTCGGGAACAGCTCTGGGGCTAGGACCCCTGAACTCAGTATATATACTGAAGTTCTCAGTACCAGTACTCCAGACGCTCAGTTTACTAGGGAGTAAAAAGCTGAATTACTGACACGATTCGAGAAACAATTAAATCGGTGGATTTGACCCAACTCCTCAAGAGAGTCAGCAAGGCAGTGTCTGACAATTATCGAACAGTCGGACTGGAGAGACAAGTTAATGACGCCTCCGAGAGAGTGATTAGGACTTAACTCTCCATTGTCTCGGGGAACCATTCACTAAACAAGGAAGCTCATCACCTGTTTAAAGCAGGAAGATTCTGCCTTGAGCAATTATTTTTACCACTACAGTCAAGTCGTAGAAGGATTAGAAGGACGCCATAACCCATGTGTGATGCACAGAGAATGTTGTTGTTGTTGTTTTAGATTTAACTATTCAGAGCGACATGTCCATGTAGCACGGGCTATAGTGAGCCCCTGCTACATGGCAACTCAGAGAAACTTCTCTGTAAGGCCTTTTATAAATGTGACCATGGAGCTCACGGCCCATATGTGGACCATATGTGGACCATATGTGGACCATATGTGGACCATATAATGTTGGCCACAGAAACAGCAGGTAAAGTGCACTTAATCACTATAGCTTATTAGTGGTGAGTTGTGGTAATATACAATTTTCACTGTATCCTATGTTGTTTGTTCCTACAAGATCAAGCTGTTATAGCTCTCTGACCCCGCCTTTCTAATAGTTAGTTGTCACTAACCCCCCACCCCACCCTCCGACCTATTTTTCTTCTATCATATCTCCTGCACATTTCTCTCTTCCCTTCGCACCCCCAGGAGTGCGAAGTCCGTAGGTCAGGTAGGTCAGGCAGCAGGTCCGTGGCAGCTGCCCAAAATCCCAGGTGCCTATTATATGTATCTCTGAGTGTGAAGAGCACTGTGTTGTGCCGGTGACGTTGGCTGGTACTGACACAGTCTGGCACTGGAGTGTGGGGCTCGAACAAGCACTGATGGAGAGGATATTTAATGATCCCTCAACGTCTCCTTGAATGACAGCCAGGCGCTCGAACTGTCACAAGCCCCGAGGAAACTACACCTTATTATCTTGATGCTCTTTAACCGTCTGTTAAGAGAAAGACACATATATATACTAGAGCAACATGGTCTTCACTGGGGGGAGGGGTAATAAAGCAGGTTATAAGGGGCAAGGATCTGGAGTCCATTGACCTCCAGAAAAGATCATATTTATATCCGGGTAAAATGATGTTTTTGGAAAAGCAACCTTCGTAAAACTTTTAATTCCCGGAAAAATATTATCATAAAATCCTTCCTGACTCTTGTGACACCAGCTGAGACACACCAGCCTGGTGCCGCTTATGGTGACTGGCCAGGTCTGCACGGTCGAGCTCCAGCTCCTGTACCTACGTACTCACTTATCTATATTCCTTTCTGTGTTCTTGTTATGGTTCTGCTTCAGCTTATGGGCCCCGCCTCTCGACCTTCAATCAACTATTTTTGTCATTTTTAACCAATTGGTTTCTATCATATTTACTTGAATGTCTGTTTATGTCGTCTGCCTTCCCTGTGGCTCTCTTGGGGACATGTGAGGCGTCTGCCTCCCCTGTGGCCCTCTTGGGGACATTATGACACTGCATTGTTTGAAGTAACTGCATTGTTTGAAGTAATTGCATTATTTGAAGTAACTGCATTTTTTGAAGCAACTGCATTGCAGTATTAGGTCTTGGGTATTAAGATACTGCATTGCAGTATTTTGTATAATGTCTTTGCAATTCTTGTCTGCGTGAGTGAACACAAAAGAGGTTATTCATGGCAAGATCTTCCTACTAACTTGGATGGATTTGTGAAAAGGAATTTAACCCATTGTAATGCTTGTGTGCTTGTATCTGCTGTCTCCAGGAAAGAAGTGCTTTTGTGCTTCCTTCCTCTGCTGCACTCTGGTTAGGCCTAAAACTCAGCACATTAAAAATTTATTTCATATAAACGTTCATAAAATAGAATGTAAAGCGGCGCCTCTCCGGCAGCTTAGTGTTGCAGAGGCTGTTGCGTGTCCTGCAAGACTGTGCACGCTTGCAAGCACACGTGCACCCGTGCTCAGAGATAACCAGAGGGGGATGCCACCGCTGCAACACCTTGCATGATAGCGCCAGTAATTATGGTAACATCTATGGCCAGGAGCAATATTTGCAACACAGTATGGTCTATGTGGACACCTGAACCGTGGCGTCGCGGACCCCCCCACGCCCCCCCCCCAAAAAAATCCCCTCCGCCCCCACCACTTCCCCAACGCCCCCCCCCCCCCACACACACAGCGGCAAGAACTGTCACGCTCTCATAATATTTGTCAATACTTGCTAATATCATACTCTTAATATCTAATTATTCTTGTGTTTTCTTTCATCATTTACTCCGGGAAAGTTTAATGATGATAACGTCAATATTATTGTCCTTCACTTCTTATTCAACTTTACACCGGCCGTTGATGTGTTCTTGTCGACCTACTGAAGAGAGCAGAAGCTGTTGGGCTCCAGCCGGGAGTGGGGCGGGGGAGCCTCTGGACGGTTGCCATAGAAACCTAAGAGAGGAAAGGTTACGGGAGAAGAAAGAGGGTGGTAGAGGGGGTGGTGGGTGGGGTGGTGACACACCCCCCACCTCCCCCCAACCAAGAGAAGCGGGGGGGGGGGGAGGCAAGATAATTTGTGAGAGGAAAACGAGACAACAAATTAGGAAAGTGTTAATTGCACTCGAGACCAACCTCATGTACCTGAAGCTGAACTCGAGAGTGTTGTACTCCCACAGCCAAGCTTGGGGAAGGTGGTTGGTGGGGGGGAGGTGCCAGGCTTCTCTGGTGATTGATTGGTCGGTGAGGCTGTTGGTGGTGGCGGCGCGCACGCTCCCACAACCATCACAACAAGGCTGCGATCTTCTGAATTTGGTGTCAGTAACTTAGACTCAAATTTGTCAAGTTCCATCTTGTAAGCTTCAACCTTCAGCGATACTCTGTATACGGTGGATGCTGACAGCACTATGCTGTCTGTGCTCACAGTACTATGCTGTCTGTGCTCTCAGTACTATGCTGTCTGTGCTCTCAGTACTATGCTGTCTGTGCTCACAGTACTATGCTGTCTGTGCTCTCAGTACTATGCTGTCTGTGCTCACAGTACTATGCTGTCTGTGCTCTCAGTACTATGCTGTCTGTGCTCACAGTACTATGCTGTCTGTGCTCACAGTACTATGCTGTCTGTGCTCTCAGTACTATGCTGTCTGTGCTCTCAGTACTATGCTGTCTGTGCTCACAGTACTATGCTGTCTGTGCTCACAGTACTATGCTGTCTGTGCTCTCAGTACTATGCTGTCTGTGCTCTCAGTACTATGCTGTCTGTGCTCTCAGTACTATGCTGTCTGTGCTGTCTGCTGTCTGTCTGTCTCGCATTTAATGCTAGTATATAAGACAAGCTGTTCAATGTTAGCATTAAGTAAAACTCTGTTTAGTGTTTTCAGGTTACAGTTGTGTGTGTGTAAACTAAAGTCTTTGAAAATGTAGTAAGTTATTACGAAACGCGTTCAAGCGTCTCGTCAGACTAGAAATAAAAATGAATTTTGGAGAATTGATTTTTCAATTATCATCGACAATAAAAAGAAACATAATAAATATTGAGAAAATTCGTGTTAGAATTATTAATCTTACTTTTTCGGTCATATTTAACAACATATGTTTACAAGAAAGACTGCTACCATATATATATATATATATATATATATATATATATATATATATATATATATATATATATATATATATATATATATATATATATATATATATATATATATATATATATATATATATATATGTCGTACCTAGTAGCCAGAACGCACTTCTCAGCCTACTATGCAAGGCCCGATTTGCCTAATAAGCCAAGTTTTCATGAATTAATTGTTTTTCGACTACCTAACCTACCTAACCTAACCTAACCTAACTTTTTCGGCTACCTAACCTAACCTAACCTATAAAGATAGGTTAGGTTAGGTTAGGTTGGGTTGGTTAGGTTCGGTCATATATCTACGTTAATTTTAACTCTAATAAAAAAAATTGACCTCATACAAAATGAAATGGGTAGCTTTATCATTTCATAAGAAAAAAATTAGAGAAAATATATTAATTCAGGAAAACTTGGCTTATTAGGCAAATCGGGCGTTGCATAGTAGGCTGAGAAGTGCATTCTGGCTACTAGGTACGACATATATATATATATATATATATATATATATATATATATATATATATATATATATATATATATATATATATATATATATATATATAACTGAAAACTCACACCCCAGAAGTGACTCGAACCCATACTCCCAGGAGCAACGCAACTGGTATGTACAGGGATGCCTTAAACCACTTGACCATCACGACCGGACATAAGGAACATTCCTTATGTCCGGTCGTGATGGTCAAGTGGTTTAAGGCATCCCTGTACATACCAGTTGCGTTGCTCCTGGGAGTACGGGTTCGAGTCACTTCTGGGGTGTGAGTTTTCAGTTGTATCTAGTCCTGGGGACCATTCAGGCTTGTTTGCATATATATATATATATATATATATATATATATATATATATATATATATATATATATATATATATATATATATATATATATATATATATATATATATATATATATACACGAAGTTGAAATGGAAAGGTCGTGGATGAAGATTGAAGATTAACTTTCACCAAGATGAAAGATGACTATTTACTAATAACGTGTTACCTATATCGGGGCGTTAGCAAAACTAACGAATATACACAAGAGCAGTCCACGTGAAGATAACGAGGCTGACGTTAGTGAGGCTATGGGGGGAGGGGGGAGGGGTAGACTGGGACGTCAGGGACTAATAATACATTATCTACACTAATGTTTATAGTTCATTTACAAAGTGGGAGTATCGGAGATTTATTGTGTTCCTTGGTTGTGTTGTGGTGAGTGATGGCGCCAGAGTCTCTTACACACTCACCTATTGCTGGTTCTTCTGTGGTGGAGTTTGGCGTCCCTGACATGTGCAAGGAGAGAGCGCGCGCGTGTGCGTGTGCGTGTGCGTGCGTGTGTGTGAGTCTGTGTGTGTGCGTGTGCGTGTGTGTGTGTGTGAGACACAGACACCGCCGGTAGAGTCGACATGTAAGCACCTTTGTGCCAGTAGACCCTGGCACCTGTGTCGTGGGGTGTATCACCACTCTACACCTTGTCACACTCGGCTGTAAGTGTACACCAGAGTGTGTAGAGGTGCTCGTGTTGTTGACATTCCTGCTGAGGAGATTAT
This sequence comes from Procambarus virginalis, assembly GCA_020271785.1. Classification (NCBI taxonomy): domain Eukaryota; kingdom Metazoa; phylum Arthropoda; class Malacostraca; order Decapoda; family Cambaridae; genus Procambarus; species Procambarus virginalis. The sequence goes on along the minus strand of WNGS01166226.1, from coordinate 7,395,191 downwards.
TGTGACGGGTGTTTTGACAGCCACTAAATATGATTTATTGCAAACGTTGGCTATGTTGTTTTGCACTCTTTCCTGCGTTGTTTTGCACTCTCTCCAGCAGTGTTTTGCACTCTTTCCTGCGTTGTTTTGCACTCTCTCCAGCAGTGTTTTGCACTCTTTCCTGCGTTGTTTTGCACTCTCTCCAGCAGTGTTTTGCAGGCACCAAGTGTCTCTGAGGCAATGGGGACAAAATTGTAGTGGTGATCAAGGTCTCCGTATTTACGTGACTTGGCTGCTTCCCGGTGATCGGCAGCACCTTCTGCCTGTGCAGCACTGAAGTTAACACAGGTGTTGGCTAAAGTTAAAACGCAAGTGTAGTCCCACTCCAACTGTCTACCATTCTTCCAGGGGTTCACCGTGATCCCGTCTGGGCGACCGACAGGCTCATCAGAGTTGCGGGGCATTAGGTAACTGGGCTCTCTCTCTCTGCTGGACAACCAGCCGTGGTAAGGCTTCGCTTGATGATGTCGTTAAACTCGCCGTGTCTTGCATGCCATCCTCCTGTCCTTTGGCAGAGAAGGCCATGCCGTCCGTACCTGTCGGCTACTGACTCGCCGCAAATACACCTGTATTCGGTGTGGATTGGGGCAGCGAGGCGGAGAGCCACGGCAATTCGGAGGGCCTGCGGTGTGAGACGAGTGCCAGTTGCTGACATTGAGGTTGCTCATAGGAAGTCCCCTGCATGGGGAGCAGCTACAGCTTTAAGTCGGGCAGTATCACGTGGTGTTGTCGCAGCTTCTAGTAATGTCGCAGCTTCTTGGTCGGCAATGGGGCGATCCCAGCTGGATTGTTTGTGGGCTTCAGAAAGCAGTGGTTGGGGGTGTTGGTCCTGCGAGAGAGAGAGACATTTGGTGGAGTAGTATATAAAGCTGGGATCATGTACTCCTGCCTGTTGAACTAGGTGCTCAGTTCTTTATTGAGAGTGAGAGAAGGATGGAGAGTGTGAGGGCAGTGAAGATAATGGGAGAGTGTGAGGGCAGTGAAGATAATGGGAGAGTGTGAGGGCAGTGAAGAAGGTGTGAGAGTGTGACGGCAGTGAAACAGGTGGGAGAGTGTGAGGGCAGTGAAGAAGGTGTGAGAGTGTGACGGCAGTGAAACAGGTGGGAGAGTGTGAGGGCAGTGAAGAAGGTGTGAGAGTGTGACGGCAGTGAAACAGGTGGGAGAGTGTGAGGGCAGTGAACCTCTTACAGGTAAAGTTGAATTGCCACAACCAGGCATGCTTGCCGCGGCACCTGCCTGTGCACTATGACCAGGGTGGGGTGTGGGCAATAATAGGCAAGCGGGTAGGGGAACCTTCTTCAACTCTCCTAATAAGCGCATCCTGCTGGTGACTAATTTGACTCTGGCATGGACTTAGTGCGTGCGTCAGAGAGCCTGCCAGCGGTCACCTTTAGTGCCGGGGACATAGAGTGGAGGGTGGCGTGGCAGGCGTGGGAGGCCGGTTGCTTAGCGACACCAGGGCTGCTGGCTGAGTGAAGCANTGTTCGTACTGTGGGTCGTTGCAACACTGCAGCTTATGCAGTACTGTGGGTCGTTGCAACACAGCAGCTTGTGCAGTACTGCGGGTCGTTGCAACACTGCAGCTTATGCAGTACTGCGGGTCGTTGCAACACTGCAGCTTGTGCAGTACTGTGGGTCGTTACAACGTCCAACTGAGAGGGAAGCAAGTTTAACACGATGAGGTCTACACCTGACAACACACCTGGCCAGGGAGTGCAACCCGTCCTCTTAAAAACAACGTCGCTTTTCGGCCGCTCTATGGCCAAAAACTGACGTAATTTAAAATGAAATCGGCTCACGAAAGTGATGTACTGTCCCGTTTTCTATTTGGGTCCTTCAACTTAGTCTGTTAGGTTAGGAGAGGAAACTTTCAATTATTGTTTTTCATGACGTTTTGAAACTTTAGGAGAATTTCCTGCCCTCCTAACTTACCAGCAGACCCTTAACTTACTGTTTTAGAAAAAAAAAATCCTAAATATATTTTAATTTTTTTCATTTTCAAATTACGTCAGTTTTCGGCCATACTGGTAAACGGCCAAGTTCAGACTAATTTGTAAGAGGACAGGTGAGGTGACGGTAAATGACCTCCGTCCTGGTAGCCCGTCCTGGCAGCCCGTCCTGGCAGCCCATCTGGCAGCCCGTCCCCATAAACAAAGGCCAAACGCTCGTTAGTTCAGCCGCCAAACTCACTGTTTATCGATGATTTTTGTTGACACACAACTCATACCGATGACGTTGGAACATTTCTCGCGCTGCGCTTCGCTGACGTCCGCTGTTTGCGCCGCTACTCTGTGAGTGCTTTACCCTCCTACACTTCAAGTACAAATAATCGCCAACAGAACTTACGCACCTATGCTGACCTACGCCTAACACTGCAAAACTTTAATATAACACAATATTATATATAAATGAGAACAAACCTATTTTAATACATAATACATTACAATTGATTAATGCGTCTCAAGGGACGGCCGTAGCTTTAACGAGCCTGACCCTAATGACGGGTTGGAAATAAGAATAATTGCTAACGGAAACTAACCAACTATCCTAACCTCGTTTAGGCTTATCTGTGCACCAAATTATCATATGCAATATTAATACAAAAAATACCGATTTTGAAAGAGCCATGTTGAAGCCGATGACTGTATCATGGCCGAGCGACCGCCTCGTCTATCATCCAGATATTTCTCATAAACAGTGACGAAATGCTTGTCAATCCCGCTTGCAAACTCCAGGCTTAGGAATGAGAAATATTTTACAGTCGATCCCGTGTGTGGTGATGATGGAGCAAGCTGCCACCGACCCCGCAGATGCATTCTTCAATTTTAACACACTGTGTATTCAAATCATTCTGTCAAATGTATAAATTTGCTCATGAGGATGTGCGGATTACTCACAGCCGTTTACGTCTCTGAAACAGTGCTCCGCTCTCTTACTGTGCGAGAATACTTTTAACACTTATAATTATCAACAGAACAAAAACACCTAACCACACATATTCTAGGCCCAGCTCCACACAATATTATTATATACATTATCTAATTAAAAATGTATATTAGACGAAATATCGCTTTTGGTTAAATAGCACTTTACAATTACCAAATGCGTCCTTTGTGCCATGTGCAGCCTGGGGCGTATAACCTGAGGATGGTTGGTGTCCCCTCGTGGGTGCCTTAAACCCTTGCTGCTAGACACGTTATGGACCCCACTTAACACTCATACAAGAACGACTCCACAAAGATGCCTCAGAGTTCAATAAAAGTCTGTTTCTCGAGAGATTGTACGGAGCGCCGTCATGACAGCCGTGAGATCTCTTGCCTGGGGGAGACGGTTGAGGACATGCCTGGGGGAGACGGTTGAGGACACGCCTGGGGGGAGACGGTTGAGGACACGCCTGGGGGAGACGGTTGAGGACATGCCTGAGGGAGACGGTTGAGGACACGCCTGGGGGAGACGGTTGAGGACACGCCTGGGGGAGACGGTTGAGGACATGCCTGGGGGGGAGACGGTTGAGGACATGCCTGGTGGAGACGGTTGAGGACATGCCTGGGGGGAGACGGTTGAGGACATGCCTGGGGGAGACGGTTGAGGACACGCCTGGGGGGAGACGGTTGAGGACACGCCTGGGGGGAGACGGTTGAGGACACGCCTGGGGGGAGACGGTTGAGGACATACCTGGGGGGAGACGGTTGAGGACATGCCTGGGGGAGACGGTTGAGGACACGCCTGGGGGAGACGGTTGAGGACAGGAGTACGTGCCGCCCCCGACGTCTCCCGCCTTTAAGATGGTGAGAGAAAAAGAGAGCGCGGGGCGTATGAGCCCGCTCTTAATGGGCATTACCAACCCCCGCTGAGACACCTTCGCTATTGGAAAACCTCATTTGGGTGGATTAAACCCATCCCGCTCGTCTTCCCACCTACTTAACTCACTCGCGAGCGCCTTCTGTTCTGTCTGTCTGTCTGTGCATAGCTGTCTGGGCTGCCTGCTGCCCGCCCCTACGCGTCTGTCTGTCTGCTGACTAGAATGACAGACATGTAGTCATTCTCTGACGGTTTATGTCTGGTCTGACTGTTTTCCGCCCCTACTCACTCTCTCTCTCTCTCTCTCTCTCTCTCTCTCTCTCTCTCTCTCTCTCTCTCTCTCTCTCGCTCATCTCTCCTTCTCTAACCTATCCAATCACTTGGGCTGGACGGTAGAGCGACAGTCTCGCTTCATGCAGGTCGGCGTTCAATCCCCCGACCGTCCAGTGGCTGGGCACCATTCCTTCCCCCCGTCCCATCCCAAATCCTTATCCTGACCCCTTCCAAGTGCTATACAGTCGTAATGGCTTGGCGTTTTTCTTCTGATAGTTCCTTCCCTTACGCCTCTCTCATTCTCAACCTTCCTCTCTCCTCTCTCCTCTCTCCGTCCATCAGTGCGCCTCAGAATATGTATTTATGCAGGAGCCGTTGACTACATGAAGTGTTGCAGAGCGCGTTAAGAGCTAGCCACGTAATGCTACCCCCCCCCAATCACACAGTACTGTTACTGATACAGGGTCGTGTGTCCAGTAGCCTGCACTGGCAACCTTGCGGTGCATTATGAGGATATCCTCAGGAACACGAGAGTAAGTAGTGACTGCAAAGCTCCAGGTACCTCATGCCGGCGGGTATGTAGGGTCTAATGGCTGGCCACTCAATAATATGGTTTGTGAGATCATGACACGGTTCCTGCTTACAGAGTTTGCACCTGGAGTGCTCAGGATGGGAGCTCCGTCACCTGTAGCCACCTGCCACAGGTAACGGCAATCCAACCTGATCCTGGCAACCACTGTGTCGCACAGTGATCCATGTTTTGTGCTGCCCATAGACATAGGTTTCAGATCTGAACAAACCATAGCTTTTTATAATGATGCTTTCAGACCTTTTCGAGTCAGTAGTTTGTCTCCAATTAGACTTCAGTGCTTGGAACAAAATAGCCTTGACAACGAAGATGGGGTTAGTAGGTCTAGTTCATCTTCATCTTTGTTACTCGCAAATTTGGCTGCAATGTGTGTCATTATGATGGGCCATATTTATGTGAGATGCGTCCAAACAGATTCTCAACCCTTTATTCTGTGCAGCCACTAGGTAATTTATAATTGCCTGCCTCAGGCTTGGGTATTATGAGTCCCTGTGTTCAACGGTCTGGTAAGACACTGTCTTAGACTTTGATTAAACAGTTCTAGCAGAGAGCTCTTGGGCTGCTTAGATAGTACCGTTTGGTGTTGTGTGTTATGCCATCATCTCCAGGAGAGGCGGCCTTGCCTTTCTTGAATTCATTTTTTATTTCAAAGTGAGTTTAAGTCATAGTTATCATCTGGACCAATTTCACTATAGGTAATTTGAATATTGAACTTACGATAAGCTTCAGGAATCTTATATTGTGCGATGGTGTTGTACATCGAGGGGCAGGCTGCTCATACTGGCAGTGCCAGCATATTGTCGGAGCAATATAGTCTTGCAGACGTCTGTGTAGTCTGGAGGAAAGTGGTGAACAAGCTGACGACTGCTAGGATGAAAACGCTTTTCATTTTGTTCCACATTAGGGATGAGGATGTTGCATAAGTGATGCGCAAGAACTGTTCCCACTGGTGTTTATACACCTGTTCCTTAGCTCTCTAAACCCCTCGGCTGGCCTTAAGGAATATGCTGAGGGTGTCACCTGTTTTATGTGTTTTATACTGTTCAGCTAAGACGAAAACTGTCATGCAGATGGTTAAGGCGTAAGTCAGTGAACCATCTCCGTCCTTGCTTCCTGTTCTGGGTGTTTCTGTGGATTTCATAATTGTATCATTGTAAACTGTTTCTTCAGTGACAAGGTCCTTATATAATGCATTAACGGTGGTAAAAAGAGTATGATTTTTATTTTACCATTTTAATTTTAAATTGATTTGTATGATTTTAAATTTTACCATTGCGAAATGGGGTATTTGAACTGCATTTGTAAATTTTCAGGGATATCGATTATTTTCCTTTCAAGACTAGGTATTAAATCATTAATGTGGGTGTATCTTGGTGTAGGAACTTTGTGCTCCTACCTTACTGACCCCACCCAGGATGCCCTACCTTACTGACCCCACCCAGGATGCCTACCTTACTGACCCCACCCAGGATGCCCTACCTTACTGACCCCACCCAGGATGCCCTACCTTACTGACCCCACCCAGGATGCCCTACCTTACTGACCCCACCCAGGATGCCCTACCTTACTGACCCCACCCAGGGTGCCCTACCTTACTGACCCCACCCAGGATGCCCTACCTTACTGACCCCACCCAGGATGCCCTACCTTACTGACCCCACCCAGGATGCCCTACCTTACTGACCCCACCCAGAGTGCCCTACCTTACTGACCCCACCCAGGATGCCCTACCTTACTGACCCCACCCAGGATGCCCTACCTTACTGACCCCACCCAGGATGTCCTACCTTACTGACCCCACCCAGGATGCCCTACCTTACTGACCCCACCCAGGATGCGACCCCACAACAAGCTGACGAACTTCTGAGTACCAATTTAGTGCGAGGTGGAAAGTAAATAAGGTGAAAGGAAACGCGCTCAACCATTTCTGTACCGCCTTCTAGATTGTGAGTCGAGAACGAACCCCACTGTACTGCCGGGACCCTCTAGTCTATGAGGTATAGACACGTGTATATACATATATATATATATATAAATATATATATATATATATATATATATATATATATATATATATATATATATATATATATATATATATATATATACCCCCTCTGGTGCCAATGTGGGGACCCATAGCCTCGGAGAAGAAAATAAACGTATTCAGAGGAGACCTTGTGGTTTCTCACTGAACACTAATATTTTCTTCTCCTACCACCCCCATTCTTTTGTATGTACACATATATATTTGCTTTATTTGAACTTTGTTACAAAAAGGAGTTACATATAGGTATATATATATATATATATATATATATATATATATATATATATATATATATATATATATATATATTCCTGTATATGATGGTATAGACACGAGTATATACATTACGTGTCAATGAGGATTGAGTCCATATGTACCTTGGATGCAGAGCTGCCAGATGTACGATTCATAGCTGTGAAGTTATGATATGACGTTTGGAGAGTTTTTTTGGTCAAACTCAGTAAGAACATATCATAATTTATATTTTAGACATATCACATCTAAACATGTTTGTGTGTAATTGCATCTGTTCAAGTTATGTATTGATTGTATTTGTGTAATTTTGTATTGTCTTTGTTCAAGTTGTTTATTAATTGCATTTGAGTAAGTTTGAATTGATTCTATTTGTGAAAGTCGTGTATTAATATGTGGTAGTTTCTGATGAAACTAGCACATATAAAGAGATGTTTCGTCAGAAAAGATGTTGGTGGATACCCAACATTTAGGAAAGTGCAAGCAGCATAGACAGCTGACCCATGTACAAGGGGGCCAGACAGAAGGTAATCCCAAAAGCAGTTAAGGAAGTGACTAAGCAACAACAGGAATCTGATAGACCTCGACCTACATCTTCCAGTAAAGAGCGAACAGAACGTGTAGTGCAAATAGACCAAACCAAGTCAACACAGCATGAACCGGTAATCTACCAATATTATGCATGGGGTGTACGTGTGTTTCGTTAGCTCGTCTTGACACTTCATATGACTGTCAGGAAGAGCTAACGGAACATGTCAACATAATCACCCTTGAAACTGCAGAATATCCTAAATACCGGTACACGTCGCTCTGAAAACTGCAAATTTTTCCACCCAAAACTGTTTAAAAATTCACTAAAGAAGAAGGAATGTTTTAACAGAGATTGTCCAGCATTTCATATCAAAGGAACCCAACGAATCAAATCAAAAGAATGCCATTATGAATACAGGAACACATACATACCAGGAGGATTTTTTAATAAGAGAATGTTTAAATAATAGCGAGAAATGTCTAAACTCTACCATCAACTCAGTCAAATGTAGGCCAGGGCAGAGACAATGTGGCTCCCCTACCAGAACCACAGATATTAACACCAAGTAAAATACCCAGCACTTCCACAAATACAATCACATCTTTCTTATTTGCTAACATCAAGGATCAAACAAACAAAACAAAGTCCACTTTACAACTGCTCTCTTATGTGAGGTAAATGTAATGTTTGCAGCTCTGACTGTAACTCACACAAAAGACTATTATGATAGTCAGATATGGATTGCCAGAGTATGATCTTTCCAGATGTGATGTAACACAGGCTACAGGGTGGGGTCAGCCTGTGCATCAAAGACAAACTTAACTAGCTCAAACTGTTCAACACCACAAATGATATAGTGGAAGTTCTAAAGCAGTATTCTATTTCATGTAAGTTGTCATTTAAACTGCTGAGGAATTTGAATCTGCTATTTATATATTAGGACAACATTTACAATGTTTATTTTCAGTAT
>WNGS01166226.1:7364960-7384452 GCA_020271785.1 Procambarus virginalis | reverse complement strand
AGCCAGACATTATAGCGGGGCCGACTGTGTACTCTTGGCGACCTCACTACCCTACAGCCACCACCGTCAGTGTGGCGTCGGCAGGTGTGACGCCGGGATGTGAGGCGTCGGCAGGTGTGACGCCGGGATGGTGAGGCGTCGGCAGGTGTGACGCCGGATGGTGTGGCGCCGGCTGGTGGGGCCGGGGCCAGGAGGACATCCTCCAGAACAAGAGACACAATAAAGCAATAGGCCGCACCATAGGTGCATCATATCGCAGGTGTAAAGGGTATGTGAACTTGCCTCAGTGAAGGTGACCTCTCGTGAGTGCCTACCCCGTGTCTGTGCCTACAGGATCAGGCTTTAGCTCTTGGACTCCGCCTTTCTAGCTGCTGGTTGTCAAATACTTTGACTCATGACTTGTTCTTCTATCAACTCTACTTCTTACATTATGAATAAAATTGCACCTTTCCTTCATTCCATTTTACCACTATTCTTACGCTAAAAGTAAACTTTCTACCTCTCTATAGTTCATCTGAATCTCGAGCTTCCTCCCGTGCCCTCTCGTCAGTTGGTATTCCTGTTGAACGTCTCCATTTTTCCCATGTTGTCAACCCCCCCCCCCTAAGTATTTCATAAGTCTCTATCATGGCTCCTCTGTGTTTTGACTCTAGTGAGGCCTGGTCTAGTTCCTTCAGTCACTCTTCATACCCCCATCTCTTGCAATTTCGGGACGAGCTTCGCTGCAAACCACTGACCCTGTTTTGGGCTCCTTATAGACCAGCATACTCAAGTTCTCACGCCGCGCGCGCACGCACACACACTCACACACAAGGAACTTGATAGCTGAGTGGACAGCGCTTCGGATTCGTAGCCCTGAGGTTCCGGGTTCAATCACCGGTGGAGGAGAAACAAATGGGCAGTTTTTTCACCCTGATGCCCCTGTTACCTAGCAATAAATAGGTACCTGGGAGTTAGACAGCTGCTGCGGGCTGCTTCCTGGATGTATATATGTGTGTGTGTGTGTGTGTGTGTGTGTGTGTGTGTGTGTGTGTGTGTGTGTTGTGTGTGTGTGTGTGTGTGTGTGTGAAAAAGAGGAAAAAACAGAAAAAGTTGATTGACTGACAGTTGCGAGGCGGGCCGAAAGAGCCAGAACTCGAGCCCCGCAAGAACAACTAGATGAATACACACGCACACACATCGCCAAGATGCAGTCGGCAGGAGCCATCATGAGCCCCCAGGTGCTTATATACTGCTAGGTAAACTACCAATCCCGAACGTTGTCCGCTGGGCCGCGAGACCCCGTGTGTGCATGCGGGTATGGGGCCGCCCGTGCCCTACACCTAGGAGCAGTTAATACACGTGGATCACTATCATGCTCAATGATGGGTTGCCATGACGACGATGGCATGGTGGTTGAGGTGGCCCCACCACCCTGCTTGCTCAACACACCTCCTCTCCCCTAGACACGCTCCAGCCTAGCAACCACTAGCCCCTAGACACGCTCCAGCCTGGCAACCACTAGCCCCTAGACACGCTCCAGCCTGACAACCACTAGCCCCTAGACACGCTCCAGCCTGACAACCACTAGCCCCTAGACACGCTCCAGCCTGGCAACCACTAGCCCCTAGACACGCTCCAGCCTGACAACCACTAGCCCTAGACACGCTCCAGCCTGGCAACCACTAGCCCCTAGACACGCTCCAGCCTGACAACCACTAGCCCCTAGACACGCTCCAGCCTGGCAACCATTTATACACAAACTTTGCTGGAAAAAGTACGGAGACGAGGAACAACATCCTTGGACCTGTGAGTGACCTTCACTTGCACTCCAGACTGCTCTCTTTACCGCTACCAGGCCTCTCCCTCTCTCTCCATCTCCCTGTTTCTCTGTCTCTCTCTCTCTCTCTCTCTCTCCATCTCCCTGTTTCTCTGTCTCTCTCTCTCTCCCTCTGTCTCTCCCTCTCCGTCTCGTTGCTGGCGGGTGGGAGAGAGCCTGGGCGGCACGAGGCGCCTTAGTCAGGACCCGCCGGAACACACTAAACATGGCCGCTCTGGCTCCGGCCAGTCTACCTCGGCCTCCAACATTCCTGAGGGTGGAGTGAGAGGACGGGACGCCCTGACCTCCGCTATTGGTAGGCGGCGGGACCCGGCCGTGACCTGACTTTATCAAGGACAAGTTCCTCCCATCAGGAAGGTTTGTGTGGCACCAAGTCCATCAGGCTCGTGCAAGTTATCTCAAGTTCCTGGATTTATATCTGCCTCTCTCCTTCCTCTTCCTCCACCTCCTCTTTCTCTTCCTCCTTCTCCTCCTCCTTTTCCTCCTCCGCTTCCTTCAAGTAAGATTATTGAGATACAAAACATCTCAGAAGGATAGAGAAGGTTAGGCAGGTTTGACCCTCGTCTATTTAGGGTCTCTCAAGGGGCAACTAACCCACACAGAACACAAATAGTAATCCTATTTTGCATTTCACATTGCGCAGGTGACCACTCACCACACACTACACCAGCACACTTAACACTCCTGGGGCACCATGAGTGACACTTCTCTCCCTCTCCGCCACGCATCGCAACAATCTGATGTGGTGCATGTCCTGCTTTCTTTATATTTTTAGTTATCAAGACGTGTACACTGTACCACACAGTGAGGTGAGGCGAGGGCGTGTGGTGTACCACATCACCCACACTCCTCATCTTTCTCACTGTCATCAACACCGTGGTGCCAGCGACGTTGTGTCCTACTCTTATTCTCATGTAAAGTGAGTCCTTCTAAGTACACTTTGTCCGGCCGTAAGTTAAGGACGAGTTGTGTTTAGTATTGCGTGATGCTTGAGTGTTGCTGCTCTCCACTTTTACCGCTCATTTAACTTGTTCTTCATCCTCTTGAATCATCTTGATTCTCGTTTGTATTTGTTTCAATGTTATTTGACATATATATATATATATATATATATATATATATATATATATATATATATATATATATATATATATATATATATATATATATTATATAATATGACTAACCTACGTTTGAAACAATCCCACGTCAATTATGTTGCCCGGCAATTGGTTCCAGAAATCGACAACCCTGTTACCGAACCAGTATTTACGCAGGTCTTTCCTAACTCTAAACTTATCCAACTTATATCCATTGTTTCGTGTTATATTCTATATTATATATTCAACACACTACGAGGGCCCCTTACTATAAATAAAAAACAAACATCTTTACCACATTTAACTACTTGTTTTCACCCCTTAATACATCTTGGAATTCAGCCTGCGTTGAAGAGACATTGTCAGTTAAGCGGCGTCCAATAACAGTATCTACAGTGTCCATGTCAGTGTACTCCCTGATCAAGACTCCACATCCTGCCTTCCCATCCCTAGCTACTGACCCATCACAATATACATGTGGAGTGTTTTCTGTAGGCAATTTTCTAATTATACAATCATATGTTGCCCTCAGCTCTCCTATTTCATACATACATTTTTTATTTTGCAAGGGAATAATTACTACATCTACGTTACAATCCTCCCATGGTGGTGTGAACTGTCTCTTAGGGCAGAGCAATATATTCTGGAATAACATCATACTTTACAACATTAGAACATAAGGTACTCATATACGCTCTCTCTCTCTTATTATACTTTAAAATACATCGTTCATTTCTTCCCACTTTTGGAAGTGAGAGGACTAATTCGTTGGCTCTCCCGCCTCTCATTAATGTAATCGTCGAAGCTACATTTAGCTCTGAAATTCTGTCCCTAGTACTCACTTCAATTCCATCCTCATTATCTCAATCATAACATTTTGGGGCATCCTAAAATTATTCTCATGGCTTCATTGTTGTACCTTCAAAACTTGTTTAGTCTACATTTACCAGAACAATAAATTCGAGGTGCAGCATAATCAATAAGGGATCTTACAATACTTAAGTATATCATTCGTAGCACAGGGACTTCCACTCCCTTTCCACAGCATGCCAAGGCCTTCAGAGGTTGTAATCTCTTCCCACATTGACCCAACAGTCTGTTCATCTCAGCTTCCAAACTCTCATGGGTATATCCAACACATGTGCCTAAATATATACATATTTAACTCTCGGTTTTTCCCGTTTGTCTTTAACATGACAGACTTCCGACTTCATTAACCACCACTCACATATAGCGACACTGGCCTCTGAATTGGTCCAACATCGTTGTTGGACCACAGGGTTGTTGATTTGTGGAACCAATTACCGCGTAACGTGGTAGAGGTGGGGTCCCTCGATTGTTTCAAGCGAGGGTTGGACATGTATATGAGTGGGATTGGGTGGTTATAAATAGGAGCTGCCTAGTATGGGCCAATAGGCCTTCTGCAGTTACCTTTGTTCTTATGTGCTTATATATGATTGGCGTCGCCTCAACCTTCTGACAGCTCCTCTCTCAACTATTGCAAGTTCCTTCCTCCTAATGTACTCAGTTCTTTATCATCCTTATATACTTACAGTTTTGAAAAGCCACTAAGGCTGGTATTGGGTTTCAGGCAGCCCTTAAGCTCTGTCCTCCTCCTTCCTGCTCCATCTATTCTTCTCTTATTCTTCCTCTCCTTCTCTCCCACCTTCCTCCTCCCGCTCCTTGCCTTCTCACCTTCCCCTCTGACATTCTTATTTTTCTCAACATTTTATCCTGAATATTTTACTCACAATATTCTGTGATAATCCTGTATTAACTCGTCATACTCCACCTTCCGTCACCACCTGGCGCTCCTCCTCCACCACCTGGTGCTCCTGCTCCACCTGCTCCTCCTCCTCCACCTGCTGCTCCTAATCCACCTGGCGCTCCTCCTCCACCTGCTCCTCCACCAGACCAGTAAATAAAGACGACATCTTACAATCCAGAGCTCTGGTTCTCAAGACTTCTTGTTGACACTCTCTTGTCCCTAGTACCCGTTGTGTTGACCTGGTCACACTCTCTTGTCCCTAGTACGCGTTGTGTTGACCTGGTCACGACTCTCTTCACACATGAATAGATGTAAATATAGAAATATAATTTTCTTGACATTCAGCAACATTTTTATTTGAGATTGTTTACAGACGCTGTGTTGATCTGAGCCCTGAGCGGTGCCCTCGTGTGTCGGGTCACGCAGCTCTTGTTAGCGTGGGGACACTCACGCACGCACATACGCACGCACAACACACACACACACACACACACACACACACACACACACACCACACACACACACACACACACACACACCACACACCACACACACACACAGTTGACAATGGAATGACATAGGAAGTGAATATGGTGGAGGCGGACTCCATACACAGCTTCAAGTGTAGATGATAGAGCCCAGTAGCTCAGGAATCTGTACACCAGTTGATTGACAATTGAAAGGTGGGACCAAACAGCCAGAGCTCAACCCCCGCAAGCACAACTAGGTGAATACAACTAGGTGAATACAACTAGGTGAGTCCACCAGAAAGCAACAGTTGATTCAGGCAAGAAGTTGACGAGACAAATAAACCAGTATAGGAATCATCAGCGAGGCTGGATAATAACTGACCATCTGAGCATAAATAACAGTTCGTAGGTGACTTTACCCATCGGTGAATAAACTGGGAGACAAGGTGCCACCGGAGGGACGAGGCACTTGGGGAGCAAAACTAGTAGAGGCAACATAACAAACTTTTTTCCTCTGACTCAACGTATATAGCACGCCACGTGGAGTACCAGCCGCACAGAATTTATCTTGACACAGACTGAAAAATATGAGAAACAAAAGGTCGTAGGAATATGTGACCGGCGCTTGGCACAAGTTGTCATTGTAAACCCATGAAAGAAACAGATGCAAGAACAACTGGTCAAGCAAATGATCAAGAAAGCAGACTTGCACCACAACCTAAAGAAGAGTGGTAAGATGAATATGAAGCACTAAGAAGAGAGCCATGACAACAGTATGAAAAGTAGACACTCACTCCCACAAACTTTTCTTGACCCTCTCCAGCAGAAGGCCAGTTATAGTTGTCCCGTCACCCAACTCAAGTGTCATGATGATTGTGTAGGCAGGTTTGTGTTCAGTGAACAATGGTGACACATTACCATAGTGCACAATGGTGACACATTGCCATAGTGAACAATGGTCACACATTACCATAGTGCACAATGGTGACACATTACCATAGTGCACAATGGTGACACATTACCATAGTGCACAATGGTGACACATTACCATAGTGCACAATGGTCACACATTACCATAGTGAACAATGGTGACACATTACCATAGTGAAATGGTGACACATTACCATAGTGAACAATGGTGACACATTACCATAGTGAACAATGGTGACCCATAACATTAAAGACCAACAACTCCACTCACCTTCCATACAAGTTCTGCCGCAACCAGGAAATTGTGTTGTGTTGTGTCGAGGACGTCAGCATTAGTGTTGTGTCAGCTTAACACTCATGTTTTAACACATGTGTTTCGAATTTCGAATTTAACATGGGGCCAAGACTGAGGAGGTGATGAGCCGCTCCTGGCCACTCCTGACCGCTCCTGGCCACACCTGGCCGCTTCTGGCCACTCCTGGCCACTCCTGGCCGCTCCTGGCTGCTCCTGGCTGCTCCTGCCGCTCTGGCCCCCAGCTGCTGCTCATCTGTGGGCGAGTCTCCACCACAACACAACCGGATATAATCCTATGATCTCTATGCCACTTCTTAACCACTTTGACTCTCCGAAAAGAGAGGGGAGGAAGGCCTCAGCATCCAGGACATCAAATGATCTGATGTCCCACTGAAAAATAAGAACAGTTAAAAAATAAACGATATCAAAAACAATGACAAAATTTAAAAATAAACTATACTTACGAAATGAACGGTATGATAAACAACTCAGCTCAATTCCAATGCAATGTCACACAAATAATTAAATCAAAATGAAAATAAGTCGAAATCTATGAAAATTCAACTTATCAATGCAATCGAAACATTGAAATGGAATCGTTACATATTTAGTATAGCGTGCATGTTGCTATTACGTGTAACAGATGGCGCTGTTTTAAAAAAAAACTTGGTTTACCTGTTAAAGGTGTGGCATCGTTATAGTAGGTATATAAAAACACGCCCGTATTCGAATGGAACGTTGTGTCAAAATTTCAAAGCAATCGGTGAATAACTTTTGGAGATTACAGCGTGTGTTCCTCTTACGTCCAACAGATGACGCTGTTTTTCAAAAAAAGCATGTTTTTTTCCTATCACAGGTGAGGCATGTATATAGTAGGTATATAAAAACACGCGCCTATTCGAATGCAACGTTGTGTCAAAATTTCAAAGCAATCGGTGAAGAGGTTCGAAGATTTCCCTCACATGGAAAACAGTTTTTTTTTAAATAAAAAGCATGTTTTTTTCCGTCACAGACGTGACATCTATATAAATGTATATAAAAAGACGCTCGTATGCGAATGGAACGTTGTGTCAAAATTTCAAAGCAATTGGTGGCGAACTTTCGGAGATTAGCGATTTTGTACAAACGAACATTTCCATTTTTGTTTATATATATATATTTCCGTATAGTAATATATTTAGTGTATGTAATGTCTCGTGCCAATTTCGGAGTGCATGAGCCAAGCAGCCAAAGATTGTGTATTAAAAGTTGTAAGAAGCAAGTTGATCCATTCTTTCATTGTGTCCTGACCTCACGCGCGTGTGTGAGAGTGAGTGAGAGTGATGTCAGCACGTGTGACCCCTGACACTCTCCCTCTGACGTCACACTACTCCTTCCATCATTGTCATGTTGCAAATTGCCAGTAATACATTATCTTTTGCTGGCGAAATTAAATCACTGGTACGCTATAGGGGGGTTGTGATATAGTTATTCTAAATGGGGGGTTGGGGGTATAATGGGGATGGTGGGTATATTGGGGTGGTGGATATATTGGGGGATGGGGGGTATACTGGGACTCCATACCCATCCTGTGGAGTGGTAGCGGACCCCATACCATCCTGTGAGTGGTAGTGGACCCCCATACCCATCCTGTGAGTGGTAGCGGACCCCATACCATCCTGTGAGTGGTAGTGGACCCATACTCATCCTGTGAGTGGTAGTGGACCCCCATACTCATCCTGTGAGTGGTAGTGGACCCCCATACCCATCCTGTGAGTGGTAGTGGACCTCCATACCCATCCTGTGAATGGTAGTGGACCCCCATACCCATCCTGCGAGTGGTAGTAGACCCATACCCATCCTGTGAGTGGTAGTGGACCCCATACCTATCCTGTGACTGATAGTAGAAAATGACTACAGAGGCACAAATGGGCTCGGGACAGCTCTGGGGCTCGGACCCCTGAACTCAGTAATATACTGAAGTTCCAGTACCAGTACTCCAGACGCTCAGTTTACTAGGGAGTAAAAAGCTGAATTACTGACACGATTCGAGAGAAACAATTAAATCGGTGGATTTGACCCAACTCCTCAAGAGAGTCAGCAAGGCAGTGTCTGACAATNATACTGACAAAAAGCGAGAATATTATTCAATTCTCTGGCATGTTGATAGTATTATACCTTATAGCTCTCCTGGGTATTATCTGACGTAATACCGCCATTCTAAGTAGGAAGAATTTGGTAAATGACGCGCAGATAGGAAAATATTAGTTTTAATTAGTATTACACGTTAGTAGTGTCAGTAATTACTACGGTTAATACAATGATGATGTTTTATAATACAAGAAATTAAGTATTAGTGTTGTAAAATTTTTAACACCCCTGGCTGACTTGGTGTCCAGTCACTGCCTCACTCAGTGCGTGGCGAGCGCACAGCTCGTCACACTTGCCACGTGGTTTGCACTCGTCACGTGCTGTCCGCTCATAACGTGATGTGCGCTTGTCACATGCTGTTCTCTCGTAAGGTGCTGTGGTCTCGCCACGTGCTCTCCTCTCGTTACGTGCGACCCGCTCCTCACGTGATACCCGCTCCTCACGTGCTGTGCGCCCGTCACGTGCTGTCTGCTCACCACGTGCTGTGCGCTCGTCACGGGTTGTACACTAAACATTGTAACACAAGTCCACAGGGGAGACTTTACATATAGTTTAAGGTGGTGTTGACGCTTGACGCAGTGCTCAAAACTCTTACCAAACCAAAATTCCGGAATACCTGATGCTTCTCCCACTGGACTGTGGGGGACACGAACCTGGACCATTATTATACTATTATATTATATAATTGAGGCGTATATTATACGCCTCAATTATACAATGATGTCGAGTGTCAGTGTTATTTACTTACTGTGGTCGATAATGCTGCATATAGCAATCATCTGCTGTCTTCCCTGTCATTAGCATGACCTGAGGACGGGTCAGAGGTATCAATAGAGTGATTTGATAAATAGGAGAACAGTAAACTCAGCATGTATCTGGCCAGTGGTTGTTAGCGTGGGTTGTTAAGGTGGGATGTTAGGGTGGGTTGATAGGGTGGGTTGTGACGTGAGAAGTGCGGACATAGCGGCAGTGGTGGCCGCTCTCCCGGAGAGCAAGCCACGGGTGGCCAGCTCAGTACAGTCACGTCATAACAGTGTTGTGGTAAATATTAATGTGTCAGACGTTGTGTGCGTATGTGAACACTCACTAGCGAGCGTTATCGATGACTGCCGGCACCCGCGGTGTGTGTGTGTGTTCACCTATTTGTGCTTGCTTGCGGGGTTGAGCTCTGGCTCTTCGGTCCCGCCTCTCAACTGTCAATCAACAGGTGTACAGGTTCCTGAGCCTACTGGGCTCTATCATATCTACATTTGAAACTGTGTATGGGGTCAGCCTCCACCACATCACTGCCTAATGTATTCCATCCGTTAACTACTCTGACACTGAAAAGTTCCTTCTAACGTCCCTGTGGCTCATGTGGGTACTCAGTTTCCACCTGTGTCCCCTTGTTCGCGTCCCACTGTGTGTATTCACTTAGTTCACTTAGTTGTATTTTACGGGGGTTGAGCTTTGCTCTTTCGGCCCGCCTCTCAACTGTCAATCAACTGTTTACTAACTACACTAACTACTTTTTTTTTCACACCACACACACACACACACACACACACACACACACACACACACACACACACACACACACACACACACCCCAGGAAGCAGCCCGTGACAGCTGACTAACTCCCAGGTACCTATTTACTGCTAGGTAACAGGGGCATTCAGGGTGAAAGAAACTTTGCCCATTTGTTTCTGCCGGGTGCGGGAATCGAACCCGCGCCACAGAATTACGAATCCTGCTCGCTATGTGTGTGTGTGTGTGTGTGTGTGTGTGTGTGTACACTAGCTAGGAGGAGTGATCAAGGTCGCTGGTCTCCGATGCAGTTAGTGGTGGCGGGGTAGTGAATGTCTGAGTGCTGCCACGATAGAGTACTTCCGTCGCACACCTTACGGTTTTTATGTGTTCGTGACGTGATGAAGGTCATTCCAGTGATAGGTGACCTGTACCGGCTATACCAGTTGTTTCCTTACAATCTTGTGGTCACCCGAGGCGCGCCCATTACATACCGGACCACTATGTGATGGACGCGAGCTCTAGTCGAACCAACTGCTCCAAAGATTTTCTCATAGATACATATTACGCTGTTGTGATTCCATTGTGCAGCTACCATTGTGCTGTGTGAGGAGGGAGTGAGTGCTCAGGCGACGAGGATGGAGGATGGTGAGGGTAGAGTGGCTCGTCTGTCCACAGGATAGATAGCAGACAGATTGTATTCAATCCTACTAAGAATCTCTCTGGGCATTGGAGGACAAAGGGCTTTTCCTATTCAGTGTGACTCTTCCTGCTGGAGTCGAACCCATGTTGGAAAATCACATCAATGCATCGATGAATATTGCTGTAGATATCTTGCTAGTGACTTAGTTTATTGTGCTAGAGAGTTGTGTAAGTGAAGCAGGTGTTCTGGCACTCCAGCTTCGTTGTGTGGTATCTTCAGATTATTTAACACTGGTCTTATGTAGGTGATGTTTAATGGTAGGGGAAACTTCCTTGTGTGCGTGTGTGCGTGTGTGCGTGTGTGTGCGTGTGTGCGTGTGTGTGTGGTGTGTGTGTGTGTGTGTGTGTGTGTGTGTGTGTGTGTGTGTGTGCGTGTGTGCGTGCGTGGTGTGTGTGTGTGTGTGTGTGTGTGTGTGTGTATGGAGGAATGAGCTAGCTTCTAACCCCGCCTTCTGAACGTTTATGGCTTAATACAACGCCTGTGTGAGTATACATGTGTGGGTATGGGTGGGTACGTGTAGGTATGTGTGGGTATGGGTGGGAATGTGTTGTGTATTTGTATATGTGTCTACAATAAACTAACTGTTATTAAGGAGACTGAGCGCTATATCTCTGGCCCCGCCTCTAAACCTTAAGACTCCAACACCTGTGTTCGGTTGTATCTGTGTTTGAAAGCGTGCACCGTGTCTACCACTTCGCTATAGAGTTCATTCCATTAATTAACTAAAGAACCCCCCCCCCCCAAGGCTCGCTACAGCATTATGTTGCCCCGGAGCCTCCTGGTTTTGTTCTTGTTACAAATGTTCTGTTCTTGTCTACCTGCCAATATTTTAGTGTTTTGTGCATGTCACGGAAGAACTTTTCACGTGTACCTGGTGAGTACTTTATGTACCTGGTGAGTACTTTATATACCTAGTGAGTACTTAGTGAGTGCGCGTGTCTGTAATTCCTACTGTCATCTGGATGCAGATCGTGTACTAATGATTGTTTTATTCAGCGGTGTAAATGTTTCAAGGGAGCGCAGGGTGTGGCAGACGTCCTGACGGTGTGTGGAATGTAATGATCTGGCAGGAGGAGGAGGACCTGTGCTTCTCTCTAGTGGCTTCCTCCGCGGAGTCCGGGGGGCGGCGGCCCTCAGTGCCCCCCGCGGCTAGTTTTACTCTCCACTCTCCAGAATAATGTGGAGATGTGTGATGATGACGGGAGTGGAGGGCGCACCGCCCCCCGCCGCCGCCTCCTGCAGGGGTGAGAGTGAGGCGGTGCCAGCATCAAGGGTATCTTGAGTGCGCAGACTCGCGCGTGCGGGCCGGGCGGGGAGGCAGGCCAGTCTCCAGCTGATCATGGTCGTGTCTCAGGACTCTGTCGACGCCGCCTCCAAATTCGCCTCCAAACTCGCCCGATTTGAGCTTCTCAGGTGAGTACTGGTGGAGGCTGAGGGTGTGTGTTGTGGGGACGGGCGCGAGGACGGGGCCGGCTCGCCTCTCACTCCCATTTGCTGTGATTTATGATATTCTCCCTTGGAACGATTTAGTGCAGCATGCCTCATCCAAGCGACAGGTGCTACGATCTCTGTGTAAACATAACTACAGACTGAATTCTGTTGGTCTTTACACAGCTCTACAGCAGAATATTGATTTTTTATTGCAACATGATATTTTTTTAAGCAACGTCGTCTGTGGTAATCCGGGACTATTCTCGTGGGAGTTGCCGTAGTCGAGACCGCGTCAACCGTTGCGAACACAAGAACTGGCGGGTGAAAATAAACGTTTGTTGTGTAGCTAAAGTTTGGGCCTGTGGAGTGTGGGTCCCCCGGTGTGTCCCAGCCCCCCCTGTCCACGGCCCCTGTGGCTACCTGCGTCTATCCTGGCCCGTCCCGGTGTGTCCACGACCCCCGTGGCTACCTGCGTCTATCCTGCCCCGTCCCAGTGTGTCCACGACCCCCGTGGCTACCTGCGTCTATCCTGGCCCGTACCTGTACGATGACACCAACCTGTCCTTCTAATAAAGCGTCGCATTTTAACGTACACCCCCCCCCCAGTTCAAAAATCGTCGTCCTATAAAATGGCAGCGACTGACGTCAGCGGCTGACGGAACTGACAAACTGTCACGAGACATCCAGACCTTACGAGGACAGCTGGATGATGACTTCATCATCCAGCTGCAATCATCCAGTGTGTACTCACCTAGTTGTGCTTGCGGGGGTTGAGCTCTGGCTCTTTGGTCCCGCCTCTCAACTGTCAATCAACTGATGTACAGGTTCCTGAGCCTACTGGGCTCTATCATATCTACATTTGAAACTGTGTATGGAGTCAGCCTCCACCACATCACTTCCTAGTGCATTCCATTTGTCAACCACTCTGACACTAAAAAAAGTTCTTTCTAATATCTCTGTGGTTCATTTGGACACTCAGTTTCACCTGTGTCCCCTAGTGCGTGTGCCTCTGGTGTTAAATAGTCTGTCTTAATCTACCCTATCGATTCCCTTGAGAATCTTGAATGTGGTGATCATGTCCTCCCTAACTCTTCTGTCTTCCAACGAAGTGAGGTTTAATTCCCGTAGTCTCTCCTCGTAGCTCATACCTCTTAGCTCGGGTACTAGTCTGGTGGCAAACCTTTGAACCTTTTTCAATTTAGTCTTATGCTTGACTAGATATGGACTCCATGCTGGAGCCGCATACTCCAGGATTGGTCTGACATATGTGGTATATAATGTTCTGAAAGTTTCCTTACACAAGTTTCTAAAGGCCGTTCTTATGTTAGCCAACCTGGCATATGCCGCTGATGTTATCGTCTTGATATGAGCTTCAGGGTACAGGTCTGGCGTGATATCAACCCCCAGGTCTTTCTCTCTCTGACTCTTGAAGTATTTCATCTCCCAAATGATACCTTGTATCTGGTCTATTGCTCCCTACACCTATCTTCATTACATTACATTTGCTTGGGTTAAACTCTAACAACCATTTGTTCGGCCATTCCTGCAGCTTGTCCAGGTCTTCTTAAAGCCTCAAGCTGTCCTCCTCTGTCTTGATCCTTCTCATAATTTTGGCGTCGTCAGCAAACATTGAAAGGAATGAGTCTATACCCTCTGGGAGATCATTTACGTATTTCAGAAACAGGATAGGTTCGAGTACGGAGCCCTGTGGGACTTCACTGGGGACATCACACCAATCTGAGGACTCATCCCTCACTGTAACTCTCTGCTTCCTATTGCTTAGGTAATCCCTTATCCACTGGAGCGCCCTATCAGTTACTCCTGCCTGTTTTTCCAGCTTATGCATCAGCCTTTTATGGGGTACTGTGTCAAAGGCTTTCCGACAGTCCAAAAAAAATGCAGTCCGCCCATCCTTCTCTTTCTTGCTTAATCTTTGTCGCCTGATCGTAGAATTCTATTAAGCCTGTAGGTCAAGATTTACCCTCCCTGAACCCACGTTGATGGGTTGTCACGAAGTCCCTTCTCTCCAGATGTGTTACTAGGTTTTTTCTCACGATCTTCTCCATCACCTTGCATGGTATACAAGTTAAGGACACTGGCCTGTAGTTCAGTGCCTCTGAACTACATTCTCAGAGAAATTGATAGGGTAGATAAAGACAGACTATTTAACACAAGGGGCACACGCACAAGGGGACACAGGTGGAAATTGAGTGCCCAGATGAGCCACAGATATATTATAAAGAACTTTTTTAGTGATTGACAAATGGAATACATTAGGCAGTGATGTGGTGGAGGCTGACTCCATACACAGCTTCAAGTGTAGATATGATAGAGCCCAATAGGCTCAGGACCCTGTATATTAGTTGATTGACAGTCGAGAGGCGGGACCAAAGAGCCAGAGCTCAATCCCCGCAAGCACAACTAGATAAGTACAACTAGGTAAGTACACAAACACACACACACTGTTCAATTCATCTTCATGCGATAAGCTACAATTATCTCGGTAATATCCTTCTTCCTCCACAAGTAAGGAGATTAATTACGAAACGACCCAATTTCACGGAGGTTTGTTTACCCGAGTCAGTGACTGTTGTTGGGAGGCAAACACCTCGTTTACTTGTTTGCCCGAGTCAGTGTTGGAACTGGTGAGTGATCGTACCAGATGGTCGTCAGGGGGGGTCGTACCAGATGGGTCGTCAGGGGGGTCGTACCAGATGGTCGTCAGGGGGGGGGGGATCGTACCAAGTGGTCGTCAGGGGGTCGTACCAGAAGGTCGTCAGGGGGGGGGGGGGATCGTACCAGATGGTCGTCAGGGGGGTCGTACCAGATGGTCGTCAGGGGGGGGATCGTACCAAATGGTCGTCAGGGGGGGTCGTACCAGAAGGTCGTCAGGGGGGGGGTCGTGTTACGGCCACTATGGGTCACAACCGGGTTCTTTGCTGGAGGAACCAAAGTACTAGTATCCGACCCCAAGTCGGTAGTGGCTTTCAAGGAGTGAGTTTGGTAATGCAAGTAAAACACAAGGGGGGAGAAGTTGAAAGGAATACGACACTTCATCCTTCATCAATATATTCACATATCACTTTCCCATCACCTTAAATAGAATCATAAACGAAGTATTACTACACTGATATATACACATATGTCGCTCTCATAGGACACTAAGCGCTCCTCTATGCCAGGGGTCTCCAAACTATGGCCCGCGGGCCACATCCGGCCCGCCACATAATTTCATCCGGCCCCGCAAACAATCCCTGTGTGGTGGCCTTGAAAAAATAATTATCGTACGAATGGCATCGCAGAATTATTCTGGATTTTATTCTGCCAAAATGCCAAAATTATTCTGCCAAAATGAAGTATGTGAAATCTAACTATCGAGCAAATTTGTCTGATGATCACTTGAAATCAATTGTTACAATTGGCTCATCTAATCTGGAACCTGATTTTAATGAAATTTTGAAGTCAAAACGACAGTATCATTCGTCACACTAATTTGGTTGCATAAAACTAAAGGCAGGAATCTATTTAGTTTACCCTAATTTTTCCAAAAAGATATGTTTTAATTTTTCCATGTTTATACTTTAATATTTGAGGAAATTAAATTACTGGCACTGATTTGTTTTTTGTTTGTTTTCATTTTTTATTCCTTCGGCCCGCATAAATATGGGAAATATATAATGTGGCCTTACATTGAAAAGTTTGGAGACCCCTGCTCTATGCTAATGCAATGCAGTCTTGTCAACTTCCATGTTTCCTCAACACACAGTACTGTCCTCAACCAGTACTGGGAAACACCAACGAGTCTACCCTAGCCATGGGCCAGCCTATCTACAGTCTCACTAGGTGCTCCTTGTGAACGCCCACAATCACTCTCCAGCCTGGTACTGGCAGAGAGCATCAGCCTCGCGCTGCTGGGACTCTACATGAACAAATACAAGGGTAGCGAACCCCTGGCAGGAGCTTCTTGCAACTAGCTAGTTACACTCCTCCGTAGCACCTCACTGTCGGTTGTCTCTCCCTCTAGCCAGTCCCGGATACGCCGAATTCTGTCACTGCCACTTCACAGGCAAACAGCAGATACTACTCAATTCCTCTTCGGCGGCGGCTCACTGCTCACGTAAAGCAGAATGGAGTAGAGAGATAATAGGCTGCCCTGGGTAGACTGATAGACTGCAGTGGTATGAAGACTGGTAGCCTTCGTACCACTGCAGCCCTCCGTCGCCTCTGTGGATACAGACACGTCATCAGTAAACTGGCCAGTACTTGGGACACTAGGAAATACCACTTACGGACTCTGACATTGACATACAACTTCTATCACGATAGATGACGCTAATTTCCAGGCGCCATTTCACCAGAGGTCAGCTACAGCGACTCTTCGGGCTGACCAAGGCAGGAATCTAGCGTCTCTTGCAGGTATCATACTGCCACCACCAGATGGCGTCGTCCATTTTTGTGGGGTTTAGGGAGCAGACTCACAGATGGCATTGACGTCGCTGCTCCCTGCTCCGACGATGGAGTCGGATTCGTAACAGGTCGTACCAGATGGTCGTCAATTAAATGCCTTATGTGTTTGTTTACTTGACGGCACAGGTGGCTCCGATGCCACCTGTGCCGTCATTTGTCACCTGTAATGCAGGTACCGTGACGGGTAGCTCACCCGACTATTACTGTAGGCGGTGTATTAATTAACCATTCCACAGAGGACGTGTCCGGTGTCCGAGGTGAAACTTGGCACCAAGTTGTGTGTGTGTGGCGGTCTAAATATATCTATCCAACAGGTGAATTTAAATCAATAGTGTTTGGCCGGTGGGTTGATTGGCTGAGCTTATCGCTGGCGTGACTGGTGGGAGCAGATGTAGCGCTCCCAGAGCCGGCGTGACTGTGGTGGGAGCAGGTGTAGCGCTCCCAGAGCCGGCGTGACTGTGGTGGGAGCAGGTGTAGCGCTCCCAGAACTGGCGTGACTGTGGTGGGAGCAGGTGTAGCGCTCCCAGAGCCGGCGTGACTGTGGTGGGAGCAGGTGTAGCGCTCCCAGAACTGGCGTGACTGTGGTGGGAGCAGGTGTAGCGCTCCCTGAGCTGGCGTGACTGTGGTGGGAGCAGGTGTAGCGCTCCCAGAACTGGCGTGACTGTGGTGGGAGCAGGTGTAGCGCTCCCAGAACTGGCGTGACTGTGGTGGGAGCAGGTGTAGCGCTCCCTGAGCTGGCGTGACTGTGGTGGGAGCAGGTGTAGCGCTCCCTGAGCTGGCGTGACTGTGGTGGGAGCAGGTGTAGCGCTCCAGAGCTGGCGTGACTGTGGTGGGAGCAGGTGTAGCGCTCCCTGAGCTGGCGTGACTGTGGTGGGAGCAGGTGTAGCGCTCCTTCTGTGGTCCTCTGCTCAGCTGATGAGGCAGTATCACAGAGTCTGCTCTAGCTACAGAGCCAGACATTATAGCGGGGCCGACTGTGTACTCTTGGCGACCTCACTACCCTGCAGCCACCACCGTCAGTGTGGCGTCGGCAGGTGTGACGCCGGGATGGTGAGGCGTCGGCAGGTGTGACGCCGGGATGGTGAGGCGTCGGCAGGTGTGACGCCGGGATGGTGTGGCGCCGGCTGGTGGTGGGGCCGGGGCCAGGGAGGACATCCTCCAGAACAAGGGACACAATAAAGCAATAGGCCGCACCATAGGTGCATCATATCGCAGGTGTAAAGGGTATGTGAACTTGCCTCAGTGAAGGTGACCTCTCGTAAGTGCCTACCCACGTGTCTGTGCCTACAGGATCAGGCTTTAGCTCTTGGACTCCGCCTTTCTAGCTGCTGGTTGTCAAATACTTTGACTCATGACTTGTTCTTCTATCAACTCTACTTCTTACATTATGAATGAAATTGCACCTTTCCTTCATTCCATTTTACCACTATTCTTACGCTAAAAGTAAACTTTCTACCTCTCTATAGTTCATCTGAATCTCGAGCTTCCTCCCGTGCCCTCTCGTCAGTGGTATTCCTGTTGAACGTCTCCATTTTTCCCATGTTGTCAACCCCCCCCCCCTAAGTATTTCATAAGTCTCCATCATGGCTCCTCTGTGTTTTGACTCTAGTGAGGCCTGGTCTAGTTCCTTCAGTCACTCTTCATACCCCCATCTCTTGCAATTTCGGGACGAGCTTCGCTGCAAACCACTGACCCTGTTTTGGGCTCCTTATAGACCAGCATACTTCAAGCTCTCACGGCCGCGCGCGCACGCACACACACTCACACACAAGGAACTTGATAGCTGAGTGGACAGCGCTTCGGATTCGTAGCCCTGAGGTTCCGGGTTCAATCACCGGTGGAGGAGGAAACAAATGGGCATTTTTTTCACCCTGATGCCCCTGTTACCTAGCAATAAATAGGTACCTGGGAGTTAGACAGCTGCTGCGGGCTGCTTCCTGGATGTATATATATGTGTGTGTGTGTGTGTGTGTGTGTGTGTGTGTGTGTGTGTGTGTGTGGTGTGTGTGTGTGTGTGTGTGTGTGTGTGTGTGTGAAAAAGAGGAAAAAAACAGAAAAAAGTTGATTGACTGACAGTTGCGAGGCGGGCCGAAAGAGCCAGAACTCGAGCCCCGCAAAACAACTAGATGAATACACACGCACACACATCGCCAAGATGCAGTCGGCAGGAGCCATCATGAGCCCCCAGGTGCTTATATACTGCTAGGTAAACTACCAATCCCGAACGTTGTCCGCTGGGCCGCGAGACCCCGTGTGTGCATGCGAGTATGGGGCCGCCCGTGCCCTACACCTAGGAGCAGTTAATACACGTGGATCACTATCATGCTCAATGATGGGTTGCCATGACGACGATGGCATGGTGGTTGAGGTGGCCCCACCACCCTGCTTGCTCAACACACCTCCTCTCCCTAGACACGCTCCAGCTTGGCAACCACTAGCCCCTAGACACGCTCCAGCCTGGCAACCACTAGCCCCTAGACACGCTCCAGCTTGGCAACCACTAGCCCCTAGACACGCTCCAGCCTGGCAACCACTAGCCCCTAGACACGCTCCAGCTTGGCAACCACTAGCCCCTAGACACGCTCCAGCTTGGCAACCACTAGCCCCTAGACACGCTCCCGCTTGGCAACCACTAGCCCCTAGACACGCTCCAGCCTGACAACCACTAGCCCCTAGACACGCTCCAGCCTGGCCAACCACTAGCCCCTAGACACGCTCCAGCCTGACAACCACTAGCCCCTAGACACGCTCCAGCCTGGCAACCATTTATACACAAACTTTGCTGGAAAAAGTACGGAGACGAGGAACAACATCCTGGACCTGTGAGTGACCTTACTTGCACTCCAGACTGCTCTCTTTACCGCTACCAGGC
>WNGS01166226.1:7343228-7362574 GCA_020271785.1 Procambarus virginalis | reverse complement strand
TCATTGTTATTTAGCTCTGTGTTGTGCGAGGCCACGTGTGGCCGCACCATGTGGCCTCCTTTCTTTTTCCCTAATTAAGTAATTTTCCAAGAAATTACTAAATGCTAACAGGCCTCATATAATATATTGATGGAATGATGACCAATATAATATTCAGAAGAATGATGTCTTCTCTATATTCACGAAAGATATTATAGTCAGGTCCCAAGTATGTTCAGTAAAATTAGGACTTTCTATAGCGATGGATGTGGCAGGAAATGCACAATAGACTCCATAAAATAGGTAAAACAGGAATAATAAGATAACAGTGTATGAGCACCAGAGGTCCACTGGAGAGAGCATGTCAA
The DNA here is from genome assembly GCA_020271785.1 of Procambarus virginalis. Lineage (NCBI taxonomy): Eukaryota > Metazoa > Arthropoda > Malacostraca > Decapoda > Cambaridae > Procambarus > Procambarus virginalis. The sequence continues at coordinate 7,362,227 of WNGS01166226.1, read as the reverse complement.
TGTTTTTGGATGACGGGGCGGGAAGAGGTCGCCATAGATGGCGGCCTTTGGTATCCACGTCTGTGGGAGAGAAGTCAATGGATGCGTTATCTGAATGTGCGTCAGGTGACTTCCTTGATGACGGTCTCTCCCTCTGAGTGAGGACTCAGGTATGTGCTATCATATCACGGAGTCTGAAACTGGTCTAGGCTATCATGCTCAACCAGATATAGGCTCCCGCCCTCAACCAGATATAGGCTCCCGCCCTCAACCAGATATAGGCTCCCGCCCTCAACCAGATATAGGCTCCCGCCCTCAACCAGATATAGGCTCCCGCCCTCAACCAGATATAGGCTCCCGCCCTCAACCAGATATAGGCTCCCGCCCTCAACCAGATATAGACTCCCGCCCTCAACCAGATATAGGCTCCCGCCCTCAACCAGATATAGACTCCCACCCTCAACCAGATATAGGCTCCCGCCCTCAACCAGATATAGGCTCCCGCCCTCAACCAGATATAGGCTCCCGCCCTCAACCAGATATAGGCTCCCGCCCTCAACCAGATATAGGCTCCCACCCTCAACCAGATATAGGCTCCCGCCCTCAACCAGATATAGGCTCCCACCCTCAACCAGATATAGGCTCCCGCCCTCAACCAGATATAGGCTCCCGCCCTCAACCAGATATAGGCTCCCGCCCTCAACCAGATATAGGCTCCCGCCCTCAACCAGATATAGGCTCCCGCCCTCAACCAGATATAGGCTCCCGCCCTCAACCAGATATAGGCTCCCGCCCTCAACCAGATATAGGCTCCCGCCCTCAACCAGATATAGGCTCCCGCCCTCAATCAGATATAGGCTCCCGCCCTCAACCAGATATAGGCTCCCGCCCTCAACCAGATATAGGCTCCCGCCCTCAACCAGATATAGGCTCCCGCCCTCAACCAGATATAGGCTCCCGCCCTCAACCAGATATAGGCTCCCACCCTCAACCAGATATAGGCTCCCGCCCTCAACCAGATATAGGCTCCCGCCCTCAACCAGATATAGGCTCCCGCCCTCAACCAGATATAGGCTCCCATCCTCAACAACAACGTTAAAATCTAGCGTTCAACCCATCCAATATGGCGGATGTGACAGAATTTGCAGAGGTGAGATTTCAATTACATTTAGGAAGAAGATTATATAAGCACGACTGAGCGGAGCTCACGCACCACACGAACACTGGCTGCTCTCCCCAGTACTGCGGCGGTCACGCCAACCTTCACCACCCCTGAGACGAGACGCCAACCTCCACCTCCCCCCGAGACGCTAACCTCCACCTCCCCTGAGACGCCAACCTCCACCTCGGAGATGATCACAAGGAATGGAACAAAAGCGTTTTGAAACAGTCGTCATGAAATGCCAGCACGCCGCTGAACACAGTGAGGCGTTCATTCAGCGTCACGCGTCAGCTGAATAATCTCACCAGCATTCATCACACCAGACTATGCCACCCCCCCCCCACACACACACACTCGACGGTGCACCAGCACACCAAAATAATGCTCCTCACCCCTGCACCAATCATCACTAGGACTAGAGTAGCTCATCCTGACACCTCCTCCCCTCCTCATCCCCCATCCTGCCCCACGTCCTCCTCGCCCCCCACCCCACCCCGTAGTTCATCAGGCATTAGCGAACGGGCGGGGGGGGGGGGGGTGAGTCACAGTCCGACATGTTTATTGTGGCGTATTTTACCGTGATTGGAGGTTGAGAACGTGGTGACGGTCATCATGGCGGGGTTTAACACTCCAGCCTCAATTTCCGTAATCATTTATACAAATTTCCCGTCCAGCTGTGAGCTGAAGGGAAGGGTGTGGGCGCCGTGCTCGCTGGCCGCAGATTATTGCCGTGTCTGCCGCTGTGTATTACTTTCAGCTTTTCTTAGTGGTGTTACGGTCGCCTGAGGCGCCCCAGGCCATGGAGTCTTAGTGGTGTTACGGTCGCCTGAGGCGCCCCAGGCCATGGAGTCTTAGTGGTGTTACGGTCGCCTGAGGCGCCCCAGGCCATGGAGTCTTAGTGGTGTTACGGTCGCCTGAGGCGCCCCAGGCCACGGAGTCTTACCGCGTCAACAGAGAAGCTAATATGTGAATGATATTGACGCCAGAGGTCGCCGCCCGGAGCTTGTATACACAGTGGCCAGCCCGCCACCTCCCTCCCTTCCCAGCTGGTCCATCCCAACTGGTCTATCCTAGCATGTCTATCCCTGCTGGTTTTATCTAGCTGGTCTATCCCAGCAGGTCTTACCTAGCTGGTCTATCCCAGCAGGTCTTACCTAGCTGGTCTATCCCAGCAGGTCTTACCTAGCTGGTCTATCCCATCAGGTCTTATCTAGCTGGTCCGGCCTAGCTGGTCTTAGCTGGTCTAACCTAGCTATGTGCGTAGATTGAGCTTCGACTTGCAAGCCCCGTCACAGCTGTGTGTGGTAGAGCAGGTCCTCACCATATCCCGCAGTATACTGTGGGTGACACAGAGCTGTGGCTCACACCAGTGACTACTGTTCTTCGTCGCGCATAAGGGAACGCATTTATATCACAAACAACTAAACCACTCTCCAGACGAGGCTTCATTCCTTCCTTCCTCTGACTCTCCTGGCATTGAAAGAAGCTCTCGCACCATCTACCATACATTGAGTTTTCTCCACTTTACGTGTATAGGTATCGTCTACGTCAAGATCATGTTTTTTTTGGCTCCTCTGGTTTTAATAACTAACTGAGGTCTCAGTAACAGACAGGAGTCCTATGTAGCACACCGTGGGAGAGGGTCCCATATAGCACACAGTATTCATTGTAAACACTTCTTCTGTTTCCACCCTGTCAATACCTCTAAGTATTTTATACGTCTGAATCATGTCCCTCCTCTCTACTCATTTCTAGCGTCGTCAGGCTTAGGTCTTTCGGTCTGTCTTCGTACCTCCTCCCTTGCAGCTCTGGGACGAGTCTCGTTGCAAACCTGCACCTTTCCGAACTTCCTTATGTGTTTTTCTTATGTGGGCTCTAGGATGGGGCGGTATATTCTAAGACTGGCCTCACATAGGCGGTATACAGTGATCTAAAAGCCTCCCTTTTCAGGTTTCTGAAGGATGTTCTGACTTTTGTCAGCATAGAGTATGCTGCTGATGTTATTCTATTTACATGAGCCTCTACAGTTAGGTTTAATGTTATGTCCACTCACAGGTCTTATAGGGAGGAAGTTTTCGTTCATCGTGTATTGACCTTTCGGTCTCCTGGCTCCTGTTCCGTGTGAGTGTGTGTGTGTGTGTGTGTGTGTGTGTGTGTGTGTGTGTGTGTGTGTGTGTGTGTGTGTGTGTGTATATGTATGTATGTGTGTGTGTATTCATCTAGTTGTATTCACCTAGTTGTGCTTGCGGGGGTTGAGCTCTGGCTCTTTGGTCCCGCCTCTCAACTGTCAATCAACTGGTGTACAGAATCCTGAGCCTACTGTGCTCTATCATATCTACATTTAAAACTGTGTATGGAGTCAGCCTCCACCACATCACTGCCTAATGCATTCCATGTGTTAACTACTCTGACACTGAAGATTTTTTAATTTAATGTCTGTGGCTCATTTGGGTACTAGGTTTCCACCTGTGTCCCCTTGTTCGTGTTCTACCCGTGTTAAATTGTTTGTCTTTGACGACTGTCAATTCCTCTGAGAATTTTTTAGGTAGTAATCATGTCTCCCCTTACGCTTCTGTCTTCCATGGACGTGAGGTTTAGCTATCTTAGCCTTTCCTCGTAGTTCATAACTCTCAGTTCCGGGATTATCAATAAATTAACCAACTGTGCACCTCTCCCGGAGTCCAGACAATATATAAACACAAGACAGTATTGACCTTAATGCTCTTCAACTTTATCGTTTCGAACAGACTGAGTGATTGTTTGGTTGTTCTGTAAGGTCTTCACTCAAGGGTCATTATTTCAAGGTCTGTATTATGGTTCGAATCTGCTGTCCAGGGCAGGAAATTCAGAGTCATTTGCTTTAGATCAATAACTGTAGTCAACAGATCAAAGTCAAGAACGCTGATTTGTGTTTAAGGATTTGTGACTCGGCTTTGAAGGTCATATTATACACCGTAGAGGTGTAGGTCAGGTTATACACCGTAGAGGTGTAGGTCATGTTATACACCGTAAAGGTGTAGGTCATGTTATGCACCGTAGAGGTGTAGGTCATGTTATACACCGTAAAGGTGTAGGTCATGTTATGCACCGTAGAGGTGTAGGTCATGTTATACACCGTAGAGGTGTAGGTCAGGTTATACACCGTAGAGGTGTAGGTCATGTTATACACCGTAAAGGTGTAGGTCATGTTATGCACCGTAGAGGTGTAGGTCATGTTATACACCGTAGAGGTGAAGGTCATGTTATATACGGTAGAGGTGTAGGTTATGTTATGCACTGTAGAGGTGTTGGTCATGTTATACACCGTAGAGGTGTAGGTCATGTTATGCACCGTAGAGGTGTAGGTCATGTTATGCACCGTAGAGGTGTAGGTCATGTTATGCACCGTAGAGGTGTAGGTCATGTTATACACCGTAGAGGTATCGGTCATGTTATACACCGTAGAGGTGTAGGTCAGGTTATACACCGTAGAGATGAAGGTCATGTTATGCACAGTGAAAACTTTGACCTTCTTCCAGTACATACAGAAAATATTGCTGCCACAAAGGTAGAAGTCTTCAAAAGAAAACTTTATACGTTTACAGAAACTAAGAAAAAACTCAAAATCAGCCGAGGTAAACTCAGGTAAACTTAATAACAAAAATAATTCACTTTTTAGAGAAATTATATAAGAAAAAATAACCTGCCCCGCTGACCCCCTTTTATTCTGGCTTCCTCGGCACGATAAGTTCATCACGTCATAAATGTATATTTTAAGACCTTAAGCTTCTATTATGGGTTGTGGAGCCGTATATAATGAGTTGTGGTCGGTCCAGGTAACTAATTTTATTGACTTAATGCTGAAAAAATACTATTTTTATTAAGTTAATGGCGAAAAAGACTATTTTTATTGACTTAATACCGAAAAAGACCATTTTTATCGACTTAATACCGAAAAAGACCATTTTTATTGACTTAATGCCGAAAAAGACCATTGTTGGAGATGACGAATCATCTTCAGAGGAAGAACAATGTGTCTTGTGACACAGAAGGTGGTCAGTACTCAGCGGCTTCATCTCTTGACAATTTTTTTTATTTTATGGCTAATGATCCTTGTTTAATTTTGGGGCGACCAAGGTTTTTAAATTACGTTAATATTTAATTATGCTTAATGCCTCGTTACGCTGTGCAACACCGACATTATATCTTCCCTTAACTCTAGGAGGTAGACGTCTTGAATGGTTAATGGTTGAATGGCCTGGTTAATCTTTGGCAAGGCCAACCAGGTTGTTTGATCTCGCAATGGTCACAATCAATACACTGTCCTTTAAATAGCCAGTTATGTTTGTCATACAATGGATTTTCATCAAAATGAGTCATATAATGTTATTTTTTACCAAATAATGCCTTTGAGGTGTGTTTATTTTTAATGTCGTTTACAGTCATGTTTGTAAGTCATACAGGTTCCTTCAATATGTATGTTTGTCCATACCTAATAGTTGTGTACCTATCGCTCCATGACCCAAATGGTTAAGGCGTTGAAACTCCGACAGTAGTTTCCTGAGGCAAGGTCTTCACGCGTCTTGTTATTATCTGAGAGTGGTTACGTCTCCTTGAAGCTTAGAAAGGAACGGTGACCAACCCACACACACCAGAATATCAGGAGACGACGACGTTTCGGTCCGTCCACGACCATTACCACGTCGACTTATGGTCCAGGACGGACCGAAACGTCGTCGTCGTCTTCTGGTGTGTGTGGTTTGGTCATTATATCTTCAGCCCCGTTATTGTGATTCATCGTCTGCACTGGGGAGGAAGACTCCAAGATAGTTAACTCCTGTGAGGGACAATTAAGAGACCTCTGACTCCATCCGCTTGTTTGCGATATTCAATTATATCTTTGCGTTAATTGCGTTACAGCTTTCTTGAATTTCGCGTCTTACTGACTGAACGATTAATTACGCTCTCTTCATTCAGTGTCACGAAATTCTTCGCTTTATTTATGACTTATATTTATTTTAGCTTCCAGAAAATATTTAAAGTTCTTGTGAAACTTTATATGTACTTTTTGTTGATTATTATTATTATTATTATTTTCTACCACAGACGTAGCCACACATTTACAATGCTAACCAACATATATACATTTTCTTCTGTGCTCCATGGACAGGGTGAGAGATCCGTTTAACACATCGTTCAGTGATTTATTGACAATCAACCACAGAAGGTGATTGTAGGGCTTTTAAAATGCTACTCTAACTTACAAATATAAATACACAGATTTACATCTGTCCTACTTTATATATAGTAGAATAATTGTGTATGGTGAGTAGATCAGCTGGTGAGTAGATAAGCTGGTGAGTAGATAAGCTGGTGAGTAGATAAGCTGGTGAGTAGATAAGCTAGTGAGTAGATAAGCTGGTGAGTAGATAAGCTGGTGAGTAGATAAGCTGGTGAGTAGATAAGCTGGTGAGTAGATAAGCTGGTGAGAAGATAAGCTGGTGAGAAGATAAGCTGGTGAGAAGATAAGCTGGTGAGAAGATAAGCTGGTGAGAAGATAAGCTGGTGAGATGATAAGCTGGCGAGTAGATAAACTAGCGAGTAGATTAGTTGGCATGCACTGTATTTTATACGTGATAGAGTACTGTATTTCATCCAATACCAAACAAGGTGTCTAGGATATTCTCCTCGTCAATGATGGTAATTGCTGTCTCCCAGAAGCAGGTCCACGCAGAAGGAGTTCAATCCGAGCACAAGGAGGTTCCAGCGACGGTGTTCCACAAGGGAAGAAGGTTTTGGATCGACTTTGGGTCAGTAATATATGGTGGATATATATAGTCCATGGCTCCTGGGTTGTGGTGGTGCTGCCTCTGCCTCTCCCATGGTCCATGGGTTCCTTTCACAGATTAGATCACAATAGATGACAAAGCTGGTCACTGTTAGTTCACGGATTAAGACAAATTACTCGTCAGCGTGTTCTAGGAGGAGGAAGTACCACCTGTGTGGAGGACTAGTGAGGAAGTACCACCTGTGTGGAGCACAAGTGAGGAAGTACCACCTGTGTGGAGCACAAGTGAGGAAGTACCACCTGTGTGGAGCACAAGTGAGGAAGTACCACCTGTGTGGAGCCCAAGTGAGGAAGTACCAAGCTCTAGTTTAGAAACAAAATATATCTAAACATCCAGTTGGGTGACTACAAACATGCCAGTGTAGAGGGCAGCCGGCGAGGCACACGCGGGCTGCCTCCACCTCCACTACGAAAGCTACAATAAATAAAGCACAAGCTCGGTGCCTCCGGGTCCCAACGTGGAGGCCGCCATCTGGAGGAGACGAACACACACACACACTCACCTCTCCCAGCTCCTCCCAGCACCAGCGACTGACTGACTGACTGACTGGGGCCCGGGCCGGTCACCAGCTGGCCCCCTAGCCGGCCGGAGTTGCCGGCTAGGGGGGAAGGATGAACCCAGCAACCGGATCATGCCACTAAACGCTATTATATTAATGTCTCACACCTCCGAGGTGATCACCAATTTAATTAGGAAAGAAACAGCGAGGTATTCTGGGATCATGAGACAAATTGGAGGGTCATGTTAAATAGGGAGGGGGACGATGGTAGTTAGGACGGCCCATGACGGCAACTCCGGCAGTTGCGTGCTAATGAATAGGGCGCGGGTCAGGTCACTCATTAATACCTGCTCGCTCCCGTCACGGAGGAGGAATACCTAGCCAGTTTAAGATAATTAATGATGGATTGTTGGGTAGGACGGTAATGGCCGCCTCCTTCTCATTCCCTCACTGGGATATGAGGATGAGGTATGGTGGAGCAGTGAGGGGGGTTGAACGGTGCGTTTGCACTCGTGTGTGTGTGTGTGTGTACTCACCTAGTTGTGCTTGCGGGGGTTGAGCTCTGGCTCTTTGGTCCCGCCTTTCAACCGTCAATCAACTAATATACAGATTCCTGAGCCTACTGGGCTCTATCATATTACATTTGAAGCTGTGTATGGAGTCAGCCTCCACCACATCACTGCATAATGCATTCCATTTATTAATTACTCTGACACTCAAAAAGATCTATTCCTAATGTTTCTGTGGCTCATTTGGGTACTCAGCTTCTACTTGTGTCCCCTTGTGCGTGTGCCACCCGCGTTAAATAATTCATCCTTGTCTACCTTGTTAATTCCCCTGAGAATTTTGTATTTGGTGATCATGTCTCCCTGAGCTCTTCTGTCTTCCAGCAACGTGAGGTGCAGTTCACTCAGCCTTTCCTCGTAACTCATGCCTCTTAGTTCTGGGACTAGCCTGGTGGTATACCTCTGAACTTTTTCCAGTTTCGTCTTGTGCTTGACAAGGTACGGGTTCCATGCTGGGCTGCATACTCCAGGATTGGTTTTACATATGTGGTATACAAGGTTCTGAATGATTCCTTACATAGGTTCCTGAAGGCTGTTCTGATGTTAACCAACCTCACGTATGCCGCAGATAATTTTTTTCATGTAGTCTTCTGGAGACAGGTTTGGTGTGATATGAACTCCTAGATCTTTCTCCTTGTCCGTTGCATGAAGGACTTCATATCCCATTCGGTATCCTGTGTCTTTCCTCTTATTTCCTCCTCCTAGTTTCATTACCTTAAATTTACTTGGGTTGAACTTTAGCAGCCATTTGTTGGACCATTCTTTAAGTTTATTTAGGTCTTCTGATAGCCTCATACTATCTTCCTCTGTCTTAATCCTCCTCCTAATTTTTGCATCATCAGCAAACATTGAGAAGAACGAGTCTATTCCCTCTGGGAGATCATTTGCATATATCAGGAACAGTATAGGTCCAAGAACTGATCTTTGAGGGACTCCAATGGTGACGCCTTGCCACTCCGAGACCTTACCCCGCACAATGACTCGCTGTCTTCTGTTGCTTAGGTACTCCTTTATCCAGTGGAGTACCTTCCCTTTCACTCCTGCCTGCATCTCCAGCTTGTGCACTAGTCTCTTATGTGGTACTGTGTCAAAGGCTTTTTGGCAATCCAAAAATATGCAGTCTGCCCACCCTTCTCTTTCTTGCCTGATTTTTGTTGCCTGGTCGTAGAATTCACTTAATCATGTGAAGCATGATTTGCCATCCCTGAACCCATGTTGATGTTGTGTTACAAAGTTCCTTCGCTTCAGATGTTCCACTAGGTTTTTTCGCATAATCTTCACCGTCAGCCTGCATGGTATGCAGGTTAGGGACACTGGCCTGTAGTTAAGTGCCTCCTGTGAATCACCCTTCTTGAATATCGGACTACCTTAGCCGTCTTTCAAACTTTCGGCAGTTCACCTGTTACCGGTGATTTGTTATACACTGTGTGTGTGTGTGGTGTGTGTGTGTGTGTGTGTGTGTGTGTGTGTGTGTGTGTGTGTGGTGTGTGTGTGTGTGTGTGTGTACGTGTGTGTGTACACGTGTGTGTGTTTGTATATTTGTACTTTTTATTCCATAATGCTTCCATACATTGTACAAAACACTGAACGACTCCGAAACACTCAGAAACCTTATACACTTCTCAGTGTTGCTCAAGGTCTTCCTGTTCCGGTACTGGTCCTGTACAGTGTCGGCCGCCCTCACAGGTCTCTTCTTCAGCTCCTCCATGGCAATACGAATTATTTTCAGATTAGCGTGTCCTGCTGATGGTACCCTGTGTGTGTGTAGAGCAGCTTGGTGTTATCTCCCGTCTCAGATCTGTCTATCAGGACTCTGATAGACTGTGCCAGGCCTTCAGCTAGTGTTGAAAATGCTGACTCGACCTTGCTCAACTCCACAATCTCATCACTTTGCATTTACATAGCTGAAAATCAAGTAGCCATTTGTTTTATCAATCGAGTTCTTTCGTTTTCGAGAACTCCTTCAATATTGTATAGTTGTCGTCCAACTGCTTGGGCTGGACGGTAGAGCGTTGGTCTCGCTTCATGCAGGTCGGCGTTCAATCCCAGACCGTCCAAGTGGTTGGGCACCATTCCTTCCCCCCGTCCCATCCCATATCCTAATCCTGACCCCTTGCAAGTGCTATATAGTTGTAATGGCTTGGCGCTTTCTCCTGATAGTTCCTTCCTTCCTTACACCAGTTGCCATCTCGCACCAACAGTGATACGAACGCTTCTTACCAATTAAGTCACTCACATGCAACCGAGACATTAACGTCACAGTTACTGTGCACGCAATCCTCGGTGGGCTCGTTACTCAACAGTAACAGTACCGTAACCATTACCGCTGCCATTATACAACAACAGGCATTAACAACACCATCAATACAACCATCTATGATACAAAATACACCATCAAATGTCACCATAACAAATGTCACCATAACAAATCATCACCGCACACACCACCTCCACCACCTGGGAGCCGGTCGGCCGAGCGGACAGCACACTGGACTTGTGATCCTGTGGTCCCGGGTTCGATCCCGGGCGCCGGCGAAAAGCAATGGGCAGAGTTTTTTTCACCCTATGCCCCTGTTACCTAGCAGTAAAATAGGTACCTGGGTGTTAGTCAGCTGTCACGGGTTGCTTCCTGGGGGCCTGGTCGAGGACCGGGCCGCGGGGACACTAAAGCCCCGAAATTATCTCAAGAAGAAGATAACCTCCACCACCACATCACAGAATAAAATCAGTGGGAGAAAAGATCAGAGGAAGATGGATAACGGAGAGGAGAACTGCACATATAGTGAACATAAGTTAGAAATACAGAAGAAGACCGGATATTACATTTGTTGAAGTAACAAAGGACTCGGCAGGCAAGACATTATTGACTCGACAGTGAGAGAAAGTGTTGACCCAACACGTCGGGAAATGCAGGAGTTGCAATGAGAAAATTGAGTGGAAAAAAATGGAGTCTACCAGAGCCAGAGTGAAGCACTTGGTAAAAAGAGAGAACTCCAAAGATAACAGAACTTCCACGCAAAATTCAGGTTAGAGAGACCACCATAAACACAGAACATGTCTGTAGGATAGGAAGTTTCAGACCAGAAGGAATCGACCAATAAAAGTTATCTTTAAGAACAGTGCGCTGCCCATCCTGGTTGATACCTGGTTGATGGGGTTCTGGGAGTTCTTCTACTCCCCAAGCCCGGCCCGAGGCCAGGCTCGACTTGTGCGAGTTTGATCCACCAGGCTGTTGCTTGGAGCGGCCCGCAGAGCCACATACCCACCACAGCCCGGCTGATCCGGGACTTCTCTTAGGAAACAGTCCAGTTTTCTCTTGAAGATGTCCACGGTTGTTCCGGCAATATTTCTTATAGTCGCTGGGAGGACGTTGAACAACCGCGGACCTCTGATGTTTATACAGTGTTCTCTGATTGTGCCTATGGCACCTCTGCTCTTCACTGGATCAATCTTGCATTTTCTTCCATATCGTTCACTCCAGTACGTTGTTATTTTACTGTGTAGATTTGGGACCTGGCCCTCCAGTATTTTCCACGTGTATATTATTTGGTATCTCTCTCGTCTCCTTTCTAGAGAGTACATTTGGAGAGCTTTGAGACGATCCCAATAATTTAGGTGTTTTATCTCGTCTATGCGTGCCGTATATGTTCTCTGTATTCCCTCTATTTCAGCAATCTCTCCTGCTCTGAAGGGGGAAGTGAGTACTGAGCAGTATTCGAGACGGGACAACACAAGTGACTTGAAGAGTACAACCATTGTGATGGGATTGTGATCCTGACGTGGCTCCCAGCCAAGGGAGCCACTAGATCAAGACACTAGATCAACACCCATTTCTCTGTCAAGTTTGGACATGGAACTGGAGCCACAACACTCCAGGCGAACCCAAGGCTGTCCAGTAGAGATGATCTGGATTAAAATTATGCACTCGAAATCAAATGGAATCACAAATATGGAACTAGAATTGGAATCCTCTACAGTATCGTCACAGCACACCGTGACGACACTGTAGAGGACTGGACATGATGTACTGAGAAAGGTCAACCCGCCGGCGTGAGGACCACAGAAGACAGACTCAGGGAGGGAACGTTGTGTGATGTGTGATAGAAGAGAGAAGAGGACTCGCTGAGACAGAAGATCACAGAAGTGTTGTATAGAGTCCTGTGTGAGAGTGACACCTGTGGTGTTGTGTGTTGTACGTATATGTATATATATAGTTAAGAAGTACACGTAGTGATGGTTCGGTATAGTGATGTTAACCGCCTGTCCCGTGAGACTGACCATTACTGCCAGTTACTGATAACTATGACTCTGGGTTGGGTCAAGTAAGAACAAGCATTAAGGATCCCATAGAAAGTAATGTAAATAACCTGGTTCGGGGCTAATTGAGGCTGTAACATATTTACGGAATGAGAGGTGAACCAGGATGTAAGCAGTGTGGTCCTCCTGCTGCAGCTATACGGGCTCTTGGAAGAAGCGAAATTAACAGAAGAAACCCACTAGCAAAAGTACATGCAAGGAATACCAACAGAGGGTGACATGTGCACTGTAGTTAGTGTATATTTACAACCCCCACCACACACCTGATGGCCCCAGGCAGGTATACCACATATGTAATGACAACGGCCTAAAAGTAATGGGAAAAATAGCCGGAATGGCAAGGGAAGGGATGGTTAAGCTCCTAATACTTGGCGACTTGAATCACAAGGAAATAGACTGGATGCTGAGAGAGTCCCACGAGGATGAGGAGACGGGAAGGACAAAACTTTAGCAGACACTAGAGAAGCACTTCTTGAGGCAAGGTGGCAGAGCCATCAACAGGAAGTATAGAGGGGCCTCTAGCCTCTAGCACCACCCTTGATGTGAGGCCACAATGGTACACTCGTCGAGAACATGAATGCAAATCTCCCTCAGAACAATGTGAAGTGAAAGTATTAACTCGTCTGACAGGAATCTGAAACAATATGCTCCTATACCAGCACGCGCACGAGACGAGAGAGAGAGAGAGAGAGAGAGAGAGAGAGAGAGAGAGAGAGAGAGAGAGAGAGAGAGAGAGAGAGAGAGAGAGAAAGAGAAGGGGTGTCCAAACATGGACATACAAGAGGAAAGGGAAGGGAATTATCAGAGGAAAGCACCAAGTCATTACGACTATATAGCACTGGGAAGGGATCAGGATAAGGATTTGGGATGGGACGGAGGGAAGGAATGAACATACAAGACCAGACGGAAAAAAAAGAAACAGAAGAACAACAGGACACAAGAATAGACAAAGGCAGACACAAATGAAGCAATGGTAAAAATGAACAGACAATGACAGGGATGAAAGAAGAGGAGGAAGGGAAGGAGGAAGATTGGTGGTTCACAGGTGTAGGGGAGAGAGAGAGGGGGGTGGGGGAGGGGGGAGGTAATCAGTGAGAGAGCGTAGTGAGGGGGTAGTGGAGAGGTATCCGGGGTGGTGGTCACATAGGGGATAGTGGTGGTGGGTGTGGTAGTAGTAGTAGTGGTGGGTGAGGTAGTAGTTGTGGTAGGTGTATTGTTGTGGTACAGTGTGGGTGTGGTAGTAGAGGTGTTCCAGTGCCACTGTGACGTGATGGAGCTGACCGCAAGACTCCCTTATTTATTTATGCATATATACAAGAGTTCTTACACTCTTGTACAGCCACTAGCACGCATAGCGTGTCGGACAAGTCCTTAACGCTAATTTTCACACACACACACACACATCCCCAGGAAGGAGCCCATAGCAGCTGTCTACCTCCCAGGTACCTATTTACTGCTACGTGAACAGGGGCACAAGGTTGAAAGAAACTCTGTCCATTTGTTTCTGCCTGCGCCGGTATATAAGGAAACTGGACAAGGTTCAGTAGTTTATGACGAGGCTCGTCCCATAGATACGAGGGATGGAATATGAAGAGCGCCTGAAGGAAATGAACCTTACGACGTTTGAAAAAAGAAGGGAGAGGGGGCATATGATAGGAACGTATAAAATACTCAAGGAAATTGACAAAGTGGAAATAGATGAAACGTTCACATGTAATAGTAACAGAACGAGGGGACATGGGTGGAAGCTGGAAACTCAGATGAGTCACAGAGATGTTAGGAAGTTTTTTTTGCGTGAGAGTAGTGGAAAAATGGAACGCACTTAAGGAGCAGGTTGTGGAAGCAAACTCTATTCATAATTTTAAAACTAGATATGATAGGGAAATGAGACAGGGGTCATTGCTGTAAACTACCGATGGCTAGAAAGGCGGGATCCAAGAGTCAATGCTCGATCCTGCAGGCACAAATAGGTGAGTACACATTCACACAGAGAGAGTAGTTGACAAATGGAATGCACTAGGAAGTAATGTGGTGGAGGCTGACTCAATACACAGTTTCAAGTGTAGATATGATAGAGCCCAGTAGGCTCAGGAATCTGTACACCAGTTGATTGACAGTTGAGAGGCGGGACCAAAGAGCCAGAGCTCAACCCCCGCAAGCACAAATAGGTGAGTACAACTAGGTGAGTACACACACACACACAACACGAAGGCCACAAATAAAGACGAGGATAAAACATAATTATTTTTCTTTGTCTGTCACGATTACAGTGACAAAAACTATATATATGTGTGTGTGTGTGTGTGTGTGTGGTGTGTGTGTGTGTGTGTGTGTGTGTGTGTGTGTGTGTGTGTGTGTGTGTGTGTGTGTGTGTGTGTGTGTGTGTGTGTGTGTGTGTGTGTGTGTGTGTGTGTGTGTGTGTGTGTGTGTGTGTGTGTGTGTGTGGTGGACGGTGGGAGCGTGCGGGTCCCCGGCGGGTGTTTGTCTTACCTAATGTCACTCCTTCTTCCTCTGCAGTATAATGCTAATTTGTCTGATGTGTTTGGCGAGGGAAACGTTACCGTGCAGCGGTTATGGCCATTTGCTGCGTGTGTGTGTGGTGGAGTGACTGACGTCTGCTTGTGTTGTTGTGTTGATGGGTAGAAGGTTTCTTACTTGTGTTTGTGTGTGTGTATGGTGCTAGTGGGCAGGGGAAGGTGTGCGTGTGTGTGTGTGTGTGTGTGTGTGGTGCTAGTGGGCAGGGGAAGGTGTGCGTGTGTGTGTGTGTACTCACCTAATTGTGCTTGCGGGGGTTGAGCTTCGGCTCTTTGGTGCCGCCTCTCAACTGTCGATCAACTGGTGTACAGATTCCTGAGCCTACTGGGCTCTATCATATCTACATTTAAAACTGTGTATGGAGTCAGCCTCCACCACATCACTTCCTAGTGCATTCCATTTATTAACTACTCTGACAATGAAAAATCTGTCTAACGTCTCTGTGGCTCATCTGGGTACTAAGTTTCCACCTGTGTTCCCTTGTTCGTGTCCCACCCGTGCTGAAGAGTTTGTCTTTGTCCACCCTGTCAATTCTCCTGAGAATTTTGTAGGTGGTTATCATGTCTCCCCTTAATCTTCTGTTTTCCAGGGATGTGAGGCTCAGCTCCTTTAGCCTTTCCTCGTAGCTCATTCCTCTCAGTTCCGGGACGAGCCTGGTGGAATACCGCTGAATCGTCTCTAACTTTGTCTTGTATTCACTTAGTTGTATTTACGGGGGTTGAGCTTTGCTCTTTCGGCCCGCCTCTCAACTGTCAATCAACTGTTTACTAACTACACTAACTACTTTTTTTTTTTTTTCCCCACACACACACACACACCCCAGGAAGCAGCCCGTGACAGCTGACTAACTCCCAGGTACCTATTACTGCTAGGTAACAGGGGCATTCAGGGTGAAAGAAACTTTGCCCATTTGTTTTCTGCCGGGTGCGGGAATCGAACCCGCGCCACAGAATTACGAATCCTGCACGCTATCCACCAGGCTACCTGGCCCCTGTGTGTATAACTACGTATGGACTCCAGGCTGGAGCTGCATACTCCAGGATTGGTCTTACATAAGTGGTTTACAGGGTCCTGAACGATTCCTTACACAAATTTCTAAAGGCAGTTCTTATTTGGCCAGTCTAGCATATGCCGCTGATGATATTCTTTTGATGTGGGCCTCTGGGGGCAGGTTCAGTGTGATATCAACCCCCAAATCTTTCTCTCTATTTGACTCTTGCAGGATTTCCCCTCCCAGATGATACCTTGTGTTCAGCCTCCTGCTCCCTTCGCCTAATTTCATCACCTTACACTTTCCTGATTTGAACTTTAGCAACCATTTTCTAGACCATTCCTCCAGTTTATCCAGGTCATCCTGTAGTCTCTGTCTATCTTCATCCGTCTTGATTCTTCTCATAATTTTTGCACCATCAGCAAACATTGAGAGGAATGAGTCTATACCCTCCGGAAGATCGTGTACATATATTAGAAACAGGATGGGTCCAAGTACTGAGCCCTGTGGGACTCCGCTGGTGACATCTCGCCACTCTGATGTCTCCCCCCTCACTGTTGAAACCAGTGTGTGTGTGTGTGTGTTGGCGACTGTTAAGTGATGTGGGCCACCACGCCCGGAGGTGGGGTGGCCCACGCCCGGAGGTGGGGTGGCCCACGCCCGGAGGTGGGGTGGCCCACGCCCGGAGGTGGGGTGGCCCACGCCCGGAGGTGGGGTGGCCCACGCCCGGAGGTGGGTGCCCACGCCCGGAGGTGGGTGGCCCACGCCCGGAGGTGGGGTGGCCCACGCCCGGAGGTGGGGTGGCCCACGCCCGGAGGTGGGGTGGCCCACGCCCGGAGGTTTTTATTAATGTTAGTTTTTGCACTTCAATGAGCTTGTGGTCCAGTAGTAGCGTGTGAGACAGTAATGTCTCTGATTAACTCACCATTGTTCGTGAATATCAGGTCCAGCGTGTTCTCGTTCCTAGTTGGTTGTGTAATCTCCTGATTGAGCGAGAATTTGTCCTGTGGTTGGTTATTTCCAGGTTGATTTCCTGCTATAATATTATTGTTCTATTCTCCATTTTAAACTGGGTTGATTGAGGTATCCAAGGAAGATTATATCTGGTACTGGGTTTGCTAGGTTATCAAGAATATTCTCTATTGTGTGGATCTGGTCAGTGAATTCTTCAAGTGTTGCAACTGGCAGTTTGTATATTAAAATAATAATTAGATTTATATTTTCTACCTTGAATCCCAGTACCTCTACTACCTCATTGGTCGAGTTCAGGAGTTCTGTGCATGTCAGTTCCTCTTTAATATACAGACCTATTCCTCCAATTGACCTAATTACTCTGTCATATCTATATAGATTATAATTTGGGATCCATATTTCACTATCCATGCAATCTTTCGTGTGTTTCTGTAATGCCCAAATATTTAGTTTGATTCTATTAGAAGGATATTATGAACGTGACTTTATTTCTTGATTTTGACCTTATGCCTTGTATGTTTGCAAATATGAATGATTTCCCACATTGCGTGTCACTTCTGGTGGCTTTGGTAGTTCTCCCCCCACTCTCCACCCAGGTCAGGGTGTGCTGTTTTGGTGTGGTTCTCGTCCAGTGTTAGTATAGTGCGGGGTGTTGTGTGGTGTAGTACCTGTGTACTTGTTGATGACTTGTATTCCAGTCTTGTGGATATCTCCCCCCCCCCTTCCCCTCTGTAGTCCTGCAGTGGTTCTATCTCCCTGTTACCTCTCTCTTATATGTTCTACTTATCAGTTTCTGCCTGTCTTCAGTAATTTCCTGTAATATTATATTGATCTTACCGTCTATAACGCTGTGTACGTCTCACATGAAATTCCGAGTACTGAAGATTTTAACATTTTTTGTCACCAATTGAAAATTTACATAGTTTGGGTGGAAGTATCTGCAGGAAGAAGGAAGTATCATACTAAAACGTCATGTAAACCCTCGCCAAGATGTTCCTGCATTTTCGAGGATGCAGAAAAGTGCATTTTGCGCCTAATTCCCAAATTTGCATATTCATTGTCCATAGAACTTGCAACTATTCTCGTTTTTATTTTTTCAGTATATTGTTGTGATGGTTCTGCTTGGCTGTTAGGGTAGTGCTTACGACCGGATTTTATAAATCAGAATAGCGGTTTGTAGTGATGGTACAGAACACGTCTGAGAGTATTGTAATGACGCAGTTTATGTTGGTGACTGATTGTAGTGACCTAGTTGTAGTGACCTCAGTGTAGTGATATTGGGTAAAATGACTGGGTGTGGTGACCTGGGTGTGGTGACCCGGGTGTAGTGCGGGTGTAGTGACCCGGGTGTATGTGACCTGGGTGCAGTCAATTAGTTGTGGTAGAATGAATCGTGGGCCACCACACCTCTGGGCGTGGTGGTCTGCTGTGATGGTGTTGTGGTGGTAGTGTGGAGGTCTGCTGTCATGGTTGTGGTGGTAGTTGTGGAGGTCTGCTGTGATGGTGTGGGGTGGTCTGCGGTGATCACTTAACACCACACAGACGGAGGCGAAAACGAGCTGTGAAACCTCCACAGGACCTAAAGTGTCGCATATTACGTTAAATTATAATTGAAGAAACACGCGATGGTTAAATGGTGAACTGCACGCACCTCCTGCCCCTGACCCCCCCCCCCACCTCAGTGTCCGGCCGCCTCTGCCCCCCTCAGTGTCCTGCCCCTGCTGGTTTCAGTGTCCTGCCCCTGCTGGTTTCAGTGTCCAGTCACTTCCCACCTCAGTGTCAGCCACTGCCCACCCTCCTCAGTGTCTAGCCTGTACCCCCCTCAATGCCCAGCCTCTGCCCCCTCTGTGTCCAGCTCCTGCCCCCACAATGTCCAGCCCCCTGCCCACTCCTCAGTGTCTAGTCCCTTGTGGGAAAACTTGACTCGTGTAATTCATTTAAATTGATGCTAATTTTCGATAGCTACGAAGGACCACCACTTTGTGAGAAAAAGTGGGAAACAGGGTAGAGCAAGTTGTATGATATTTTACTCCATGAACTAGTGTCCTACAGATGTTCTTAATTAATAATGCAATGATTATTAAAAGGACTGTATTATGAATCAAATCCTCTCACCAAAATGAGGGGGTTAATACTAGAAATTTAAATAT
>WNGS01166226.1:7331873-7342528 GCA_020271785.1 Procambarus virginalis | reverse complement strand
GATCTGTAACCTTTAGGCGTTTTTTGTATCAACCAATGTATGTCTTGTAACCTTTAAATACACATAAAAGCAAAAAAAAAAAAAAAAAAAAAAAAAAAAAGGAAGGTGGTTGAAGGGAAAAAGCACACAAAACTGTGTTGGAGGGGACCCACATTCCCTCTAATGCGTTATGTGTGGTTTCCTCCGAGGCTATGAGTCCCTCTTCTTCCAGCCAGAGGTGGTATTCCCTTCCTTCCTTTTATATATTTTATATATATATATATATATATATATATATATATATAATATATATATATATATATATATATATATATTTATATATTATATATATATATTTATATATATATATATATATATTATATATATATATTTATATATATATTTAATATATATTGGTAGCAGTCTTTCTTGTAAACATATGTTGTTGAATATGACCGAAAGGGTAAGATTAATGATCTTAACACGAATCTTCTCACATATTTCTTACGTTTTTCTTCACTGTCGAGGGTAATTGAAAAATTAGCTTGCCAAATTTCATTTTTACATTTATTTATGGCCTGACGCCTAGAAACGTTTCGCAAGCGACTTCTTACATTTTCAAAGACAATTTTTACATACTCTGTTTCATTCTTATATTAGTTTTTGGGTAGGGTGATATGACAAATGTTTTTGGGTGAGGTGACAGAACTCAAATCAATGGGTAAAGATAATTGTACTTACTCAGAACACGATTCAATAGATTCATTGCGTATTTTCTCCTTGTTTCAGTGTTGGTTCAGGGTCTTGAAGTGGTCACTACCAGCGGGTCTCACCAGGTGTCAAGACGTTACCAGCGGGTCTGAGCAGGTGTCAAAACGTTACCAGCGGGTCTCAACAGGTGTCAAGACGTTACCAGCGGGTCTCACCAGGTGTCAAGACGTTACCAGCGGGTCTCACCAGGTGTCAAGACGTTACCAGCGGGTCTCAACAGGTGTCAAGACGTTACCAGCGGGTCTCACAGGTGTCAAGACGTTACCAGCGGGTCTCAACAGGTGTCAAGACGTTACCAGCGGTCTCAACAGGTGTCAAGACGTTACCAGCGGGTCTCAACAGGTGTCAAGACGTTACCAGCGGGTCCCAAAAGGCGTCAAGACGTTACCAGCGGGTCTCAAAAGGCTTCAAGACGTTACCAGCGGGTCTCAACAAGTGTCAAGACGTTACCAGCGGGTCTCAAAAGGCGTCAAGACGTTACCAGCGGGTCTCACCAGGTGTCAAGACGTTACCAGCGGGTCTCAACGGGTGTCAAGACGTTACCAGCGGGTCTCACCAGGTGTCAAGACGTTACCAGCGGGTCTCAGCAGGTGTCAAGACGTTACCAGCGGGTCTCAACAGGTGTCAAGACGTTACCAGCGGGTCTCAACAGGCGTCAAGACGTTACCAGCGGGTCTCACCAGGTGTCAAGACGTTACCAGTGGGTCTCAGCAGGTGTCAAAACGTTACCAGCGGGTCTGAACGGGTGTCAAGACGTTACCAGTGGGTCTGAAGAGGTGTCAAGACGTTACCAGCGGGTCCAGCAGGTGTCAAGACGTTACCAGCTGGTCTCAGCAGGTGTCAAGACGTTACCAGCGGGTCTGAACAGGTGTCAAGACGTTACCAGCGGGTCTGAACAGGTGTCAAGACGTTACCAGCGGGTCTGCAACCAGTCAGTTCTGTTAGTGATGAGAGGCACAACAGCAGCCCCGGGCGGAGCGGGGTCGGGAGCCTCAGGGATGGTGACCAGGAGGTAGAGCCTGAGCCCGGCGTGAGCGGTGAGGGCCTGTGCACACAGCTGGTCTAGTTCAGTGGCCCTGCGCTCACGCTCCCTAGAGCGGTACGCCCGCACGCGACCCAGCGCCGCCCGCGACCTGTGGGTGGGAGGCGGACATTAGTCTCGGGAGGGACAGACAGAGAGGAACTTGGGCGGCAGGATGGTGGGGGGGGGGGAAGGTGGGCGTAAGGAGGGCAGGAGCTAGTACTCTTCCCCTCCCCCCTCCTTGCAAGCACAACTAGGTTAGTACAGGTAAGTGAGAACACACACCTACACACACACACACACCTGCCTCCACCTCCCTGTGTGGTGGAGGCTGACTCCATACACAGTTTTAAGTGTAGATATGATAGAGCCCAATAGGCTCAGGAACCTGTACACCAGTTGATTGATAGTTGAGAGGCGGGACCAAGAGCCAAAGCTCAACCCCCGCAAACACAACTGGTAAGCACAGCCAGGTAGGTACACACAAGACAAAGTAGACTATACCCCAAGGGAGCGTCCTCCACCTGGAGTTTACAGTCTACACTAAACTTGGTATGTGTGGTTGTCAGTATAGGATGGTTCAGCTTCCCACCGCAGTATAGTGCTTCTGTCTCCCAAGGTACGGGGAGCTGGTCACGTGTACACCACAGACCACTCCAGCGGGAGACATTCCTTTACGGAGTTTGTGATGATTTTTTTTTTTCAATTTCCTTGTCGGGGACTTCCAGAATGGCGCGGCGCTCTATCTCCGGCCTCTATCTCCGAGGGGGGGGGGCTCTTTCATACTGCTGGGGGTCAGCTGACAATAATAATAATAATAATAAATATATTATTATTTTATTATTATTATTATTATTATTATTATTATTATTATTATAGTTGTGGTTTGTTCCTTTTATTAGAATATTATTATAAGTTTTTATTGCTGTTTTTTTCGAAGTCTTATTTGGCCTCATTTTGGTGTGTGGGGGGGGCGGGGTGGGGGAGGAGGGTAGGTGTCTACTGAGAGAGGACCGTCGACCTTGAGATCAGAGGTCAGGTCTGCTGAGAGACGGTAACTGCCGCCTCAGCCACCTGAGGAACAGAGCATTAGAGGGACTCATAGAGCGACCTCAAGACTCTGTATGAGGAACAACTTTTGCTGTGAGAGACCTTGCACCTAAACTCTGGTGTCCTTACACCTGACTCTGGTCGGAACGTGGTGCGGGTGGGAGCCTCGTGTTGGGTAGGAGCCTGGTGCTGGGTGGGAGCCTCGAGTTGGGTAGGAGCCTGGTGCTGGGTGGGAGCGTGGTGCTGGGTAGGAACCTGGTGCTGGGTGGGAGCGTGGTGCTGGGTGGGAGCGTGGTGCTGGGTAGGAACCTGGTGCTGGGTAGGAACCTGGTGCTGGGTGGGAGCGTGGTGCTGGGTGGGAGCGTGGTGCTGGGTAGGAACCTGGTGCTGGGTGGGAGCCTCGTGTTGGGTAGGAGCCTGGTGCTGGGTGGGAGCCTCGTGTTGGGTAGGAGCCTGGTGCTGGGTGGGAGCGTGGTGCTGGGTAGGAACCTGTGCTGGGTGGGAGCGTGGTGCTGGGTGGGAGCCTGGTGCTGGGTAGGAACCTGGTGCTGGGGTGGGAGCGTGGTGCTGGGTGGGAGCGTGGTGCTGGGTAGGAACCTGGTGCTGGGTGGGAGCGTGGTGCTGGGTGGGAGCCTGGTGCTGAGTGGGAGCCTGGTGCTGAGTGGGAGCCTGGTGCTGGGTAGGAGCCTCGTGTTGGGTAGGAGCCTGGTGCTGGGTGGGAGCCTCGTGTTGGGTAGGAGCCTGGTGCTGGGTGGGAGCGTGGTGCTGGGTAGGAACCTGGTGCTGGTGGGAGCGTGGTGCTGGGGGGAGCCTGATGCTGGGTGGGGCGTGGAGCAGGGAAATAGAGTGCGACACAGCTTGTGACCCTAACACAGTGTCAGATGTTTTCCCAGGACAATAAACGGCTGGCAGCTTAATCTGGTTGGTTCTCTAATTGCCTGACCGAGCTATTTCGGAGCCGAGTTTTGAGCTACCGTCGGTGTCGAGCAGTTACACCAGTACAGGACGGGTAAGGCAGTGTGTGATGTACATGTTGTCCGGTAGTTGAAGTGTGAGGATGTGCGTCCACCACCTTCACTGCTTTCACGTGATAAAACACTGTCAACATGAAGGAAGCGCATCTGTCCCTGTAAGTCCTGTAAGCAGTGGGGGAGACCGCAGTATGCCAGCGAGGAACCCATTGTTAGGGAAGAGTGAACGGTGTGTGTGATGATTCTGGCAGGTGCAATCTTGCCGTAGCTGAACTGTTCATTGTCTTGGCGCCATGAAGACCTTCCCGAACGCTGCTGAGGTCGTGCAGTGAAGCTGTCTCTGTGGCTATCATTATTAATGGATTCTGCTTTTTGTTTTGCTTTACTTTACTGTTTTATTTATTATTTGTTGCTTAAGTATAATGTTATGTAGTCCTAAGGAGTCAATTAACAAAGTATTTTAGTATTTCACTCGCTCCTATGATTGTTTTGCCCCTGCGTAATTATTCATGACGGCATCCAGGCCCAAGGTGGGAACTTTGTTGCGGATGGGATCCTGGTATTGAGTGGTAGGCTTGGTGGGAGCCTGGTATTGGGTGGTAAGCTGGCGCTGGGTGGGAGCCTGGCGCTGGGTGGGAGCCTGGTATTGGGTGGTAAGCTGGCGCTGGGTGGGAGCCTGGTATTGGGTGGTAGGCTGGCGCTGGGTGGGATCTCTGGTATTGGGTGGTAGGCTGGCGCTGGGTGGGAGCCTCGTATTGGGTGGTAGGCTGGCGCTGGGTAGGAGCCTGGTATTGGGTGGTAGGCTGGCGCTGGGTAGGAGCCTGGTATTGGGTGGTAGGCTGGCGCTGGGTGGGAGCCTCGTATTGGGTGGTAGGCTGGCGCTGGGTAGGAGCCTGGTATTGGGTGGTAGGCTTTCGCTGGGTAGGAGCCTGGTATTGGGTGGTAGGCTGGCGCTGGGTGGGAGCCTCGTTTGGGTGGTAGGCTGGCGCTGGGTAGGAGCCTGGTATTGGGTGGTAGGCTGGCGCTGGGTAGGAGCCTGGTATTGGGTGGTAGGCTGGCGCTGGGTAGGAGCCTGGTATTGGGTGGTAGGATGGCGCTGGGTAGGAGCCTGGTATTGGGTGGTAGGATGGCGCTGGGTGAGATCCTGGTATTGGGTGGTAGGCTGGCGCTACCACCCAGTAGGAGCTTAAACATTGGATGGAAGCGTAAGAATTAAGTAGGAGCCAATAGTACTTTGCGGATCTTCTGTTCTGCTCTCAGAACGCATTCTGGACCAACTCACCTTGTCGTCATAGTCCTTGCACCACCACGCTCGCAAAACAACATAACGTGGGAATGACACCAAGACACTCACCCCTCGGAGCCAGGTTGAGAGGAGAGAGAGGAGCCCCGTGGCTCCTCCATGCCGGGCGTCCACAACGTGCCCCCACCAACACCTCGCTCATGCAGCCTCGTCTGCACCTGCTGGAGGAGACTCATTATAGATTACATCTTAAGGGGCCCTCCACAACAGCTCTGGGTCACTTCTCAGGAGGAAAATTCTAAGGGTTAAAAAAAAAGATCTCAAATTTAAAAAATATTAAAGTGAAGATGTCAACGATATAAATAAAGTTAATAAACCTGTTTCGATGTCACATATGGTATGTAGTTGCTGTGGCCCGCATGGAGACTCCGTCGTGTGTGTAGTCAACACGTGACTCGTTCACATGTGGACATAATTCACGGTATCAGTGTAACTTTTATTACTCCGAGACAATGCGCAATTCTAAGGATAAAAAAAAACTATCAGCTTTCACAGTTTTAACATAAGAATTTCGAGGAAATTTAGTTACTTAACTCAAGCGGAATCATCTGATTGCTGACTTTAATCCCAAAAATAATATATATATATTTTTTTATGTAGGGATTTGCTTGGGCAGCGACGGGGCTGACCCAGGAGCGCGGCCGGCCGCGGCTCACCGAGGACTGTGCACCGACGGCGGCCGGCACGCTACCACCCACGGTAATCCCGGTGGGTCGTTTATCACGTGAAAAGAACAGCGCACACGCAGCGCCTGCCGGTGACCAGGCATGAATCACGTAAGGGCATAATTAGAGACGTGGGTGAGCCCGGCCGGGGCGTCTGTCAGTCCTGGGCATGACAGTGTACCAGGCCGTAAGCTTATTGACGATGGCAAGCTTTGTCGCGACCCCAGTCTCACCCCTCACATTGTTGTGTGGCACTGCTATTGTTGTGTGCCACTTACATTGTTGTGTGGCACTGTTATAGTGTTGTGTGGCACTGTTATAGTGCTGTGTGGCACTGTTATATTGTGTGGCACTGTCATATTGTGTGGCACTGTCATATTGTTGTGTGGCACTGTCATATTGTGTGGCACTGTCATATTGTGTGGCACTGTTATATTGTTGTGTGGCACTGTCATATTGTTGTGTGGCACTGTCATATTGTTGTGTGGCACTGTCATTGTTATTTAGCTCTGTGTTGTGCGAGGCCACGTGTGGCCGCACCATGTGGCCTCCTTTCTTTTTCCCTAATTAAGTAATTTTCCAAGAAATTACTAAATGCTTTGATGAGGTCGAGACAGACCTAACAGGCCTCATATAATATATTGATGGAATGATGACCAATATAATATTCAGAAGAATGATGTCTTCTCTATATTCACGAAAGATATTATAGTCAGGTCCCAAGTATGTTCAATAAAATTAGGACTTTCTATAGCGATGGATGTGGCAGGAAATGCACAATAGACTCCATAAAATAGGTAAAACAGGAATAATAAGATAACAGTGTATGAGCACCAGAGGTCCACTGGAGAGAGCATGTCAATGTTTTTGGATGACGGGGCGGGAAGAGGTCGCCATAGATGGCGGCCTTTGGTATCCACGTCTGTGGGAGAGAAGTCAATGGATGCGTTATCTGAATGTGCGTCAGGTGACTTCCTTGATGACGGTCTCTCCCTCTGAGTGAGGACTCAGGTATGTGCTATCATATCACGGAGTCTGAAACTGGTCTAGGCTATCATGCTCAACCAGATATAGACTCCCACTCTCAACCAGATATAGGCTCCCGCCCTCAACCAGATATAGGCTCCCGCCCTCAACCAGATATAGGCTCCCACCCTCAACCAGATATAGGCTCCCGCCCTCAACCAGATATAGGCTCCCGCCCTCAACCAGATATAGGCTCCCGCCCTCAACCAGATATAGGCTCCCGCCCTCAACCAGATATAGGCTCCCGCCCTCAACCAGATATAGGCTCCCGCCCTCAACCAGATATAGGCTCCCGCCCTCAACCAGATATAGGCTCCCGCCCTCAACCAGATATAGGCTCCCGCCCTCAACCAGATATAGGCTCCCGCCCTCAACCAGATATAGGCTCCCGCCCTCAACCAGATATAGGCTCCCGCCCTCAACCAGATATAGGCTCCCGCCCTCAACCAGATATAGGCTCCCGCCCTCAACCAGATATAGGCTCCCGCCCTCAACCAGATATAGGCTCCCGCCCTCAACCAGATATAGGCTCCCGCCCTCAACCAGATATAGGCTCCCGCCCTCAACCAGATATAGGCTCCCGCCCTCAACCAGATATAGGCTCCCGCCCTCAACCAGATATAGGCTCCCGCCCTCAACCAGATATAGGCTCCCGCCCTCAACCAGATATAGGCTCCCGCCCTCAACCAGATATAGGCTCCCGCCCTCAACCAGATATAGGCTCCCGCCCTCAACCAGATATAGGCTCCCGCCCTCAACCAGATATAGGCTCCCGCCCTCAACCAGATATAGGCTCCCGCCCTCAACCAGATATAGGCTCCCGCCCTCAACCAGATATAGGCTCCCGCCCTCAACCAGATATAGGCTCCCGCCCTCAACCAGATATAGGCTCCCGCCCTCAACCAGATATAGGCTCCCGCCCTCAACCAGATATAGGCTCCCGCCCTCAACCAGATATAGGCTCCCGCCCTCAACCAGATATAGGCTCCCGCCCTCAACCAGATATAGGCTCCCGCCCTCAACCAGATATAGGCTCCCATCCTCAACAACAACGTTAAAATCTAGCGTTCAACCCATCCAATATGGCGGATGTGACAGAATTTGCAGAGGTGAGATTTCAATTACATTTAGGAAGAAGATTATATAAGCACGACTGAGCGGAGCTCACGCACCACACGAACACTGGCTGCTCTCCCCAGTACTGCGGCGGTCACGCCAACCTTCACCACCCCTGAGACGAGACGCCAACCTCCACCTCCCCCCGAGACGCTAACCTCCACCTCCCCTGAGACGCCAACCTCCACCTCGGAGATGATCACAAGGAATGGAACAAAAGCGTTTTGAAACAGTCGTCATGAAATGCCAGCACGCCGCTGAACACAGTGAGGCGTTCATTCAGCGTCACGCGTCAGGTGAATAATCTCACCAGCATTCATCACACCAGACTATGCCACCCCCCCCCCACACACACACACACCGACGGTGCACCAGCACACCAAAATAATGCTCCTCACCCCTGCACCAATCATCACTAGGACTAGAGTAGCTCATCCTGACACCTCCTCCCCTCCTCATCCCCCATCCTGCCCCACGTCCTCCTCGCCCCCCACCCCACCCCGTAGTTCATCAGGCATTAGCGAACGGGCGGGGGGGGGGGGTGAGTCACAGTCCGACATGTTTATTGTGGCGTATTTTACCGTGATTGGAGGTTGAGAACGTGGTGACGGTCATCATGGCGGGGTTTAACACTCCAGCCTCAATTTCCGTAATCATTTATACAAATTTCCCGTCCAGCTGTGAGCTGAAGGGAAGGGTGTGGGCGCCGTGCTCGCTGGCCGCAGATTATTGCCGTGTCTGCCGCTGTGTATTACTTTCAGCTTTTCTTAGTGGTGTTACGGTCGCCTGAGGCGCCCCAGGCCATGGAGTCTTAGTGGTGTTACGGTCGCCTGAGGCGCCCCAGGCCACGGAGTCTTACCGCGTCAACAGAGAAGCTAATATGTGAATGATATTGACGCCAGAGGTCGCCGCCCGGAGCTTGTATACACAGTGGCCAGCCCGCCACCTCCCTCCCTTCCCAGCTGGTCCATCCCAACTGGTCTATCCTAGCATGTCTATCCCTGCAGGTTTTATCTAGCTGGTCTATCCCAGCAGGTCTTACCTAGCTGGTCTATCCCAGCAGGTCTTACCTAGCTGGTCTATCCCAGCAGGTCTTACCTAGCTGGTCTATCCCAGCAGGTCTTACCTAGCTGGTCTATCCCATCAGGTCTTATCTAGCTGGTCCGGCCTAGCTGGTCTTAGCTGGTCTAACCTAGCTATGTGCGTAGATTGAGCTTCGACTTGCAAGCCCCGTCACAGCTGTGTGTGGTAGAGCAGGTCCTCACCATATCCCGCAGTATACTGTGGGTGACACAGAGCTGTGGCTCACACCAGTGACTACTGTTCTTCGTCGCGCATAAGGGAACGCATTTATATCACAAACAACTAAACCACTCTCCAGACGAGGCTTCATTCCTTCCTTCCTCTGACTCTCCTGGCATTGAAAGAAGCTCTCGCACCATCTACCATACATTGAGTTTTCTCCACTTTACGTGTATAGGTATCGTCTACGTCAAGATCATGTTTTTTTGGCTCCTCTGGTTTTAATAACTAACTGAGGTCTCAGTAACAGACAGGAGTCCTATGTAGCACACCGTGGGAGAGGGTCCCATATAGCACACAGTATTCATTGTAAACACTTCTTCTGTTTCCACCCTGTCAATACCTCTAAGTATTTTATACGTCTGAATCATGTCCCTCCTCTCTACTCATTTCTAGCGTCGTCAGGCTTAGGTCTTTCGGCTGTCTTCGTACCTCCTCCCTTGCAGCTCTGGGACGAGTCTCGTTGCAAACCTGCACCTTTCCGAACTTCCTTATGTGTTTTTCTTATGTGGGCTCTAGGATGGGGCGGTATATTCTAAGACTGGCCTCACATAGGCGGTATACAGTGATCTAAAAGCCTCCCTTTTCAGGTTTCTGAAGGATGTTCTGACTTTTATCAGCGTAGAGTATGCTGCTGACGTTATTCTATTTACATGAGCCTCTACAGTTAGGTTTAATGTTATGTCCACTCACAGGTCTTATAGGGAGGAAGTTTTCGTTCATCGTGTATTGACCTTTCGGTCTCCTGGCTCCTGTTCCGTGTGTGTGTGTGTGTGTGTGTGTGTGTGTGTGTGTGGTGTGTGTGTGTGTGTGTGTGTGTGTGTGTGTGTGTGTGTGTGTATGTATGTATGTGTGTGTGTATTCATCTAGTTGTATTCACCTAGTTGTGCTTGCGGGGGTTGAGCTCTGGCTCTTTGGTCCCGCCTCTCAACTGTCAATCAACTGGTGTACAGAATCCTGAGCCTACTGTGCTCTATCATATCTACATTTAAAACTGTGTATGGAGTCAGCCTCCACCACATCACTGCCTAATGCATTCCATGTGTTAACTACTCTGACACTGAAGATTTTAATTTAATGTCTGTGGCTCATTTGGGTACTAGGTTTCCACTGTTCCCCTTGTTCGTGTTCTACCCGTGTTAATTGTTTGTCTTTGACGACTGTCAATTCCTCTGAGAATTTTTTAGGTAGTAATCATGTCTCCCCTTACGCTTCTGTCTTCCATGGACGTGAGGTTTAGCTATCTTAGCCTTTCCTCGTATTCATAACTCTCAGTTCCGGGATTATCAATAAAATTAACCAACTGTGCACCTCTCCCGGAGTCCAGACAATATATAAACACAAGACAGTATTGACCTTAATGCTCTTCAACTTTATCGTTTCGAACACTGACTGAGTGTTGTTTGGTGTTCGTAAGGTCTTCACCTCAAGGGTCATTATTTCAAGGTCTG
>WNGS01166226.1:7317342-7319851 GCA_020271785.1 Procambarus virginalis | reverse complement strand
GACTCCTTGTCTCCGTACCACTGCAGCCCTACGTCGCCTCTGTGGTAAACTGGCCGGTGCTGGTGAAACTAGGAAATACCACTTACTGACTCTGTCATTGACATTCAGCTCATATCACATATCACAACAGATGGCGCTGATCTCTAGTCGCCACCTCACCTGAGGTCAGCCACAGCGACTCCTTTGGCTGACCAAGGCAGGAATCTTGAGCAGGTATTAGACAGCCACCACCAGATGGCATTGTCCACATTACGCCCGATACTATGGGGGTTAGAGAGCAGACTCACAGATGGCGCTGACACGCTACTCCATACTCCGACGATGTTACCTTGAGGTTACCTTGAGGTGCTTCCGGGGCTTAGCGTCCCCGTGGCCCGGTCGTCGACCAGGCCTCCTGGTTGCTGGACTGATCAACCAGGCTGTTTGACACGGCTGCTCGCAGCCTGACGTATGAGTCCCAGCCTGGTTGATCAGGTATCCTTTGGAGGTGCTTATCCAGTTCTCTCTTGAACACTGTGAGGGGTTTGCCAGTTATGTCCCTTATGTGTAGCGGCAGCGTGTTGAACAGTCTCGGGCCTCTGATGTTGTCGGGTTCGTAACACACCACCTCACATGGACCTTCACCACACACACCACCACACATGGACCTTCACCACACACACCACCACACATGGACCTTCACCACACCACCATATATAACCCTCATTATACTCCAATGACTAAAATCTCTCCATTTTACGTCAGGTGCTCCTCAGATGGTAATCACTAACTTTCCACTATCGCAGACTTCACCAACTTGACGCCAACATCACACAAGTTGCAGCCTCAAGTTCATCTTAGTGTTCATTGAGCTGAAACGCGATGGTTCTGACCCTGAAGCTTACTGAATGGCTGGTAGAGACAGTCAAGTAATTGCTCAAATTACGGCTAATACTTGGTGCTGTGATCAGAGTCGGGCTCAGGAGCTAAGGTCCATTATAACAGAGAGGTGTGAAGTGTGTTGTTGTGAGAAGTGTGTTGTTGTGAGGAGTGTGTTGTAGTGAGGAGGTGGTCGACCAGTGTCAGCAAGAGCCCCCACCAGGTGGTCGACCAGCCTCAGCAGGAGCCCCGACCAGGTGGTCGACCAGCCTCAGCAGGAGCCCCGACCAGGTGGTCGACCAGCCTCAGCAGGAGCCCCGACCAGGTGGTCGACCAGCCTCAGCAGGAGCCCCCACCAGGTGGTCGACCAGTGTCAGCAGGAGCCCCCACCAGGTGGTCGACCAGCCTCAGCAGGAGCCCCCACCAGGTGGTCGACCAGCCTCAGCAGGAGCCCCCACCAGGTGGTCGACCAGTGTCAGCAGTAGCCCCCACCAGGTGGTCGACCAGTGTCAGCAGGAGCCCCCACCAGGTGGTCGACCAGTGTCAGCAGGAGCCCCCACCAGGTGGTCGACCAGTGTCAGCAGGAGCCCCACCAGGTGGTCGACCAGTGTCAGCAGGAGCCCCACCAGGTGGTCGACCAGTGTCAGCAGGAGCCCCCACCAGGTGGTCGACCAGTGTCAGCAGGAGCCCCCACCAGGTGGTCGACCAGTGTCAGCAGGAGCCCCCACCAGGTGGTCGACCAGTGTCAGCAGGAGCCCCCACCAGGTGGTCGACCAGTGTCAGCAGGAGCCCCCACCAGGTGGTCGACCAGTGTCAGCAGGAGCCCCCACCAGGTGGTCGACCAGTGTCAGCAGGAGCCCCCACCAGGTGGTCGACCAGTGTCAGCAGGAGCCCCCACCAGGTGGTCGACCAGTGTCAGCAGGAGCCCCCACCAGGTGGTCGACCAGTGTCAGCAGGAGCCCCCACCAGGTGGTCGACCAGCCCTCATGATGCGTTCTTCAGGCCAACATTAATGCGATTTTTTTTTAACTTTCTCCTCTGGCGTTTTTTTTTCCAGCCTAGCGCGAGGAAGCTTTCCTGTGGGGGGTGGAGACAGGGCCGGTGTGTGAATGATCCAGGAAAATTATGGCGTTTTAATTAGGGTAACAGCTGACGCTAAGTGTCTACGTGGAGCACACACACGCTCTGGTTGCGAGCGTGGCCTGGTTGTGTGTGTGGCCCGGTTGTGTGTGTGTGGCCCGGTTGTGTGTGTGGTCTGGTTGTGTGTGTGTGTGTGGCCCGGTTGTGAGCGTGGTC
Organism: Procambarus virginalis; assembly: GCA_020271785.1. Classification (NCBI taxonomy): domain Eukaryota; kingdom Metazoa; phylum Arthropoda; class Malacostraca; order Decapoda; family Cambaridae; genus Procambarus; species Procambarus virginalis. Next base: position 7,317,697 of record WNGS01166226.1, on the reverse strand, counting down.
CGGTTGTGAGCGTGGCCCGGTTGTGAGCGTGGTCCGGTTGTGTGTGTGGCCCGGTTGTGAGCGTGGCCCAGTTGTGAGCGTGGTCCGGTTGTGAGCGTGGCCCAGTTGTGAGCGTGGCCCAGTTGTGAGCGTGGCCCAGTTGTGAGCGTGGTCCGGTTGTGAGCATGGCCCAGTTGTGAGCGTGGCCAGTTGTGAGCGTGGCCCAGTTGTGAGCGTGGTCCGGTTGTGAGCGTGGTCCAGTTGTGAGCGTGGTCCGGTTGTGTGTGTGGCCCGGTTGTGAGCGTGGTCCGGTTGTGAGCGTGGCCCAGTTGTGAGCGTGGCCTAGTTGTGAGCGTGGTCCGGTTGTGAGCGTGGC
>WNGS01166226.1:7289842-7312342 GCA_020271785.1 Procambarus virginalis | reverse complement strand
ACATGGAAGAAAATGCAGAATAGAACCAGTGAAGAGCAGAGGTGCCATGGGCACAATCTGAGAACACTGTATGAACATTAGAGGTCCACGGTTGTTCAACGTCCTAAAAGCGAGCTTCAGAAATATTGCCGGAACAACCGTGGACATCTTCAAGAGGAAACTAGATTGTTTTCTTCAGCGAGTGCCGGACAAACCGGGCTGTGATGGGTATGTAGGCCTGAGGGCCGCTCCAAGCAACAGCCTGGTGGACCAAACTCTCACAAGTCAAGTCTGACCTCGGGCCGGGCTTTGGGAATAGAAGAACTCCCAGGACCCCATCAACCAGGTGATGTGTTAGAGTAAGCCAGGTGACGTTGAAGGGTAAGCCAGGTGACGTTGGAGGGTAAGCCAGGTGACATTGGAGGGTAAGCCAGGTGACGTTGGAGGGAGGTTGGCGTACAAAACGCTGTGCTCGTCTCATTATTTATTAAAAAAATGTGTGTTTTAAAATTAACTATATACATAATACCATGAATCTTTAATACTGTTCGAATAGGGTAGTTTGCCGCTTCACTAATCGTATATGTCCCACCGACTTCGGAAAACATAATATATTTGCAGTAATGGGAATTGTAAATATTTGCGGTAGACGGAAGTATTAAATACAAAATGACACGGCAGGAATAGTAAAAAAACAATAATATAATGTCTTTTATTTGAGAACAGGTTAAAATTTTATTATACTATATATATATATATATATATATATATATACATATATATTACTCTACTTTATTCTACTCAAGAACATGAGAGAATAAAGTAACTGTAACTGTAAGGCTCCTGGTGAGGGAGTTCTAACGAGTCTATAACGCCTGAACATTCAATAATATATTGAAGAAAATCAAGAACAAGTCTTCGGATTCTCGTCGCCACATTTCACTAAGTCTAGGAACAGCCAGACATCACTCGCCCCCACCACCAGCCGCACCCCCTCCTCCTTAATCTCCCCGTCAGACACCTCCAGCAGAACCCCACGACAATAGCGATGGAAAACCTTCCCTAACCCCTTCAAGCTCCACCTGCAGAATGGTGCTTGCTACTGTTGGAGCGTCAGTGTGAGGGACTTCCCTCGCTCATCCATCAAGAAGCAGAGTTTTGAAGCAGAGTTTGAAGCAGAGTCCCGCCACCTGTGAGTGTGGCGGGACGTATAATGACACATGTGTCATTATATTATTGGTTGGCATCAGGTAGTGTAGGCTTACTCAGTGGAGCAAGAAGGCCTCATGTACAGAACAACATGAAGGGAAGGAAACTTCTCACTTCTGAAGGAGAGATAACCTAAGTTTACTTTAGTTTGCTTCAAACAGAGGCCAACATCCGGAGAACAATGATGGCAGCATGTGCCATCCTGGCCAACGTCTGGGTACCCTTTAGTAACTAAGCTCTACAACACCACTCAGCTCTACAACACCACTGAGCTCTACAACAACACTAAGCTCTACAACACCACTGAGCTCTACAACAACACTAAGCTCTACAACACCAGTGTTACAGCCTCGTCAGCCCCCTCCCCCCTCAGCACCTAACTAGCCTGCCCATAATTAAGGTGTCACGTGTTCAGTGCTCCCTGCTCGTCACAAGTAGTTAACACCACTTACAAGGTGCTCACTTATCTTAGTCATTTTATATTACTTACATTTTACGGCTCGTTATTGACATTTATGTGTACTTAAGGCTCTCAATTATTAAATTAATTATAAATATTAAAATGTTTAATTAAGGCCTGAGCGGCTGTACTCGCAAGCGGGAACATGAGCACTGATCTTCTGGAAGCATGAGCGCTGAGCAGGTTCACATTTGTCCCCATCAATGGCGGCTCACCCATACACACTCACTACGGGCTCACCATAGTCCGTGCTACTTGGAACTCTTTGTTCCAAGTAGCGAATCTTTAACAACAAGAAGAAGCACGAACGAAAGTGAACATTTATAGGCTCGTATAAGACCAACGAGCCTATAAGACGAGCCCCTGGAGGCCTCGACACGCGGCTCGTTATACCAGCTCGCCTATATTGTTCCCACTCAAAAATATGTCTCCCGTAATTACGCGATATATATTAACACACTTTTACGACTCTTAAACGCAAAATATAAAACACTTAGAAGTTGTTTCCGAACATTTTAAAGGATGCGACGAAGGTGGGAACAGCGCACAGGACTGGTGCTTGAGCACGCGCAGGTGGTAACAGCGCACAGGACTGGTGCTTGAGCACGCGCAGGTGGGAACAGCGCACAGGACTGGTGCTTGAGCTCGCGCAGGTGGGAACAGCGCAATGGACTGGTGCTTGAGCACGCAAAGGTGGGAACAGCGCACAGGACTGCTGCTTGAGCACGCGCAGGCGCCGAGGGACGCAGCCTTGGTGCGGGTCCTGAGCGACCGTGAGCGTCGACACCCAGGCTACTTGAGTCTCTCCTCACCTTAATGAGAGAAAATGGTGAAGATCAACAAACGGAATGTTAGCATTGTATCGTCTTCTCGTTACCTTCCTCTAGGTCTGCCTGTCTGCCTGTCTGCCTGTCTGTCTGCCTGCCTGTCTGTCTGTTTGCCTGCCTGCCTGCCTGCCTGCCTGCCTGTCTGTCTGTTTGCCTGCCTGCCTGCCTGCCTGCCTGCCTGTCTCTAAATCTGGTTTAACAGCTGGTATTCTAAGATCTCATTATATCAGTCTTAGGTCCCAAGCGTACAGTGATCTTCCAGCTGGTCCCCAGGGTGTCGTGATCTTCCAGCTGGTCCCCAGGGTGTCGTGATCTTCCAGCTGGCCCCCAGGGTGTCGTGATCTTCCAGCTGGTCCCCAGGGTGTCGTGATCTTCCAGCTGGCCCCCAGGGTGTCGTGATCTTCCAGCTGGCCCCCAGGGTGTCGTGATCTTCCAGCTGGCCCCAGGGTGTCGTGATCTTCCAGCTGGCCCCCAGGGTGTCGTGATCTTCCAGCTGGTCCCCAGGGTGTCGTGATCTTCCAGCTGGCCCCCAGGGTGTTGTGATCTTCCAGCTGGCTCCCAGGGCGTCGTGATCTTCCAGCTGGCCCCCAGGGTGTCGTGATCTTCCAGCTGGCCCCCAGGGTGTCGTGATCTTCCAGCTGGCCCCTAGGGTGTCGTGATCTTCCAGCTGGCCCCTAGGGTGTCGTGATCTTCCAGCTGGTCCCCAGGGTGTCGTGATCTTCCAGCTGGCCCCCAAGGTGTCGTGATCTTCCAGCTGGTCCCCAGGGTGTCGTGATCTTCCAGCTGGTCCCCAGGGTGTCGTGATCTTCCAGCTGGTCCCCAGGGTGTCGTGATCTTCCAGCTGGTGCCCCGAGGGTGTCGAGGTTGCAGATTAGGTCAACACAATTTAGACGCCACAAACAGATAGGAATTCTGAGCTTCGTACAACGTTTAACCTGGAACGATCAACGACAAAGGTCGTTAACAATCGAAAGGTTAAACTGTAGCATTTAACGGAACTACATTTTTTGCTCTGGAATTCTAGTCAGTTCCTTTGGCTTCTATAGATTTATTATGCCTAGATTTTTTATTTAGATATTTTTAATCGGTGAATTTTGTGACCGTCAAAAAAAGATCTATAAATTGTGATCGTTAAAGGTTAAAAAAAATTAACTTGAAAAGGTCATACTGGAGTTTACTAGACCAGAGAGTCGTACCTGGCCCCCTGTCTCTCTTGTTATTGTGACGCTGTTGCAGTAAATTACAATAATGTGAGACGATCTTGGGGGCAAGACGGGGGGGGGGGATCGAACCAGCGTCCTGAGTCTCCTCCCCCAGACGCGCCGCCTTGACCCCCTCGACCACAATGTGTTTAAAGTTACACAACTTGAAGTCCGCTCTAACACACTGAAATTTAGAAGCACCTAGTTAAAGCGGCGGCCGGGCCCCCCAGCACGGGGCTCGGGGACAGACGCAACCCCCCCCCCCCACCCAGCACGGGGCTGAGGGGCAGCCAGACCCCCCCCCCAGCACTGTGTCTCCTGGGGGATGGGGGGGCGGCTGACCAATTTGTATCTAAGGAGGCCGACACTTGCAGCCCCACCAGTGTGGGCGAGGGAGGCGACGCCCCCACACACAGGAAAGTGAAGGTCAACACGTCCACCAGTTTGGACGGGCACTGCAGTGGCCGTCCAAAATCCCAAGAGCATTAAACACTCATGACTCTTGGGACACAAGAGCGCTTTATATGAAGAAAAGGTGTTGGCTAAGCTCATCAATACTTGAGCCTCCAAGGGCTCTCAGCCTCGTGTCTCTACACCGGGGAATTGTTCCATGGTTCAGATACCGGTGATGTTTCGTGCACTCACCAGTCACCGGTAAATTCAGGAGAAGTTTTTTTTAGTACACAAAGCACAGATAGATATTATGGTTTGTATTTTATAAACATCTTAAACGATTTCGCGCCGACACCAACATCTTGATGGGCTGACTGCTTCTGGTTCCGTTCACAGCCTCACCACCTTGGAGGAACACCCTGGTTGATACCTGGTTGATGGGGTTCTGGGAGTTCTTCTACTCCCCAAGCCCGGCCCGAGGCCAGGCTTGACTTGTGAGAGTTTCGTCCACCAGGCTGTTGCTTGGAGCGGCCCGCAGGCCCACATACCCACCACAGCCCGGTTGGTCCGGCACTCCTTGGAGGAATAAATCTAGTTTCCTCTTGAAGTTATCCACGGTTGTTCCAGCAATATTTCTTATGCTTGCTGGGAGGACGTTGAACAACCGCGGACCTCTGATGTTTATACAGTGTTCTCTGATTGTGCCTATGGCACCTCTGCTCTTCACTGGTTCTATTCTGCATTTTCTTCCATATCGTTCACTCCAGTATGTCGTTATTTTACTGTGCAGATTTGGTACTTGGCCCTCCAGTATCTTCCAAGTGTATATTATTTGATATCTTTCTCGTCTATCTCACCCTGTGGAACACAGGGTGTGGGTGGCCAATATCGCCTCGCCTCGCCCAATATCGCCTCGCCAATATCGCCTCGCCTCGCCAATATCTCACCCTGTGGAACACAGAGACACATCTCCGTGTGTTTGTGTGGGTGGCCCACGACCACTGTGGGAAGGGAGAGGGACCACTAGTGGGAAGGGAGAGGGACCACTGTGGGAAGGGAGAGGGACCACTGTGGGAAGGGAGAGGAACCACTATGGGAAGGGAGAAGAACCACTGTGGGAAGGGAGAGGAACCACTATGGGAAGGGAGAAGAACCACTGTGGGAAGGGAGAAGAACCACTGTGGAAAGGGAGAAGAACCACTGTGGGAAGGGAGAGGAACCACTGTGGGAAGGGAGAAGAACCACTGTGGGAAGGGAGAAGAACCACTGTGGGAAGGGTGAGGCAGCAGCAGCAGGATAATAACCAGCTCCATCACCCAACACCGGGGAACATTTCCTATGGATGACGCAGGAAGTTACAGCAACGACGCTCTCTGTGTTGGGCCGTCGTCGTCGACACTTATACCCAGTGGAGGAGACCGGGCCGAGGCCCCGTGACACACGACGACGACGGAATCACCCGCTTGAAGGAATCCCAACCGCTCTCAAAGTTAGTGAAGTATTGATCGTTTCCTCGTGTTGCTGATGTCTTGTGTGAAGTGATTCTCGCCGCGTGTGTGCCTCGCCGCCACCACCCTGGGGGCCATGTTGGGCCTCGCTGCCACCACCCTGAGGGCATGTTGGGCCTCGCCGCCACCACCCTGGGGGCCATGTTGGGCCTCGGCGCCACCACCCTGGGGGCCATGTTGGGCCTCGCCGCCACCACCCTGGGGGCATGTTGGGCCTCGCCGCCACCACCCTGGAGGCATGCTGGGCCTCGCCGCCACCACCCTGGGGGCATGTTGGGCCTCGCGCCTCCACCCAACACCAGTTTTACCGCTGGTGGCCTGAGAGGCGACGAGCGCCACCAGTGCCAGTACTCCAGTGTCTCCACCAGTGTCAGTCCACCAACTTCTCCACCAGGGAGAGCCAACCTAACCTACCCCGGGCCGGCAGTTAAACTCACCCCATCACCAGAGCGAAACGTAACTGACTTTGCAACATATTACAGATACAGTGACAACTTTTGGTTGTCTGGTAGATATAGTGATAACTTTTGGTTGTCTGATATAGTGACAACTTTCCTGACTGGTAGTGTACCCTGAGACTGGTATACCTTATGACTGGTAGAGTGTACCACGAGGCTGGTAAACCTTATGACTGGTAGAGTGTACACGCTAACAGTTCCTGGTGTGAGGACAGGAGCCGGTCGACCAGGACCATCTCCCAGATCTTAATAATTAACGTTAAGACCATGGTTTACAACCGCCCTCAACCACCCACCTGGTCTACGGCTGACAAGAACCAATAACACAAGTGGCTCTGTGTTATTGTTCTGGTGATCGCAATAACACCAGAACAAATACAATGTTTACAGCAACTTTCCGTTCATTGTAATAATAAATTGTTTGCTATAGTTGATGGTTTAAGACTAGAGTCCGTCAATGGAAATCTCTGCGCTAGTCCAGTAGTAGTAGTAGTAGTAGGCATCCGTCAGTCGTAGGAGACTATAGAGTTGCACTCTGGTTGTCGGTCTGGAGTGGCCTCTCCAGGGCGCAAAGCCAGGGTAGGTTCATACAGGGGAGAAGCCGTTACCCATGCAGCAGGTACACCCTCTCCACGGCCGCCGAAAGTCTCCAGCTCATAATAAACTCATAATAGTCCACACTCATAATAAACACACGCACAAGGCTCCAGTTAATGCCGCTCTTAAAAAACAAAGGAAAGAGCTGCACGGCTGCAGGAATTAGCAGCACTCTGAGCCAAGAGTTGATGATCTATGCTCAGAAAGTTTGGATGTTCTCGGCTAATGTTTTGTCCAGACTTTCCCAGCGACTCTCAGCACCTCTATGTACTCCTAATTTACCATAACAAATAATTTAATATTCGCAATACAAAAAAATTGAGTAGAAAATTATAAAAAGTTAAAAACAAAAATTACGTCCCGAGCGTTTACCTTCTCCACAACTCCGTTCTTCAGGACCAAACTACCAAACAAGGCGAGAACAAAGTGACGGCCGGAGAAGCGTTCACTCAGCACGAGAACAACAATTTCCTCACTTTTATCATCCGAATAAACGCCAATATCCGGAGGGCGGTGAAGCAACAAGCTGGTGAAACACATATTGACACGTCACCAGTTCAAAAACGTTGACCATGTGTGGCGAATGACACAACAGTGGTTTCGAAATGATTAAAAGATTGGCAGATGCAGTTTAATGCTCATAAATGTAAAGTTTTGAGGCTAGGTAATGATGATAGAGTTACAAGATACGAGCTAGATGGTGTTGAGATTGCGAAGTCGGATTGCGAAAGGGATCTGGGAGTTATGATTAGTAAGAATTTAAAACCAAAAAATCACTGCATAAATCTTCGTAACAAGGCAAATAGGACACTGGGATATATTAATCGAAGCGTTAGTAACAAGACACCTGGTGTTGTTCTTCAGCTATATCTTGCTCTGGTTAGGCCCCATTTAGATTATGCAGTTCAGTTTTGGTCGCCGTACTGTAGAATGGATATAAATTCACTAGAACGCGTCCAACGTAGGATGACAAAGTTATTCCCCCAAATTAGAAACCTGTCATATGAAGATTAACAAAGCTTAAATTACATTCTCAGGAAAGGCAAAGAATTAGGGGGTGACATGATAGAGGTGTAGAAGTGGATGAATAGCCATAACAAAGAGGATATTAATAGGGTAATAAAAGTATCAACACAAGACAGAACACGAAACAATGGGTATAAATTAGATAAGTTTAGATTTAGGAAAGACCTGGGTAAATACTGGTTCGCTAACAGGGTTGTTGATTTGTGGAACCAATTACCGCGTCACGTGGCGGTGGTGGGGTCCCTCGATTGTTTCAAGCGTGGGTTGGACATATATATATATATATATATATATATATATATATATATATATATATATATATATATATATATAAATGGGATTGGGTGGTTATAAATAGGAGGTACTTCGAATGGGCCAATATGCCTTCTTCAGTTAGCTTTATTCTTATGTTCTTCTTATGTTCTTATGTTCTTATAGAATTGGAAAGTATAACACTCTTGAACAGAAATCGAGACACATTACCTATCAACTGTTTTCACCCCACCTTATACTTTCACCACACCTAATAATTTCACCGTACCTATTCAGGCAAACATATACTTTAGTGTGTGGTAAATATTACAGAGCTCACACTTTACCGAAAACTCTAGATAAGAATATTTATCTATACGATTATGCAAATGTGTTCATACACACACACACACTCACACATACAAACACTCACACATTACAGACACACACACGGGGGGGCCTCGCCGCTGAGTGGGCAAAGCTTGGGGGTCATATCCTTACTGGCCCGGCTCGATTCCCGGCGGATGCGAAAACAAATGTTCTGAGTTTCTTTCACCCCTATGTCTCTGTTCATCTAGCAGTAAATAGGTACCTTAGAGTTAGATAGCTGCTACGGGCTGCTTCCTGGGTGTGTGTGTGTGTGTGTGTGTGTGTGTGTGTGTGTTAGAGAGAAATATATGTAGTAGACATAATAAAGGAAAAACAGATTGGTTAGAAAGACGGGGTCCAAGAGCTAATAGCTCGATTCTGCAGACACAAGTAGTAAACACACACACACACACACACACACACACGTGTAAAACATTGACTGTAAATGACAAAGTGAACAAGGTGGAATTTGTTAAACGTTCAACTTAAGGCAGAATATAAGAGGCTATAGATTCAAACTAGCAGGAAGGAGCCAATATATATATATGTATAAAAGTGCTCTCTTGGAGAGTGATAGACGGTTGGAACAAGCCAAGTGAAAAGGTGGTGGAGGCCAAAACCGTCAATAGTTTCAAATTGTTATACGACAAAGAGTACTGGGAAGACGGGACACCACGAGCGTAGCACTCATTGTGTAATTAAACTTAGGTGATTACATCTAAGTGACTACACACACACACACACATAAAAAAAATCATGGAACCCGTTTCCCGTTTTAGAGCAATATTCTAATTAAGGTTTTGGGTTATCGGGGAGGGGGGGTATATTGTTCGTGAAGAGGGGGGGTGGGGTGGGGGCAGGAATGGTGGGGTGGTAAGGTGGTATATCACGCCAGGAAGAGGGGAGGGGGGGGGATAGAGAGCATGGGGTGGTGGGAGGGGGGGGGAGAAGACATTCACGGCAGGTGGTATTGAACCAACTATGAGAACAGCTTCGTGCTTCAAGTGGCAGTTAACCATTCATGGTCTCAGTCTCCTCCAGTAACGATGGTTTCCTTCCCCGGACAACGGCAGTGCTGGTTCGTTACCTGCCCGCCACGGCAAAAGCCTGCCGTGGCGTAGGGCCGGACGCAGGCAGGTCGTGCCCTGCCGTGGCGTAGGGCAGGACGCAGGCAGGTCGTGCCCTGCCGTGGCGTAGGGCAGGACGCAGGCAGGTCGTGCCCTGCCGTGGCGTAGGGCCGGACGCAGGCAGGTCGTGCTCTGCTGTGGCGTAGGGCAGGACGCAGGCAGGTCGTGCCCTGCCGTGGCGTAGGGCAGGACGCAGGCAGGTCGTGCCCTGCCGTGGCGTAGGGCAGGACGCAGGCAGGTCGTGCCCTGCCGTGGCGGATTGTAATGAACGATTGCGGTGGGGACTTACCTTTTATGTGTAGTGCAGAGAGCTGGGGGTTGAAGTAGCCCGGTGGAGGGGTGGGGGTTGGGGGCGCGTGTGGGGGGAGGAGGGCGCGCGACACGACGCACACTAGGGGGGAGGGGGGCGTGTCTACAGCGACAGGAGGGGCGCGACGCGACACACTACCACACGACACGTCTCGACGGCCACCAGCCACACACTGCCCGTCTCTCTCAGTGAAGCAAGTCAACAGGTCGGGCCGCCCCTACCGCGCAAGCATACGCGCCGCCCACCACCCACGTTGGTGCCACCCACGCACACAACACCCCCACCCACAACCAGAAACCACCCCACCCAACCACCACAACCCCACCCCCAACTCTTCGTCTTCCACCACCATGGCTACCACACATGCCTCTGACGCCCTCACTTTCGACAACCATGATTCAACCTCCCACGTCACCACACATGGACCCTCACCACTACACATGGACCTTCACCACACACGCCATGTTATGGCCACTATGGGTCGCAACTGGGTTCTTGATCTATGAACCAAAGTACTAGTATCCGACCCCAAGTCATTAGTGGCTATCAAGGAGTAGGCTAGGTAATGCAAGCAATGAAATGGAGGGACCTGAAATGAAAACAACACTTCATTCTTTAGCACTATATTCACTTAACTTATTAACACTTTCCCATCGCCTTAAATAGAAAATATATAATGAAAGAATATTACTACACGTGGATATTTACATGTGTCGCTCTCACATAGGATACTAAGCGCTCCTCGATGCTAACACGATGCAACCTTTGTCAACTTCCGTGTTTCCTCAACATACAGTACCGTCCTCAGTACTGGGAAACACTAACGAGTCTACCCTTGTCATGGCCCAGCCTATCTACAGTATCACTAGGTTCCTCTTGTGAATACCCACAATCACTCTCCAGCCAAGTGCCCAACCACTTTGGGTGGACGGTACAGCGACGGTCTCGTTTTATGCGGGTCGGTGTTCAATTCCCGACCGTCCAAGTAGTTGGGCACCATTCCTTTCTCCCGTCCCATCCCAAATCCTTATCCTGACCCCTTGCCAGTGCTATATAGTCATAATGGCTTGGTGCTTTCTCCCCGATAGTTCCCTTTCCTTCCCTTCTCCAGCCAAGTGCTGGCAGAGAACTTCAGCCTCGTGCTGATGGGGACACTACACGGACAAATACAGGGGTAGCTAACCCCTGGCAGCAGCTTCTAGCAGTGGGCTATTAACGCTCCTCAATAGCACCTCACTGTCGGTCGTCTCTTCCTCTAGCCAGTCCCGGGATACGCCGAATTCTTCCACTGCTACTCCACAGGCAGAAAGCAGATACCACACAGTTCCTCTTCGGCGGCGGCTCATTTAGTCGTCAAGCAGAATTAAGTAGGGAGAGATTAGGCTGCCCAGGGTAGACTCCTTGTCTCCGTACCACTGCAGCCCTACGTCGCCTCTGTGGTAAACTGGCCGGTGCTGGTGAAACTAGGAAATACCACTTACTGACTCTGGCATTGCCATTCAGCTCATATCACAACAGATGGCGCTGATCTCTAGTCGCCACCTCACCAGAGGTCATCCGCAGCGACTCCTCTGGCTGATCAAGGCAGGAATCTTGAGCAGGTATTAGACAGCCACCACCAGATGGCATTGTCCACATTACGCCCGATACTGTGGGGGTTAGAGAGCAGACTCACAGATGGCGCTGACGTCGCTACTCCATACTCCGACGATGTAGTCGGGTTCGTAACACACCACCACACATGGACCTTCACCACACACACCACCACACATGGACCTTCACCACACACACCACCACACATGGACCTTCACCACATACACCACCACACATGGACCTTCACCACACCACCATATATAACCCTCATTATACTCCAATGACTAAAATCTCTCCATTTTACGTCAGGTGCTCCTCAGATGGTAATCACTAACTTTCCACTATCGCAGACTTCACCAACTTGACGCCAACATCACACAAGTTGCAGCCTCAAGTTCATCTTAGTGTTCATTGAGCTGAAACGCGATGGTTCTGACCCTGAAGCTTACTGAATGGCTGGTAGAGACAGTCAAGTAATTGCTCAAATTACGGCTAATACTTGGTGCTGTGATCAGAGTCGGGCTCAGGAGCTAAGGTCCATTATAACAGAGAGGTGTGAAGTGTGTGTTGTGAGGAGGTGGTCGACCAGTGTCAGCAGGAGCCCCCCCCCCCACAGGTGGTCGACCAGTGTCAGCAGGAGCCCCCACCAGGTGGTCGACCAGTGTCAGCAGGAGCCCCCACCAGGTGGTCGACCAGTGTCAGCAGGAGCCCCCACCAGGTGGTCGACCAGTGTCAGCAGGAGCCCCCACCAGGTGGTCGACCAGTGTCAGCAGGAGCCCCCACCAGGTGGTCGACCAGTGTCAGCAGGAGCCCCCACCAGGTGGTCGACCAGTGTCAGCAGGAGCCCCCACCAGGTGGTCGACCAGTGTCAGCAGGAGCCCCCACCAGGTGGTCGACCAGTGTCAGCAGGAGCCCCCACCAGGTGGTCGACCAGTGTCAGCAGGAGCCCCCACCAGGTGGTCGACCAGTGTCAGCAGGAGCCCCCACCAGGTGGTCGACCAGTGTCAGCAGGAGCCCCCACCAGGTGGTCGACCAGTGTCAGCAGGAGCCCTCACCAGGTGGTCGACCAGTGTCAGCAGGAGCCCTCACCAGGTGGTCGACCAGCCCTCATGATGCGTTCTTCAGGCCAACATTAATGCGATTTTTTTTAACTTTCTCCTCTGGCGTTTTTTTTTCCAGCCTAGCGCGAGGAAGCTCTCCTGTGGGGGGTGGAGACAGGGCCGTGTGTGAATGATCCAGGAAAATTATGGCGTTTTAATTAGGGTAACAGCTGACGCTAAGTGTCTGCGTGGAGCACACACACGCTCTGGTTGCGAGCGTGGCCTGGTTGTGTGTGTGGCCCGGTTGTGTGTGTGTGGCCCGGTTGTGTGTGTGGTCTGGTTGTGTGTGTGTGTGTGGCCCGGTTGTGAGCGTGGTCCGGTTGTGAGCGTGGCCCGGTTGTGAGCGTGGTCCGGTTATGTGTGTGGCCCGGTTGTGAGCGTGGCCCAGTTGTGAGCGTGGTCCGGTTGTGAGCGTGGTCCGGTTGTGAGCGTGGCCCAGTTGTGAGCGTGGCCCAGTTGTGAGCGTGGCCCAGTTGTGAGCGTCGCCCAGTTGTGAGCGTGGTCCGGTTGTGAGCGTGGCCCAGTTGTGAGCGTGGCCCAGTTGTGAGCGTGGCCCAGTTGTGAGCGTGGCCCAGTTGTGTGTGTGGCCCGGTTGTGAGCGTGGTCCGGTTGTGAGCGTGGCCCAGTTGTGAGCGTGGTCCGGTTGTGAGCGTGGCCTAGTTGTGAGCGTGGTCCGGTTGTGTGTGTGGCCCGGTTGTGAGCGTGGCCCAGTTGTGAGCGTGGTCCGGTTGTGTGTGTGGCCCGGTTGTGAGCGTGGCCCAGTTGTGAGCGTGGTCCGTTGTGTGTGTGGCCCGGTTGTGAGCGTGGTCCGGTTGTGAGCGTGGCCCAGTTGTGAGCGTGGTCCGGTTGTGTGTGTGGCCCGGTTGTGAGCGTGGTCCGGTTGTGAGCGTGGCCCAGTTGTGAGCGTGGCCCAGTTGTGAGCGTGGTCCAGTTGTGAGCGTGGCCCAGTTGTGAGCGTGGCCCAGTTGTGAGCGTGGTCCAGTTGTGAGCGTGGCCCAGTTGTGAGCGTGGCCCAGTTGTGAGCGTGGTCCGGTTGTGAGCGTGGTCCGGTTGTGACCGTGGCCCGCTTTTGAGCGTGGCCCGCTTTTGAGCGTGTCCCGGTTGTGGGCCTGGCCCGGTTGTGGGTGTGGTCCGGTTGTGAGAGTGGCCTGGTTATGAGCGTGAACTCACCTAACTGTGCTGCCTTTTGTGTTACAGCTCCTCGTTCCCGCCTCTCAACTTTCAGTTGACTTGTTAATTGTCACACTAATGATAATGGTCGCGGACGGACCGCCGTGGTCGTCTGCTCATCTTCCGGTGTGTGGTTGGGTCATCATATCCTCAGCCCAATTATTGTGACATCTGCAACTTTCCGCTGCCTGATGTACGGTACCAGAACCTATTGGGCTCCTTCATATCTACACAAAAAGCTGTGTATGAAGTCTGCCTCTTCTCTTGACTACTGTTCACTACCATGCCACCTCAATATTTTGGTTTCGTAATTATACTGTGGCTCATTAGAGTTCTAATTTCNCCCCCAGCACCAGGAGCACACTACACCCCCAGCACCAGGAGCCACACTACACCCCCAGCATTAGGAGCTTCAAAAGGAGATACGACTAGTATTTACCTGTCCGCTGTTTACACACACAGGTGTGCAAGACCCGCTGTTCACTCACAGGTGTGCAAGCCACGCTGTTCACTCACAGGTGTGCAAGCCCCGCTGTTCACACACAGGTGTGCAAGCCCCGCTGTTCACACACAGGTGTGCAAGCCCCGCTGTTCACACACAGGTGTGCAAGCCACGCTGTTCACTCACAGGTGTGCAAGCCCCGCTGTTCACACACAGGTGTGCAAGACCCGCTGTTCAGTCATGGATGACTCCTTTGTTGGGAGGGAGCGGCTCCTGGCGCTTTGTTGTGGGCCAGATGGTTATTTCCCTCTGCTGTAGTGGTCACTACACACGCCCTCGCCACAGTCACTACTCTCCCACACACATACACATACATACACACACACCACACACACACCACACGCACACACACACACACACACACACACACACACACACACACACACACACACACACACACACACACACAACACACACACACACACACACACCACTATATTGCCTTATTTTGGCTTTTATTATTGGTTTCATTATCTTAGTCGTAGAGGAATATAATAGGAGGGATAAAATAGGAGGAACGGTAGGAAAAGTAACTGCAAGCAATTCATCAATTGGTAATAGGAGAAGTAACTTTGATATTATATTACATTTTTATTGGAAACAATGAGGGAAGAAAACGCCAACAAGGCTGAAGGGGAGACTTGTCCCTTCTGCTTGATATTCCAGTCCCGCCCTGACAGGAGCGGTCAGGCTAGGAGGATGACTGGTGAAGGTTCCACCTGGCCCTGGTGCCACCTGGCCCTCTAGTGCCACCTTGACCGAGGTGGCACCGAGGAATTCTCTCACCTGATATTTAACTAAGCACTTACTCTGGCTCCTGATATTCTACAATTAATCTCTTAACTCTCTGGGCCGTCAGCCACGTCAACGCTGCCATCGCCAGAAGACACCACGCCAACGCAGGAGTTTCCACCAATCAGAGTGGGAAGCGTGGAGTTGTAGAGTTTTACTGTAAAGGCGACAGAGGAGGTCTTACGTGGATAAGAGAGAGAGAGAGAGAGAGAGAGAGAGAGAGAGAGAGAGAGAGAGAGAGAGAGAGAGAGAGAGAGAGAGAGAATTATTAGGGAAAAGCGACAAACCGTTACGACTATATAGCACTGGGAATGGGTCAGGATAAGGATTTGTCATGGGGGGGGGGCCGAGGAATGGTGCCCAACCACTTGTGGGTGATCGGGAATTGAACGCCGATCTGCAAGAATCGAGACCGTCTCTCTACCGTCAACCTCAAGTGGTTGAGCAAAGGAACTTCACTGTGAGGATGCGTTACCAGTCACCTCATCCTCCGACCTGTCATGAGGGAGAGAGAAAGAGAGAGAGAGATAGAGAGAGAGAGATAGAGATAGAGACAGAGAGAAATGTGGGTAGTAAGAGGGGGCTGTTGGGCACACTGCAACAACGTTCCAACAAGTGGCTTCTCGAGGGTGAGCTCAGCCAATCAATAGGTAATGAAGTGGAGTGGAGGGAGCAGGAGACCAACCACAGGGGCACCACGTGAGAGCAGGAGACCAGCCACAGGGGCACCACGTGAGAGCAGGAGACCAGCCACAGGGGCACCACGTGGGAGCAGGAGACCAGCCACAGGGGCACCACGTGAGAGCAGGAGACCAACCACAGGGGCACCACGTGAGAGCAGGAGACCAGCCACAGGGGCACCACGTGAGAGCAGGAGACCAACCACAGGGGCACCACGTGAGAGCAGGAGACCAGCCACAGGGGCACCACGTGAGAGCAGGAGACCAGCCACAGGGGCACCACGTGAGAGCAGGAGACCAGCCACAGGGCACCACGTGGGAGCAGGAGACCAGCCACAGGGGCACCACGTGAGAGCAGGAGACCAGCCACAGGGGCACCACGTGAGAGCAGGAGACCAGCCACAGGGGCACCACGTGGGAGCAGGAGACCAGCCACAGGGGCACCACGTGAGAGCAGGAGACCAGCCACAGGGGCACCACGTGAGAGCAGGAGACCAGCCACAGGGGCACCACGTGGGAGCAGGAGACCAGCCACAGGGGCACCACGTGGAGCAGGAGACCAGCCACAGGGGCACCACGTGGGAGCAGGAGACCCGCCCTCCTGGAGCCGGACAAAGGAAGGGTGCTGACGGCTTGATCTCTCACCTAACTGGTCCAACGAAGCCCGCCAGAAAAGGCTGTCATGAGCCGCTTATGTCATGCCAGTGGTGACGCCTCCAGGTGTGTGTAGGGCCAGTGGTGACGCCTCCAGGTGTGTGTAGGGCCAGTGGTGACGCCTCCAGGTGTGTGTAGGGCCAGTGGTGACGCCTCCAGGTGTGTGTAGGGCCAGTGGTGACGCCTCCAGGTGTGTGTAGGGCCAGTGGTGACGCCTCCAGGTGTGTGTAGGGCCAGTGGTGAGACCTCTAGGTGTGTGTAGGGCCAGTGGTGACGCCTCCAGGTGTGTGTAGGGCCAGTGGTGACGCCTCCAGGTGTGTGTAGGGCCAGTGATGACGCCTCCAGGTGTGTGTAGGGCCAGTGGTGACGCCTCCAGGTGTGTGTAGGGCCAGTGGTGACGCCTCCAGGTGTGTGTAGGACCAGTGGTGACGCCTCCAGGTATGTGTAGGGCCAGTGGCGACGCCTCCAGGTGTGTGTAGGGCCAGTGGTGACGCCTCCAGGTGTGTGTAGGGCCAGTGGTGACGCTTCCAGGTGTGTGTAGGGCCAGTGGTGACGCCTCAAGGTGTGTGTAGGGCCAGTGGTGACGCCTCCAGGTGTGTGTAGGGCCAGTGGTGACGCATCCAGGTGAATGGAACCCCAAAACCCTACAACACTGAAGCAGCGACCAAGGCCCTGCAACACTGCGCAACACTTCAAACTGTTCGACAAATATATTTTCATTTAACTCTAAAAATAGGTTTGTCAAAGAATCATTTATTCTGTCACAATCGTTGATTCGTAATGTGTAAGCGAAGGTTTGTTTCTTTCACACTTAAATATTTGTGTCGCGATTTTGGGCTGGACGGTAGAGTGACAGTCTCGCTTCATGCAGGTCGGCGTTCAATCCCCAACCGTCCACAAGTGGTTGGGCACCACCCCCCCCACCCCGTCCCAACCCAAATCCTTATCCTGACCCCTTTCCCAGTGCTATAGAGTCGTAAATGGCTTGGCGCTTCCCTCCCCCCCTGATAGTTCCTTCCCTCTCCTTGCGACAGCAATGATTCTGAACCTTAGGTAGTCAGAATTAAAAGCAGAGAAGAACACTCAAATTCCACAGGAAAAACAAAGTCACTGTGAGGGATAATCTTGAGAGAAGAGAAAAGCAGACTGGAGAGATGAGAGCAGACGACTTATCTTATCTGGTTCATCCTCACTCCTCGCGCCAGCACAATCCTGCAGGCGTGGCGGGCCTCTTAAATATCACCCAGAAGGAAGTTTGGTATGCGGGCCGCCCCTATTGACCGCTTCCCCTCTGGACCACGGCAAGAAGCCCCGACTTTCCCCTTATCGTCTCTATGATGACCCGTCTCCATGACAACCGAGCAGTCAGCCATCAAGGGGAGAAAAGACCCATGGGTATCGACTTTTATATCAGAGAAAACTCATATTCAAACCGTCATCATCAGGCGCTCAGCTGGAAATGACAATCTCGGAAGGTGGAACAATTAATAGCGGAATGTTTCCATCAGCCAGGTGGGTGACAGGCGGGTGATGTCACCCGGACAGCAACAGGTGAGAGGGAGGGAGACACAAGCGAGACACCTCACTCCCACATACCTCGCTATCCTCTCAGTTATACACATAGGTTGTCCTCGGGGCTCGAAGCAAGATCTTATTGCATCCTCCAGGCGGGTCATCCTCCAGGCGGGTCATCCTCCAGGCGGGTCATCCTCCAGGTGGGTCATCATCCAAGCAGGTCATCCTCCAGGCGGGTCATCCTCCAAGCAGGTCATCCTCCAGGCGGGTCATCCTCCAGGCGGGTCATCCTCCAAGCGGGTCATCCTCCAGGCGGGGCAGCAACACACCAGGCGGGGCAGCAACACACCAGGCGGGGCAGCATCAATATAGAGGCTCCGGTCATGTCGTCCATCGCGGCGTTCCTCCACTATTGCAGATCTCTCAAGGCAGATTTTAATCAGAGGTAACCAGGCGGACAGTAATGTTGCTGAGCGTTAGATCCACGGCTGTGGTGGGCTGTACCAGGCTGTGGTGGGCTGTACCAGGCTCTGGTGGGCTGTACCAGGCTCTGGTGGGCTGTACCAGGCTGTGGTGGGCTGTACCAGGCTCTGGTAGGCTGTACCAGGCTCTGATGGGCTGTACCAGGCTCTGGTGGGCTGTACCAGGCTCTGGTGGGCTGTACCAGGCTCTGATGGGCTGTACCAGGCTCTGGTGGGCTGTACCAGGCTGTGGTGGGCTGTACCAGGCTGTGGTGGGCTGTACCAGGCTCTGGTGGGCTGTACCAGGCTCTGATGGGCTGTACCAGGCTCTGATGGGCTGTACCAGGCTCTGGTGGGCTGTACCAGGCTCTGGTGGGCTGTACCAGGCTGTGGTGGGCTGTACTAGGCTGTGGTGGGCTGTACCAGGCTCTGGTGGGCTGTACCAGGCTCTGGTGGGCTGTACCAGGCTCTGGTAAGCTGTACCAGGCTCTGGTGGGCTGTACCAGGCTCTGGTAGGCTGTACCAGGCTCTGGTGGGCTGTACCAGGCTGTAGTGGGCTGTACCAGGCTCTGGTGGGCTGTACCAGGCTCTGGTGGGCTGTACCAGGCTCTGGTGGGCTGTACCAGGCTCTGGTGGGCTGTACCAGGCTCTGGTGGGCTGTACCAGGCTCTGGTGGGCTGTACCAGGCTCTGGTGGGCTGTACCAGGCTCTGGTGGGCTGTACCAGGCTCTGGTGGGCTGTACCAGGCTGTGGTACGCCCTCTCCCTCTCCCCCACCCTCCTGCAGGAGGGGGCCGTCTCCGGGCCCCTTACCCTCATGAAAGAGAGGTACCATTCCATCCCTCAACCTTCTCTTCTGTAGAGGTACAATTCTGTTTCCTTGACCTCCTCCAGGAGAGGGACCTCATCGTACATTGTGAAGATGGCGACTTCTCCTTTCCTACCTCCTTCCAGCAGGAGGGAGACCTTCCCTCTCCCTCACCCTCCAGCAGGAGGGAGACCTTCCCTCTCCTCACCCTCCAGCAGGAGGGAGACCTTCCTCTCCCTCACCCTCCAGCAGGAGGGAGACCTTCCCTCTCCCTCACCCTCCAGCAGGAGAATATATATATATATATATATATATATATATATATATATATATATATAATATATATATATATATATATATATATATATATATATAAGGACAAAGAGAGTGTGTGCCAACAATCGGCTGACTGAGTATACTAAAATTCAGGTTTACAGAGCCTGTGTCCTGAGCACTCTCCTTTATGACAGTGAGTCTTGGACACTCCGCGCCCGTCAGGAAAGACAGCTGAATGCCTACCACATGCGCTGCTTTCGACACATCTTGGACATCACCTGGCAGGACAAGGTGATAAACAACAACGTCTTCGGGAGAGCAAGAATCACCAGCATGTACACAATGCTGAAACAGAGACGAATGCGCTGGCTCGGGCACGTTGTGCGAATGGGCGACGGCAGGATCCCCAAGGATCTCCTGTACGGAGAGCTGATGCAGGGAAAGCGTCCAACAGGCAAGCCCCAGCTATGGTACAAAGACGTATGCAAGAGGGACCTGAAAGCCATGGACGTCGATCTTGCGATATGGGAGACACTGGCTGCAGGCCGTTCAGCCTGGAAGCAGTCTGTTCAAAGAGGTCTCTCCAAGTTCGAGGAGTCACTTGCCAAGGAATCGGAGGCAAAGAGACAGAGAAGGAAAGCCGGTAGCCAGGAAAACAGACAATTTTACAGGAACTTCTTTCCACAGCTCATAAAACAAGAGGAAAGGGTCCTGAAAGATATTGTTAATAGAAACGTTATCCCTACAGACAAAAATCAGAAGATACAATTGACGATTTACTATAAAACCAAGAAAACGGCCAACCTACTCTTGAGAAACTCTCCAGACACAAAGAAGAACGCTTTAAAAGAGACTAATGTCGTCTATGCCTTCAAATGCCCACTTAGGGACTGTAAGCCTCAAAGAATTCAGTATATAGGCAAGACAACAACATCTCTTTCCTGGCGATTAACGATGCATAAGCAACAGGGCTCCATTAAGGAACATATAATCTCTTCCCACAACCAGACCATCACCAGAGAAGTCTTAACAAAAAAACGGAAATCATCGATAGATACAGCGATAGCAGGCGGCTTGATATCTGCGAGGCACTACACATTAAGAAGTCGACACCAGCAATCAACAGCCAATTAACTCACAACTATATTCTACCCACTTCAAGACTCCGCACCAATGTAGAAGCATCAAGAAATATGGACCAATTGGCCCTTTGCAGTTACTTCCATTTTCCTTTTAACTTACAAAATAGTATACCCATTGTTTCATGTTCTGTCTTGTGTTCAAAGTTTGTTTTCACCTCATCCAAAACCATTGTAACATGTCACCTCACCCAAATGCAGGTATAAAAAAAGAAAGTCAAAGCTGTTTAAAGAGTGTGCACGAAGAAACAGCAAAAATCAGAGAAGAAAAATGGCTCGAGTGGTGTGCCAAGCTAAATCAGCATACGTCCTTGGGCGACATCTGGAGGCAGATCAACAAGGCCAAAGGAAAATCGCCTCCTGCTCCACCGCACCATGTTCATCCAGAGCAAGAAGCAGAAAGGCTAGCAAATCTATTTGCTTCAAGAGCCAGTTCCACTCAACTTCCTCAAGCAACTCTGACTCACCAACAAAGACTTCAAGCAGCAAGATGGAAAAAAATAGATGATGCTTTAGCCTTACCTGACGAACTAGACCAACCTTTCAATCTAAAAGAACTCAGAAGTGCTACAAAAAAAAAAATACAGCTCCAGGCGAGGACATAATCACTTACAACATGCTGGCCAAGCTAGGAGAAAAGGGTGAAGAAGCCTTTTTGAATCTCATCAACAGAGTATGGGTGACAAGAACCCGATCACTCTCTTGGAACAGTGCAATTATAGTTCCCATTCCAAAACCTAAAGACCCAGGAAATCCAAGACCCATCTCATTAACAAGCTGTCTGGCCAAAACTGCAGAAAGAATGGCCCTTAATCGAATTGAATGGAAAGCCAATCCACTACACCAAAATATGTTTGCTTACAGAAAAGGTGTGGGAACCACAGAATGCCTTACCTCCCTCCTGGATAAAATCAATGACAAACCTGGAATCCTTATTTTTCTAGACCTTGAAAAAGCCTTCGAGTTAGCCAGTGCTCCAGCTACACTGTGCTGCCTCGTGGATAAGGAAATCAAAGAACACGCTCTTGCTTTTGCCAAAGGAAGCCTACTTAACCGAGAAGCTAAAGTCAAATTCCAAGGAAAAACATCGACCTCAAAGAGGCTGGAAAATGGAACTCCGCAGGGAGGAATTCTAAGCCCCTTCCTCTTCAACTGTCTCATGGAACAATTCATGAAGCTCAAGCTACCAAAAGCCAAACTTCTTAACTATGCAGACGACTTTGTGGTCATCATCAAAGGCAAAGGTGCAAGGAACCATGCACAAAAATGCCTAGATATTATCAGCAGGGAAGCGGAACGCATAGCAGTGAAAATAAACAGCAATAAAACAAAAGCAATGGCCGTTAAAATGAGAACTCAAGACATTAGACTCGCAATACAAGGACAAGAAATCGAGTGGGTTACCTCTTTTCAATACCTAGGAGTCATAATAGACAACCAGTTGAAATTCACTCAAGAAATGGAATATCTTCGGCAACGCTGTAAAGCCAGAAACTCAGCTTTGCGCTCCCTGACCAGTCTTAGAGAGGGTGCATCTCTACCAGTACTCAAAATGTACTACGTTCAAGCAGTTAGGTCACTCATCGACTATGCTGCTCCTGCTCTTACATCCCTCAGTGATAACCAATGGGAGAAACTGGAAGTGTCTCAAAATGATGCTCTGAGAACAATGCTGGGAGCACCTATATGGACGCGTAGAGAGAACCTTAGAATGGAAACAAAACTACCAGCATTAGAAACAGGATGAAACAAAGGATAGCTACCATAATAGGAAAACTTACTGGAACAACCGCCAGGCTGTCAATCAAAGACAGCATACAGAGATCATTTCAGAAAAACCTACAGTATAGAACAAGCTCATGGATGGATAATGTGGTCAAGATTTTAGAGAAAATGGACCTGAAATGGACCATTAAAAACAAAGGGAAGATAGACCATATCAACACTTTCGACAGCCTCCTCCATGGGAAGAATCGAATATAAAGATAATCATTGAAAGATTACCAGTTAAAAAATCAGCATGTGACCCGCAGAGGCTCAAGGAAGTAGTAGAACAACAAATGGAAACTATCTCTAGACCCACAACGACTCACT
>WNGS01166226.1:7270385-7287496 GCA_020271785.1 Procambarus virginalis | reverse complement strand
CCTCTCAACTGTCAATCAACTGGTGTACAGGTCCGAGCCTATTGGCTCTATCTACTATCTTGAAACTGTGTATGGAGTCAGCCTCCACCACATCACTGCCTAGTGCATTCCATTTACTACTACTCTGACCTGAAAAAGTTCTTTCTAATGTCTCTGTGGCTCATTTGGGTACTCAGCTTCCACCTGTGTCCCCTTGTGTGAGTACCACCCGTGTTAAATAATCCATCCTTGTCTACCCTGTCAATTCCCCCGAGAATATTTTATGTGGTAATCATGTCTCCCCGAGCACTTCTGTCTTCCAGCGACGTGAAGTGCAGTTCACGCAGCCTTTCCTCATAACTCATGCCTCTTAGTTCTAGGACTAGCCTAGTGGCATACCTCTGAACTTTTTCCAGTTTCGTCTTGGGTTTGACAAGGTACGGGCTCCATGCTGTGGCCGCATACTCCAGAATTGGTCTTACATATGTATATGTGGTGTACAATGTTTCGAAGGATTCCTTACACGGTTTCTGAAGGCAGGTCTGACGTTAGCCAGCCTTGCATACGCCGCCGATGTTATTATTTTGATGTGGGCTTCAGGAGACAGGTTGGGCGTGATATCAACACTCAGATCTTTCTCTCTGTCCGTTTCGTGAAGGACTTCATCTCTCATTCGGTATTCAGTGTCTGGCCTCCTGTTTCCTCCACCTAGTTTTATTACATTCCATTTACTAGGATTGAACTTTAGTAGCCATTTGTTGGGTCATTCCTTCAGCTTCTCTAGGTCATCTTGTAGCCTCCTACTATCTTCCTCTGTCTTAATCTTTCTCATAACTTTTGCATCATCAGCAAACATTGTGAGGAACTAGTCTATACCCTGTGGGAGATCATTTACATATATCAGAATAGTATAGATCTAATGACTGATTCCTGAGGGACTCCACTGGTGACGCCTCGCCACTTCGGGACCTCCTTCCTCACAATGACTCGCTGTCTTCTGTTGCTTAGGTACTCCCTTCTGTTGCTTAGGTACTCCCTTCTGTTGCTTAGGTACTCCCTTATATGTGTGAATACAGCTGCTTACATAGCTGCTTCCTCTAAGGCAGCCTTGGCACTTGGGTTATTTCACAGCATAACTACACACGAGTCTCCCTGGAGGGAGCCCCGCCATCCGCTTCTTCCCCTGTTACAGGAGGCTGCTTGTCTCGTACTGGGTCGAAAACGGATTTTCCCTGAGCCTCTTTATCTCTTCCTTGGCTTCCCCCAGCTCACTCTGTAGGCTCCGTATTACTGCATTCATTGCGATCAGTTCTCTGCTGAAGTGCCCTAACACTTGTGTGCGTGTGTGTGTGTGCGTGTACGTGCGTGTGCGTGCGTATGCGTGATTTGTGTGTGTTTGAGTGTGTGTGTTTGTGGGTGATGATGTGGCAGGGCGGGGTGAGAGAGAGAGAGAGTTGCTGGTGTCCACACCGCGGCCAGGCATAGATCACTCTAATTTCTCGCTATATATCGCCAGCAATCAGCTTATTGTTCCCCTTAGCACCGGTATATCCCTACTGCTACACGACTTTACAGCTTGCTTTATGCTTCACTATCACTATCATGGCTAGTTATGTACACTCTGACTGAACGTGACTTTATAACCATGGCGGAAATGGTTCCTGTCGTGGCACTGATGTCGTACTCCTGATCTTGACTATCTAATCGGTGTGTTGCACTTCATAATATTACTACAGAACGGTTTTCCTTCGTATCACTCAGATGTCCCGAATTATGAATACTTTTCGATGAGCGCGCCCCACGTGTCTGCCCTCCCCTCCCCTTACTGCGTGTGTGTGTGTGTGTGTGTGTGAGTACTCACCTATTTGTGCTTGTGGGGGTTGAGCTTTGGCCCTTTCGTCCACATCTCAACTGTCAATCAACTGGTGTACAGATTCCTGAGCCTACTGGGCTCTATCATATCTACATTTGAAACTGTGTATGGAGTCAGCCTCCACCACATCACTGCCTAATGCATTCCATCCGTTAACTACTCTGACACTGAAAAAGTTCCTTCTAACGTCTCTGTGGCTCATGTGGGTACCCAGTTTCCACCTGTGTCCCCTTGGTCGCGTCCCACCAGTGTTGAATAGTTTGTCCTTGCTTGCCCGGTCGATTCCCCTGAGGATTTTGTAGGTTGTGATCATGTCTCCCCTTACTCTTCTGTCTTCCAGTGTCATGAGGTGCATTTCCCGCAGCCTTTCCTCGTAACTCATGCCTCTTAGTTCCTGGAATAGTCTAGTGGCATACCTCTGAACTTTTTCCAACTTCGTCTTGTGCTTGACAAGGTACGGGCTCCATGTTGGGGCTGCATACTCCAGGATTGGTCTTACATATGTGGTGTACAAGATTCTGAATGATTCCTTACACATGTTCCTGAACGCTGTTCTGATGTTAGCCAGCCTCGCATATGCCGCAGATGTTATCCTTTTTATGTGGGCTTCAGGAGACAGGTTTGGTGTGATATCAACTCCTAGATCTTTCTCTCTGTCTGTTTCATTAAGTACTTCATCTCCTGTTCTGTATCCTGTGTCTGGCCTCCTGTTTCCACTGCCTAGTTGTGTGTGTGTGTGTGTGTGTGTGTGGACTTACCTACGGGGGGGAAGGGAATGAGCTCCAGCTCTTCATTCCCCATCTACCATCTGGCCTTGAAGCTGTGGATGGAGAGCTCTTGGCCGCTTCTCTATCTTCATTCCACTTGTTGGCCACCCGTAAGGGTCATCCGTAACGGCCATCCGTAAGGGCCATCTGTAAGAGCCATCTGTAAGGGTCACCCGTAAGGGCCACGGATTCTCTCTTACATTACTTCCACTCATTTGCGATTCTAGCTTCCACCTGTGTCCTCTTGTCCTACTTTCTCTACATTTTAAGAGGCTATCCATGAGCATCTTACCTCTGATCCCTTAATATCTTGCATGTTGTGATCATATCCTCTCTGCTGTGTATAGAGGACCCAGCAGCCGCCTGTGGCAGGTCAATCACTGCCAATGACCGCGGCGACTAGGGACCGAGTCGTTTAGAGAGGACAGGTAGAGGCCGGGATTGCTAAATGTAACACAGTACAGAGCACCGGAAGGTGCAGCGGAGGAGTGACCTACAGACACACATTCCCAATTTATATGTTAAACGCTACAAGCGACAATTTTCGTCCAGTTATATTTTTAGAGTGAGGCCCTTCACAGGACCACCATGGTGAATGAGGAGAAGTAATCGAACACTCACCATCACACAGCTACTCACCATCTCAGCACCAGGAGCCACACTACACCCCCAGCACCAGGAGCCACACTACACCCCCAGCACCAGGAGCCACACTACACCCCCAGCACCAGGAGCCACACTACACCCCCAGCACCATGAGCCACACTACACCCCCAGCACCAGGAGCTACACTACACCCCCAGCACCAGGAGCCACACTACACCCCCAGCACCAGGAGCCACACTACACCCCCAGCACCAGGAGCCACACTACACCCCCAGCATTAGGAGCTTCAAAAGGAGATACGACTAGTATTTACCTGTCCGCTGTTTACACACACAGGTGTGCAAGACCCGCTGTTCACTCACAGGTGTGCAAGCCACGCTGTTCACTCACAGGTGTGCAAGCCCCGCTGTTCACACACAGGTGTGCAAGACCCGCTGTTCAGTCATGGATGACTCCTTTGTTGGGAGGGAGCGGCTCCTGGCGCTTTGTTGTGGGCCAGATGGTTATTTCCCTCTGCTGTAGTGGTCACTACACACGCCCTCGCCACAGTCACTACTCTCCCACACACATACACATACATACACACACACACACACACACCACACGCACACACACACACCACCACACACCACACACACACACATAGAGGTGACAGCAGAAGAGGTAATGAAACAGTTGACAACTCTAGATGCATCTAAAGCAGTAGGACCAGACAAAGTATCACCGTGGATACTAAAAGAAGCGGCGCAGGCCCTCAGCGTGCCTCTGGCGATGATCTTTAATGAGTCACTTATGTCGGGAGAATTGCCCAGTTGCTGGAAGAAGGCAAATGTCGTGCCGATCTTCAAGAAAGGCGATAGGGAGGAGGCACTTAACTATAGACCTGTATCACTGACAAGCATCCCCTGTAAAATACTGGAAAGAATAATTAGGCTACGACTGGTTGCGCACCTGGAGAACGTTAGGTTTGTGAACAAACATCAACATGGGTTCTGGACAGGGAAATCGTGCCTAACAAACCTTCTGGAATTCTATGATAAAATAACGAGGATAAGACAGGACAGAGATGGTTGGGCAGACTGCATATTTCTGGACTGCCAAAAAGCCTTTGATACAGTACCGCACATGAGACTGCTGTTCAAACTCGAGAGGCAGGCGGGGGTAGGGGGAAAGGTCCTAGCATGGATAAGGAACTACCTAACAGGAAGGAGCCAAAGAGTTACGGTAAGGGGCGAGAAGTCGGACTGGCGAACAGTAACAAGTGGAGTACCACAAGGATCGGTACTGGGACCAATTCTATTTCTTGTATATGTTAACGATATGTTTACGGGTGTAGAGTCCTACATGTCGATGTTTGCGGATGACGCAAAGTTGATGAGAAGAGTTGTGACAGATGAGGATTGCAGGATCCTCCAAGAAGACCTGAACAGGTTGCAGAGATGGTCAGAGAAATGGCTATTGGAATTCAACACGAGCAAATGTAAAGTTATGGAAATGGGACTAGGAGATAGGAGACCAAAGGGTCAGTACACAATGAAGGGGAACAGTCTACCTGTGACGACGCGCGAGAGAGACCTGGGTGTGGACGTAACACCTAATCTATCTCCTGAGGCACATATAAATAGGATAACGACAGCAGCGTACTCGACACTGGCAAAAGTTAGAACATCATTCAGAAACCTAAGCAAGGAGGCATTTAGGGCGCTTTACACTGCCTACGTGAGGCCAGTCTTAGAGTATGCCGCCTCATCATGGAGTCCCCATCTGAAGAAGCATATAATGAAACTGGAAAAGGTTCAGAGGTTTGCAACGAGACTCGTCCCTGAGCTACGAGGGATGGGGTATGAGGAGCGCCTGAGGGAACTGTGCCTTACGACACTAGAAAGAAGAAGGGAGAGAGGGGACATGATAGGAACGTATAAAATACTCAGAGGGATTGACAGAGTGGACATAGACGAAATGTTCACACGGAATAGTAACAGAACGAGGGGACATGGATGGAAGTTGGAAACTCAGATGAGTCACAGAGATGTTAGGAAGTTTTCTTTTAGCGTGAGAGTAGTGGGAAAATGGAATGCACTCAAGGAACAGGTTGTGGAAGCAAATACTATTCATAATTTTAAAACCAGGTATGATAGGGAAATGGGACAGGAGTCATTGCTGTAAACAACTGATGCTCGAAAGGCGGGATCCAAGAGTCAATGCTCGATCCTGCAGACACATATAGGTGAGTACATATAGGTGAGTACACACACACACACACACACACACACACACACACACACACACACACACACACACCACTATATTGCCTTATTTTTGGCTTTTATTATTGGTTTCATTATCTTAGTCGTAGAGGAATATAATAGGAGGGATAAAATAGGAGGAACGGTAGGAAAGTAACTGCTAGCAATTCATCAATTGGTAATAGGGAAGTAACTTTGATATTATATTACATTTTATTGGAAACAAAGAGGGAAGAAAACGCCAACAAGGCTGAAGGGGAGACTTGTCCCTTCTGCTTGATATTCCAGTCCCGCCCTGACAGGAGCGGTCAGGCTAGGAGGATGACTGGTGAAGGTTCCACCTGGCCCTCTGGTGCCACCTGGCCCTCTAGTGCCACCTTGACCGAGGTGGCACCGAGGAATTCTCTCACCTGATATTTCGCTAAGCACTTACTCTGGCTCCTGATATTCTACAATTAATCTCTTAACTCTCTGGGCCGTCAGCCACGTCAACGCTGCCATCGCCAGAAGACACCACGCCAACGCAGGAGTTTCCACCAATCAGAGTGGGAAGCGTGGAGTTGTAGAGTTTTACTGTAAAGGCGACAGAGGAGGTCTTACGTGAAGAGAGAGAGAGAGAGAGAGAGAGAGAGAGAGAGAGAGAGAGAGAGAGAGAGAGAGACAGAGAGAAATGTGGGTAGTAAGAGGGGGGCTGTTGGGCACACTGCAACAACGTTCCAACAAGTGGCTTCTCGAGGGTGAGCTCAGCCAATCAATAGGTAATGAAGTGGAGTGGAGGGAGCAGGAGACCAGCCACAGGGGCACCACGTGGGAGCAGGAGACCAGCCACTGGGGCACCACGTGGGAGCAGGAGACCAGCCACTGGGGCACCACGTGGGAGCAGGAGACCAGCCACAGGGGCACCACGTGGGAGCAGGAGACCCGCCCTCCTGGAGCCGGACAAAGGAAGGGTGCTGACGGCTTGATCTCTCACCTAACTGGTCCAACGAAGCCCGCCAGAAAAGGCTGTCATGAGCCGCTTATGCCATGCCAGTGGTGACGCCTCCAGGTGTGTGTAGGGCCAGTGGTGACGCCTCCAGGTGTGTGTAGGGCCAGTGGTGACGCCTCCAGGTGTGTGTAGGGCCAGTGGTGACGCCTCCAGGTGTGTGTAGGACCAGTGGTGACGCCTCCAGGTGTGTGTAGGGCCAGTGGCGACGCCTCCAGGTGTGTGTAGGGCCAGTGGCGACGCCTCCAGGTGTGTGTAGGGCCAGTGGTGACGCCTCCAGGTGCGTGTAGGGCCAGTGGTGACGCCTCCAGGTGCGTGTAGGGCCAGTGGTGACGCCTCCAGGTGTGTGTAGGGCCAGTGGTGACGCCTCCAGGTGTGTGTAGGGCCAGTGGTGACGCCTCCAAGTGTGTGTAGGGCCAGTGGTGACGCCTCGAGGTGTGTGTAGGGCCAGTGGTGACGCCTCCAGGTGTGTGTAGGGCCAGTGGTGACGCCTCCAGGTGTGTGTAGGGCCAGTGGTGACGCCTCCAGGTGTGTGTAGGGCCAGTGGTGACGCCTCCAGGTGTGTGTAGGGCCAGTGGTGACGCCTCCAGGTGTGTGTAGGGCCAGTGGTGACGCCTCCAGGTGTGTGTAGGGCCAGTGGTGACGCCTCCAGGTGTGTGTAAGGCCAGTGGTGACGCCTCAAGGTGTGTGTAGGGCCAGTGGTGACGCCTCCAGGTGTGTGTAGGGCCAGTGGTGACGCCTCCAGGTGAATGGAACCCCAAAACCCTGCAACACTGAAGCAGCGACCAAGGCCCTGCAACACTGCGCAACACTTCAAACTGTTCGACAAATATATTTTCATTTAACTCTAAAAATAGGTTTGTCAAGAATCATTTATTCTGTCACAATCGTTGATTCGTAATGTGTAAGCGAAGGTTTGTTTCTTTCACACTTAAATATTTGTGTCGCGATTTTGGGCTGGACGGTAGAGTGACGGTCTCGCTTCATGCAGGTCGGCGTTCAATCCCCAACCGTCCACAAGTGGTTGGGCACCACCCCCCCCACCCCGTCCCAACCCAAATCCTTATCCTGACCCCTTTCCCAGTGCTATAGAGTCGTAAATGGCTTGGCGCTTCCCTCCCCCCCTGATAGTTCCTTCCCTCTCCTTGCGACAGCAATGATTCTGAACCTTGGTAGTCAGAATTAAAAGCAGAGAAGAACACTCAAATTCCACAGGAAAAACAAAGTCACTGTGAGGGATAATCTTGAGAGAAGAGAAAAGCAGACTGGAGAGATGAGAGCAGACGACTTATCTTATCTGGTTCATCCTCACTCCTCGCGCCAGCACAATCCTGCAGGCGTGGCGGGCCTCTTAAATATCACCCAGAAGGAAGTTTGGTATGCGGGCCGCCCCTATTGACCGCTTCCCCTCTGGACCACGGCAAGAAGCCCCGACTTTCCCCTTATCGTCTCTATGATGACCCGTCTCCATGACAACCGAGCAGTCAGCCATCAAGGGGAGAAAAGACCCATGGGTATCGACTTTTATATCAGAGAAAACTCATATTCAAACCGTCATCATCAGGCGCTCAGCTGGAAATGACAATCTCGGAAGGTGGAACAATTAATAGCGGAATGTTTCCATCAGCCGGGTGGGTGACAGGCGGGTGATGTCACCCGGACAGCAACAGGTGAGAGGGAGGGAGACACAAGCGAGACACCTCACTCCCACATACCTGCTATCCTCTCAGTTATACACATAGGTTGTCCTCGGGGCTCCAAGCAAGATCTTATTGCATCCTCCAGGCGGGTCATCCTCCAGGCGGGTCATCCTCCAGGCGGGTCATCATCCAAGCAGGTCATCCTCCAAGCAGGTCATCCTCCAGGCGGGTCATCCTCCAAGCAGGTCATCCTCCAGGCGGGTCATCCTCCAGGCGGGTCATCCTCCAGGCGGGTCATCCTCCAGGCGGGTCATCATCCAAGCAGGTCATCCTCCAGGCGGGTCATCCTCCAAGCAGGTCATCCTCCAGGCGGGTCATCCTCCAGGCGGGTCATCCTCCAGGCGGGTCATCATCCAAGCAGGTCATCCTCCAGGCGGGTCATCATCCAAGCAGGTCATCCTCCAGGCGGGTCATCCTCCAAGCAGGTCATCCTCCAGGCGGGTCATCCTCCAAGCGGGGCAGCAACACACCAGGCGGGGCAGCATCAATATAGAGGCTCCGGTCATGTCGTCCATCGCGGCGTTCCTCCACTATTGCAGATCTCTCAAGGCAGATTTTAATCAGAGGTAACCAGGCGGACAGTAATGTTGCTGAGCGTTAGATCCACGGCTGTGGTGGGCTGTACCAGGCTCTGGTGGGCTGTACCAGGCTCTGATGGGCTGTACCAGGCTCTGGTGGGCTGTACCAGGCTGTGGTGGGCTGTACCAGGCTCTGGTGGGCTGTACCAGGCTCTGGTGGGCTGTACCAGGCTCTGGTGGGCTGTACCAGGCTCTGATGGGCTGTACCAGGCTCTGGTGGGCTGTACCAGGCTCTGGTGGGCTGTACCAGGCTCTGGTGGGCTGTACCAGGCTGTAGTGGGCTGTACCAGGCTCTGGTGGGCTGTACCAGGCTCTGGTGGGCTGTACCAGGCTCTGGTGGGCTGTACCAGGCTGTGGTACAGCCCTCTCCCTCTCCCCCACCCTCCTGCAGGAGGGGGCCGTCTCCGGCCCCTTACCCTCATGAAAGAGAGGTACCATTCCATCCCTCAACCTTCTCTTCTGTAGAGGTACAATTCTGTTTCCTTGACCCTCCTCCAGGAGAGGGACCTCATCGTACATTGTGAAGATGGCGACTTCTCCTTTCCTACCTCCTTCCAGCAGGAGGGAGACCTTCCCTCTCCCTCACCCTCCAGCAGGAGGAATACCTGACCATATGTAATGAACATTATCGTGTCTTAAAACGTAAACCATTACCTTGAGGCTCTGGGTATCCGGCTTGGCTCCGGGTACCCGGCTTGGCTCCGGGTACCCGGCTTGGCTCCGGGAATCTGGGTAGGCTCCGGGTAGCCTTATCCGGGTATATATTCTCAGGTGTAGATGGGAGTCTCACTCTCGTGGCGTGATCCACATGTCAGACATCCAGGCGTTTGTTTTTGTAATACCTTTAGTTATAATTAATATCTAAACAAATGTTATTGTTGGAGGTCACATTAATTACTGAAGGCGAGTAAATATTTATCTGGAAATAATAACTGGCCACAATTAAACGACCCAATGGTTAATAAATATCCAATGGTGCAGTGACGGGTAGCCGGCCGGGTGACGGGCAGCCGGCCGGGTGACGGACAGCCGGCCGAGTGACGGTACAGTATTTAAAAACATACACCTGTCGTGTGTGTGTGCCTCTGTAACCNTTCCCCGTTGCAAGGATCACCTGCGTTAATTATCCAGAGCGGTGTCCTCGCTGTCACGTTGATCTGAATATATTGATAATATCCTACATGCCAGCGCCTCTACAGCCGGCCCCGTACACCACACAGCCGCCTCCCCCACCCTCTGATTGATGACCAGTGTCATCAATAACCACCCAGCGTCATCAATCACCATCCAGCGTCACCAATCACCATCCAGCGTCCACCAATCACCAACCAGAGTCATCAATCACCAACCAGAGTCATCAATCACCAAGCAGCGTCATCAGTCACCTAGCAGCGTCATCAATCACCACCAGCGTCATGAATCACCAACCAGAGTCATCAGTCACCAAGCAGCGTCATCAATCACCAAGCAGCATCAACCAGGATGAAGAGCATATCTACATTTTGCCCCCGACCGTCCATTTACAACGGAGGACGGAGCATTTGGGCTAAATTGTCCTGTTTAAATATGGTTAAACGATCCTTACAGACATGACGTGAGTTATTATATTGCCTTTATAGGTTATTAAATATAATATATACCAGGCGTGTGGGCGTGGTGTTCCTGGCGTGTGGGCGTGGTGTTCCTGGCATGTGGCCGTGGGTGTTCCTGGCATGTGGCCGTGGGTGTTCCTGGCATGTGGCCGTGGGTGTTCCTGGCATGTGGGCGTGGGTGTTCCTGGCATGTGGGCGGTGGGTGTTCCTGGCATGTGGGCGTGGGTGTTCCCCGAGATCTGGCTGTTGTCACCGCGATAACAACCAGTGTCAGTAAACCCCACTGGGGCAGTAATTAACAGTAATTATTACCCCGGGGGCAGTAATTGTCGCCAGCAGGACAATTACTGCCACAAGGAGCCTGCTAGTTAAGGTAGAGGGTCCTGAACGTCCCTTGTGTGGTGTGTTTCAAGCCCTTCCACACTAGATCCTGGTGTACTGAGCACAGCGTTGGTGTCGTGTACACTACGTCGGGGCGGCTGTGTCACACGCTTATGGTGTCGCGCTGCGGGTAAAGGTGGAACTGCGGGTAGGGGGGGGAGAACTGCGGGAAGGGGGGGGGGGAACTGCGGGAAGGGGGGGGGGGAACTGCGGGAAGGGGGGGGGGGAACTGCGGGAAGGGGGGAACTGCCGGTAGGGGGGGAAAGGAACTGTGGGTAGGGGGAACAACGGGTAGGGGGAACAAAGGGAAGGGGCTGGACCTGTAATTGTATATTGCTATTATTACCAACGACGGATACCAACAAATAAAATAATTGAAGAATCACTCTCACAATCTCTCTCATCCTTGCAGCTCATTCACCCTGTAAAAATCATCCTGTATTTTAACTAACTGTCGCAACAGTTGCAATTTGAGCACGTTGCACTCATATGTAAGGAGCTGGTGGGACGACGCTTGACCAGTCTCAGGTCGACCAGGAGGAGGCCAGGGGCCAGATTCACGAAGGTACTTACGAATGTTTTCCCTTCTTAGCGCCTTCGTAGTGGCTACGTCGGTATTCAGGTAGGCACACTAAGAAGGAAAGCCTTCGTAAGTTTGCTCCGTCGGCTAAGAGTGCTGTCGACCACTCGTAGCTTTACGTAAACTGGATATAACTCAATTTTTCTCTACTACACAACACGGAGGATCGATTTTAAGATTTTAATATAAACAAAAGATTATTAGTTGGCGAATCTCGTGAAGAGGAGTCCTTCGTGTTAATTATATATGCATTCTCTGCTTGAAACTTGAAGTAAATATGTCTTTTATGATATTAGAATTAGTTTTATAATAGCAAGATATTATACCAGTAATATAAAAAACCAGCTACAAGCTCATTCAACATCCCCACCTTACAGGACGGCCAGTGTTACATGGAATCAGGAGAGAACAAAATATGTAAGCCTGATCTATTAGCCCCACTGGCAAAATCTGGGCACAGTACAAGAATATCTTCCAATATTCCTGAGTGTATGAAGTAATTACAGAGCTCAAAGTGCCTCATACCATTTGGTATGAAGTCACTGATAACAGGGCAATCACAGATATAGTGTTGGAGAGTATGTAATCTCAAGTAGGATTGAAAACAGATTTTTTTTTTACCCAGATGGTTAAAACCCATGGAACCGCCTACCCGATGAAGCCGTAAACGCCAAAATCCAGCTAGAAAATATCATTAGGACAATTGGCGGGACTTAACAAGTCCCCGGATTTTTGTCCTCGTCGAGGCCACTAGATAGTTAGTGGCCCTTGGGTAAGTTTCGGTAAATATATACGTAAATAGATACCATCGCTTCTCAAGTCTTGGGAGGGACAAGAGAGCTATACACTATCTCTTAGAATTACGTAGGTAAACAAAAAATGTAACATATTTGTTTACTACAATGTCGGTACTGAGTGTACAAGTTGAAGAAACATTGTTTTACTTCGAAATATACCAATTTGATAAGAAAATTCGACGTAAATAAGTGGCAACTGCATCACGGATAAGCTCCGATATGGCAGCGTCGTGATTGGCTACAGCTGTCAGATGAAAAATGTTACCTTCTCTCTGATTGGACAAACTAAAAGCCCTAGTAACATCTAATGAGACCTAAGAAAACTACTTAGAAATGTTCGTAAGTTTACTTTTCTGAATCGCCCTTTGGCGCGGTCTTAGCCGGCACTTAGGAACCTTCGTAGCAAACCTACTTACGAAGAAATACATGGAGCTTCGTGAATCTAGGTCCAGTTTTACTGACCAGTCCAACACGTGTTGTCACATCAGGCGTTGGTCTAACACCCGTCAGCACTCATTTTATAAACACCAGTTGTGCGCATTGCGTTATTCACACACTTGGGGGGAGAGGGCGGGGCCCTCGGCCGCCACGCGTCTGTCATGTTACAGCGACCCTAACGTGTCATGTATCGCTTGACACAGCGCTGTGCTCCATGAGGACACAGACACGACAGATGATTCTCAAACTTAATTTCGCTGTCGCTTGGTACACGCTGGCCCCTGGCCCGCCGGTGTGTCACGCTGGCCCCTGGCCCTCCGGTGTGTCACGCTGGCCCCTGGCCCGACGGTGTGGCACGCTGGCCCCTGGCCCGCCGGTGTGGCACGCTGGCCCCTGGCCCGCCGGTGTGGCACGCTGGCCCCTGGCCCTCCGATGTGTCACGCTGGCCCCTGGCCCTCCGGTGTGTCACGCTGGCCCCTGGCCCTCCGGTGTGGCACGCTGGCCCTTGGCCCGACGGTGTGGCACGCTGGCCCCTCTCGGGTCGCTTGCGCTGAATCAATTAAGGGCTGAGAGCCAGGTGTGCCAGCACCCCCGGGCTGAGAGCCAGGTGTGCCAGCACCCCCGGGCTGAGAGCCAGGTGTGCCAGCACCCCCGGGCTGAGAGCCAGGTGTGCCAGCACCCCCGGGCTGGCCTCGTCACACAGGGACCCGGGCAGGTAGTTTTATGGCCTTGATGGCTCATTGACTTGGGGACACCGCCTGCTGAGGGCGCTCTTCAACACAAGTGAGGCGGGTGTAGGCCGGGTGTAGGCTGGGTGTTGGGCGGGTGTTGGGCGGGTGTTGGGCGGGTGTGGGGGTGGGTGTGGGGGTGGGATGGGTGTGGGGGGTGTGTTATCAACCCCCCAGGTCTTTCTCTCTCTCTGACTCTTGCAGGATTTCATCTCCCAAATGGTAACTTGTATCTGGTCTCCTGCTCCCTACACCTATCTTCATTATATTGCATTTGCTTGGGTTAAGCTCTAACAACCATTTGTTCGACCATTCCTGCAGCTTGTCCAGGTCTTCTTGAAGCCTCAAGCTGTCCTCTGTCTTAATCCTTCTCATAATTTTGGCGTCGTCGGCAAACATTGAGAGGAATGAGTTTATACACTCTGGGAAATAATTTACGTATATTAGAAGCAGGATAGGTCCGAGTACAGAGCCCTGTGGGACTCCACTGGTGACTTCACGCCAATCTGAGGTTTCACCCCTCACTGTGACTCTCTGCTTCCTATTGCTTAGGTACTCCCTTATCCACTGGAGCGCCCTACCAGTTACTCCTGCCTGTTTCTCCAGCTTATGCATCAGCCTTTTATGGGGTACTGTGTCAAAGGCTTTCCGACAGTCCAAAAAAATGCAATCCGCCCATCCTTCTCTTTCTTGCTTAATCTTTGTCACCTGATCGTAGAATTCTATTCAGCCTGTAAGGCAAGATTTACCCTCCCTGAACCCATGTTGATGGGTTGTCACGAAGTCCCTTCTCTCCAGATATGTTGCTAGGCTTTTCTCACGATCTTCTCCATCACCTTGCATGGTATACAAGTTAAGGACACTGGCCTGTAGTTCAGTGCCTCTTGTCTGTCACCCTTTTTGTATATTGGGACTACATTAGCCGTCTTCCATATTTCTAGTAGGTTTCCCATTTCCAGTGACCTACTATACACTATGAAGAGTGGCAAACAAAGTGCTCCTGCACACTCTTTCAATACCCATGGTGAGATTCCGTCCGGCCCAACAGCCTTTCCCACGTCCAGCTCCAATAGGTGCCTCTTGACCTCATCGTTTGTAATTTCGAACCCTTCCAAGGTCGCCTGGTTTGCTGCCACTTCTCCTAGCGCCGTGACCTCTCCTTGTTCTATTGTAAAACCTCCTGGAACCTTTTGTTGAGTTCTTCACAAACCTCTTAGTCATTCTCTGTGTACTTGTCTTCACCCGTTCTAAGTTTCATCACCTGTTCCTTCACTGTTGTTTTCCTACTGATGTGACTGTGTAGTAGCTTTGGTTCGGTCTTAGCTTTATTAGCTATATCATTTTCATACCTTTTCTCAGCTGTTCTTCTCACACTAACATACTCGTTCCTGGTCCTCTGGTATCTCTCTCTCTACTTTCTGGTGTTCTGTTATTACGGAAGTTCCTCCACGCCCTTTTGTTCAGCTCCTTTGCTTTCATACATTCCCTATTAAACCACGGATTCTTCTTTTGCTTCTCTGTTTTTTCCTGTTGGGCTGGGACAAACCTACTTACAGCCTCCTGACATTTTTGGGTGACATAGTCCATCATGTCTTATACGGACTTGGTTCTGAGTTCTGTGTCCCATTGTATATCCCTTAGGAATTTATTCATCTCCGCATAGTTTCCCTTTCGGTACGACAGCCCTTTGTTTCCAAGTTCTTTTTTGGGGGTGATAATTCCTAGCTCAACCAGGTACTCAAAGCTCAATACACTATGATCACTCATTCCCAAGGGGGCTTCCAACTTTACTTCCCTTATATCCGACTCATTTAGCGTAAATATCAGATCAAGCAAGGCTGGTTCATCCCCGCCTCTCATTCTTGTCGGTCCCTTGACGTGTTGACCGCGTCAAGTGGTGTGTGTGTGTGTGTGTGTGTAGGGATGACTGTGTCAAGTGGTGTGTGTGTGTGTGTGTGTGTAGGGATGACTGTGTCAAGTGGTGTGTGTGTGTGTGTGTGTGTGTGTGTGTGTGTGTGTGTGTGTGTGTGTGTGTGTGTGTGTGTGTGTGTAATTACGTAAGTGTAGTTACAGGATGAGAGCTACGCTCGTGGTGTGTGTAGAGGTGACTGTGTCCAGTGGTGTGTGTGTAGGGGTGACTGCGTCAAGTGATATGAAGGGGTGACTGCGTCAAGTGGTTCCGTTTTCTGTTTTGGGTCCTCTGGTACGTTAGGAGAGGACACTTTAATTGACCGTTTTCTTGACGTTGGGGAATATTAGGAGAACGGACTGGGTGAGGTGGTGCTCGGGTGAAGGGGGACGTGCTGGGGTGAAGGGGTACGTGCTGGGGTGAAGAGGGACGTGCTGGGGTGAAGGGGGACGTGCTGGGGTGAAGGGGTACGTGCTGGGGTGAAGAGGGACGTGTTGGGGTGAAGGGGTACGTGCTGGGGTGAAGGGGGACGTGCTGGGGTGAGGGGGAAGATAAAGGGAAGGAGGGAGGGGGGTGACACAGTGTCTCCCTCAATATTGGTGATAAAGGGTGCATTACCCCGAGGCTCCCCGGCACTTATATCGATCTCCCCCCACCACCCACTACCCCTCCACCTCACCCCACCCTCTCTCACACATGCTTAACCCACCCACAACCCCCACTCCCCACCCACTTTCCCCTCCCTGTCCATTAATTCTCCATTTTCCTTCAACACTCCTCCCTACACCCCCCCACCCTACACCTCCCCTCCGCCCCCCACCCTACACCTTCCCCCCCCCCACCCTCCACCTTCCCTTCCCTCATATTTTTGTTCTTATTTTTTGTTTTTCACCTAACCTTACAGATTATTGTTGTTTATTGTGTTGGACATATTTGTGTTGTGATAATAGTTGGACACAACAACAAATATGTCCAACACAATAAACTACACATCTGAAAGGTTAGGTTAAAGGTCAAAGAATAAGAATACATTAAACAAAACCCAATAAATACAATAAGACCAGAAAGAGGTTAAGCTAAAGAGTGAAGAACAAGAACAATTATATCAAACATAATAAATACATCTTATGAGACACTTGATGAACTTTAAGTAAAAACTGTACAAAGTGCTTAAACTCACGTCTCTAACAAATCTTCCTTGGACTAAACAAATGCCTATGCATAACAATTCCTTTGAAAGGTGGGTGAGGGGCTGCAGGTGGGTGAGGGGCTGCAGGTGGGTGAGGGGCTGCAGGTGGGTGAGGGGCTGCAGGTGGGTGAGGGGCTGCAGGTGGGTGAGGGGCTGCAGATGGGTGCAGGGCTGCAGGTGGGTGAGGGGGCTGGAGGTGGGTGAGGGGGCTGGAGGTGGGTGAGGGGCTGCAGGTGAGTGCAGGGCTGCAGGTGGGTGAGGGGGCTGGAGGTGGGTGAGGGGGCTGGAGGTGGGTGAGGGGCTGCAGGTGGGTGCAGGGCTGCAGGTGGGTGAGGGGGCGGGAGGTGGGTGAGGGGGCTGGAGGTGGGTGAGGGGCTGCAGGTGGGTGCAGGGCTGCAGGTGGGTGAGGGGGCTGGAGGTGGGTGAGGGGGCTGGAGGTGGGTGAGGGGCTGCAGGTGGGTGCAGGGCTGCAGGTGGGTGAGGGAGGCTGCAGGTGGGTGAGGGGGGCTACAAGTTGGTGAGGGGCTGCAGGTGGGTGCAGGCGGGCATGAATGATGGCAACACTGGACATGTTGTTGGTAATTTAGTGTGATTAATAGTGCCGGGAAAATTAAACGAGTCTCCCCTGTTGCCTCATTATCGCCCGTGCTCTTTATCTCTCTCTCTCTCATTCTTTTTGTTCTCCTTCTTCTTCTACTTTATCTTTCTCTGGACAAAAACGGTTTGAATAACAAAGACTAAACGGAGGAGAAAACCTACCAGG
>WNGS01166226.1:7257885-7265385 GCA_020271785.1 Procambarus virginalis | reverse complement strand
TGTGTGTGTGTGTGTGTGTACTCACCTATTTGTGCCTGTATGATCGAGCTCTAGCTCTCGGACCCCGCTTTTCTAGCCGTTGGTTGTCTAATGCCTAATTATTCCTGGTCTATTTCCCCCATCATTCCTGCTGTTAAAGGTATGACTGGAGTTAGGCGCTACAACCTGCTCCTTTCCCTGGAAACACAACCGTAACTGTCTCTATTTTCCGCTTGTTACGTCTTGTAATAAAGTTGTTACATCTTGGCTTAACGTGTTTATGACGTATTAAAACGTTGTTACAACTTGTTATATTGGTTGTTATAACTGGTTAGGAAGTGTTAAATCTTGTTCGAACGTTGTACCAACGTCGTAGTTTCGGTGTGTGTTTGGCGGGTTAGGTCATTCCATTTACTCACAACACTCACGGTAAAAGAAAACTTCCTAACAGCTCTATGACACATCTTAGTCTGAAGCTTCCATCCGTGTCCCCTTGTTCTACTGGTGTTCATTGTTAACATTTCCTCTCTCTTTCCACCTTGTCAATCTCTCTAAGTATTTTATACGTCTGTATCATGTCCCCCCATCTTCCTCCTCCTTTCTAACGTAGTCAGGTCTAGTTCCTTCAGTTTGTCTTCGTACCTCATCCCTCGCAGCTCTGGGATGAGTCTCGTTGCAAACTTAAGCTTCTTTTCAAGCTTCCTTGTGTGTTTCAATGATTTTTTTATGCCGCTCCACGTTGGGGGCGGCAGACTCTAAGACTGGCCTCACACAGGCGGTATACAGTGATCTAAAAGCCTCCTTATTCAAGTTTCTGAAGGATGTGCTGACTTTTGTCAGCGTAGAGTATGCTGCTGACGTTATTCTATTTATATGAGCCTCTGGAGTTAGGTTTGGTGTAATGTTCACTCACAGGTCTTTTTCTCTAGTCGTTATAGGGAGGTAGTTTCCCTTCATCGTGTATTGACCTTTCAATCTCCTGGCACCTGTTCCCATTTCCATCACCTTGCACTCGTTTGTGTTGAACTCTAGCAGTTATTTCTGAGACCATCTCTGCAACATGTTCAAGTCATCCTGGAGAATCTTACAATCCTCAGCTTTCTCTGTCTTGCCTTACTTACGTGACCTCAC
Organism: Procambarus virginalis; assembly: GCA_020271785.1. Classification (NCBI taxonomy): domain Eukaryota; kingdom Metazoa; phylum Arthropoda; class Malacostraca; order Decapoda; family Cambaridae; genus Procambarus; species Procambarus virginalis. The sequence continues at coordinate 7,264,275 of WNGS01166226.1, read as the reverse complement.
CATAAAGCTCCAGGAGGTTCGTCAGGCAGGATTTCCCTTCTCTAAAGCCATTTTGTTGTTTATAAGTAAACCAAATTTTTTCTAGGTGTGCAACTAGTCTTAACCTTATAATTCTTTCACGAACTTTGCAAGGGATGCTTGTGAGCGACACTGGGCTGTAGTTAAGTGCCTCTTCTCTATGTCCTTTCGTGTAGATTGGCACCACATTTGCCTTCTTCCAGCAGCTGGATAGTTCCCCTCTGTGTAAGTGACTCATTATAGATTAGTGCTAGAGGTATGCTGAGGGCCTGTGCTGCTTTTTTAAACATCCATGGTGATGCTCTGGCCCAGTAGCATTAGTTACGTCCAGTGATGCTAGCTGTATTCTTACCTCCTCTGTTGATACCTCAATATTTAGTAGTTTGTCTTCAGAGGCTACTTCCTCATCTAGCTCCGGGAGCTGTTCAGGCTCAGTAGTGAACACTCCAAGGAAGCTGACATTGAGCTCCTCACGAATGTCTTTATGTTTTGTGTATACTGTCCTTCCATATTTCGTTACCTGGTCACTTGGTCATTCATAAACATTTTCCTTCGTATATGGCTATGTCGGAGTCTAGGTTGGCTCTTTGCTTTGGAGGCAATAGAATTTTCATAATTTCTTTCTGCCAATCTTATGTTTATGGAGTCATTCCTGACACTGTTGCATCTATTCCGATTTTTTTGTGTGTGTGCGTGTTTTGTGTGTGTGTGTGTGTGTGTGTGTGTGTGTGTGTGTGTGTGTGTGTGTGTGTGTGTGTGTGTGTGTGTGTGTGTGTGTGTGTTATATTAAGCTGGATGCACCCCCCCCTCCCTTGGGAACAAAGGAACAGGTGTAGAAATATGTGTTAGTTAGTCTGGACCACAACACGTTGAACTGTGTGTGTGTAACATCAATACTTCACCTCCCATTACGCCACTACACAACCAAAACAACTCTTCCCATCTCTTGTATCGTTACTCCTGAGTACTTTATATATTGGGATCATATGCTCTACATTTCAACTTTTTTTTTGTTTCCATTCGGTAAATTTAAGTCCCAGTAGGTCAAACCTCTCAATTATAGGACCAGTCTTATAGTAGACCTCAGTATTCCTTTAATATTAGATGTTTTTGTCAGTCCGGGTTCCAAGCTGGTTCTGCAAACAGCAGCTTAGTCTGCTGCTCACAAGATTCCATTGATGTGTGACTAGATGTGCTTGGCGTTCAGCACGTGAGGGCAGATATGAGTGCGCGAGTGTGAGAATGCGAGTGACAGCGAGTGCAAATGTGTACTCACCTACATGTGCTTGCAGGGTCGAGCTAGGTTCCTGGCCCCACCTTCCGAACGCTCTTAGTTTACCGCAATGACTCATTTCTCACACTTGTATCATATTTACATTTATAATTCTGAAACGAATTGGCTTCAACGACTTCTACGTCGGATCTCTTCTAAGTATTAAATTAACAACTCTAACACTAAATAAGTTCTTCTAGATGTGTGTATGACAGGTCAGTGTCTAGATGTGTGTATGACTGGTCGGTGTCTAGATGTATGTATGACAGGTCAGTGTCTAGATGTGTGTATGACAGGTCAGTGTCTAGATGTATGTATGACTGGTCGGTGTCTAGATGTGTGTATGACAGGTCAGTGTCTAGATGTGTGTATGACAGGTCAGTGGCTAGATGTATGTATGACTGGTCGGTGTCTAGATGTGTGTATGACTGGTCGGCGTCTAGATGTGTGTATGACTGGTCAGTGTCTAGATGTGTGTATGACTGGTCGGCGTCTAGATGTGTGTATGACTGGTCAGTGTCTAGATGTGTGTATGACTGGTCGGCGTCTAGATGTGTGTATGACTGGTCGGTGTCTAGATGTGTGTATGACTGGTCGGCGTCTAGATGTGTGTATGACTGGTCGGTGTCTAGATGTGTGTATGACTGGTCGGCGTCTAGATGTGTGTATGACTGGTCAGTGTCTAGATGTGTGTATGACTGGTCAGTGTCTAGATGTGTGTATGACTGGTCAGTGTCTAGATGTGTGTATGACTGGTCAGTGTCTAGATGTATGTATGACAGGTCAGTGTCTAGAGATGCCATCTCTCATCCCTCGTCCTGCTCTTCCCAGCTGTGAACAACGCTGCTTTGTCTACTTTGTAAAGTTTCCTTAGAAGCTTATATATTGTTATCAAGTCTCCCCCTTATCTCTCCTATCATGCATTGTGGTAAGGTCCAGTTCTCCTCAGTCTTTGCTCATAATTCAATCCCCTCAGATCCGGAACGAGTGTCATTGTATATATTTAGACCTTTTCTAGTTTATCGTTGTCCTTTTTCAGGTAAGGGTTCCATGCTGGTGATGAATATGAAGAGGGGCCAAGTTCCTGAAGGATAGGGATGTTGGTAGTATGCCATACACAGCTGTTGTATTATGCCAATGCTTCTGGCGTCAGATTTGGGGTCATGTCCACTCCCTGGTCTTGATCCTACTCTGATTGAATAATTTGTCTTTCCTTCATCCTATTCTGCTGTACCAGTCTTCGCACTCCTGATACAATCACTTCATAAAAGTTTACATGTGGCTGGGTTAAATTCTAACAGACATTTTTCAGACTACTTCTGGAGTGTGTCCAAGTCCTGTTGCAATACACCACATCTAACTCTAACCTCACTCTTCTCATTAGTTTCGCATCATCCGCAAACATTAATATGAAGGAGCCAATTTCCTCTGTCAGGTCACTGGCATATTAGCAACAGGATGGGCTCTAGAGCCGACCCTTGTGGTACTCCACTTGTTACCTCTCTCCACTCTGATGTCTCTGCTCTCACTGAAACTCTTTGCTTTCTTCCTGAGAGATATTCTCTGACCCACCGTGGGACTCTTCAAGATATACCAGCCCGCTTTTCTAGTTTGAGTAGGAGACTTTCATGCAGGACCGTATCAAACATCTTCTGACAGCCAAGGAATATGCAGTCTGCCCATCGCTCTCAGATGGACAATGTTTGACAAGTAATATTTTCCTTTATTAAAACCATGCTAGAGCCTTGAGACAAAATTGATCTGTTCTAAATGTTCATCTGACCTGCTTCAGATCAGTCTCTCAACTTGCAGGGGAGCCTTGTTAGTGATACAAGGTCTGGAATTAAACGGTAAATTTCTTGTAGATTGGCACCACATTACCCATTTTACCCATTTTCCAGTTCTTAAGAGGTTCTCCCGCTTCTAGCGAGGAATTAATTATTATGGCCAGTGGGCAGCACAATGCTTCAGTTGCCTCTTTTAGTACCCATGGCGATATTTTGTCTAGACTCACGGCTTTGGTTCCTGCAGTTGCTTCTTGACTTCTTCTGGTGTTACTGTTATTTCATTGAGGCTTTCCTGTCGAACATCCCGTTCAGTTTGGGCTCTAAGCTCTAGTGGCAAATCAGGCTCCAGCTTGAATACTTCCTGAAAGCTTTTTTTTAATATGTGTGTGTGGTGTGTGTGTGTGTGTGTGTGTGTGTGTGGTGTGTGTGTGTGTGTGTGTGTGTGTGTGTGTGTGTGTGTGTGTGTGTGCGTGTGCATGAGAGCGAGTGAGTGTGAGAGAGAGCGCGAGCGTGTGCATGAGAGAGAGAGAAAGTGTGTGCGTGGAGTTATGTTCAGACGCGCACGTTTAAAGGGGATATGTTTGTGGAAGCCGTACAGAGCCAGTCACCCAGAGATCCTTTGTACCAGGTAGTCTAGGATGCCTCCTTCTAGGTAGTCCAGGATGCCTCCTTCCAGGTAGTCCAGGATGCCTCCTTCTAGGTAGTCCAGGATGCCTCCTTCTACGTAGTCCAGGATGCCTCCTTTTAGGTTGTCCAGGATGCCTCCTTCTAGGTAGTCCAGGATGCCTCCTTCCAGGTAGTCCAGGATGCCTCCTTCTAGGTAGTCCAGGATGCCTCCTTCTACGTAGTCCAGGATGCCTCCTTCCAGGTAGTCCAGGATGCCTCCTTCCAGGTAGTCCAGGATGCCTCCTTCCAGGTAGTCCAGGATGCCTCCTTCTAGGTAGTCCAGGATGCCTCCTTCTAGGTAGTCCAGGATGCCTCCTTCCAGGTAGTCTAGGATGCCTCCTTCTAGGTAGTCCAGGATGCCTCCTTCCAGGTAGTCTAGGATGCCTCCTTCTAGGTAGTCCAGGATGCCTTCTTCTAGGTAGTCCAGGATGCCTCCTTCTAGGTAGTCCAGGATGCCTTCTTCTAGGTAGTCTAGGATAACTTGTTCCAAGAAATATTGAGTATATTTATCAAGGTAAGATATAGGTACATTATTTTTCATAGCCAAGGATATTTTCCTTAGGATATTTGTCCCAATATACCTAGAATCCTTGTTCCAAATAGTCTAGGCTGCTCGTTGTGTAAACTGATCTAGGAACCTAGCTGGAGGATTGGTCTGGACTCCTTGATCCAATACTGCCTAGGATACCTTGATGAAGACTCGTCTTGTAGTCTGAGGTTCAGGTGACCTTTGCTTCATCTAAGAATTTTCCTCTATTCAAGGTCGACTTGATGGATCTTTTCCTCTGAGGTGGTAGAGTGTTACGCCAGGCAGGAAAGGGTAGTGTGGTTAAGGGAGTCGAGGATCACGTCAGCAAAGCTCCTTCTTACTACTGATATTGTTCCTTTGTTGACCGGACCACACGCTAGAAGGTGAAGGGACAACGACGTTTCGGTCCGTCCTGGACTATTCTCAAGTCGATTGGACGACGACGTCACCTTCTAGTGTGTGGTCTGGTCAACATACTTCAGGCACGTTATTGTGACTCATCGCCTGCATGTTGTTCCTCTTAGCCAGGGTAGTCAGTGTTCTGTCACCAGTCTTTGCAGGTCGCCAATGTTTCTTCAGGTATACTCTGGTTCATGTTCTAGTAAACTTAGCATACTTCGGTACATGTAAACCTGGGATCATTTCTTCCAAGCCGTCTACAAACCTTTGTTCTTGATGGTAAACGATTTTAGTTCACGTCTTGGTCTTTTTCTGCTGGAAGAGCAATATTCCCTCCTAAATGGTGCCAAAAAAAGCATTTATTCCAGACATCTGCATATATCAAACTTCACCATGATATATGAGCGACAATTAAACAGAGAGAGAGAGAGAGAGAGAGAGAGAGAGAGAGAGAGAGAGAGAGAGAGAGAGAGAGAGAGAGAGAGAGTGTTGAAAGCGAGTACACATATCGGAAGGTATCAGGGGGAAAGCGCCAAGCCATTACGACTTTATAGCACTTGGAAGGACACAGATCGGAAGTCAAAGTAAAATAACAGAATTCCATTGCACCAAGACGCTCCGAACTGGCATAGTCTGAGGTCGAGTCAAAGTAGCATGTGGCAGCACGCAAACAAGAACCTTTTCGTCTCGTTTAGGCAAGACTTCCCTTCGTCAGGAACCGAACCCAAGATTCTCTACTTCAAGTGGCGGAGGATCTGTTGTCTCCAGGAGCAGCGGGACACATCTCTCAGGTGCTCAACAACCCACCTACAGCAGTTGGAAGCCTCCTCCAGCTGTTGGAAGCCTCCTTCAGAGCACCAGTTGGGCTAGAGGGACCGATCTCAGTGCCTCGGAGAATGGCTGATGGGGCGCTTGTGGTGTGAGTCTTCACTACATGCACAGCGCCAGGAGCGGCCTCCAGGAGTGCCGAACAGCAGCAACACTGGCCTCCTTGCCACAGTACACCTGACCCCCACAGCACGCTATGAGGCACTGGCCACACACAGGTGGCCTGGCCCCAGCACAGGTGGCCTGGCCACAGCACAGGTGGCCTGGCCACACACAGGTGGCCTGGCCACAGTACAGGTGGCCTGGCCACACACAGGTGGCCTGGCCACAGCACAGGTGGCCTGGCCACAGCACAGGTGGCCTGGCCACAGCACAGGTGGCCTGGCCACAGCACAGGTGGCCTGGCCACAGCACAGGTGGCCTGGCCACAGTTACTCTCACAGAGTCTTGTGACTGTTGTCTTATATCTAAGTAATTACTTTCTCACGAAACTGTAAAACAAGGAGCAGAGTGAGGCACTTAATCCAGGTGAGGCTAACTTGGCCAACTTGAGAGAGAGAGAGAGAGAGAGAGAGAGAGAGAGAGAGAGAGAGAGAGAGAGAGAGAGAGAGAGAGAGAGAGAGAGAGAGAGAGAGAGGGTCCTATCTATGTCTGAAGGAGTGTATCGAAGCCCCACACTAAGCTTCAAGGGGATACGCCACAACACGTTCGCAATCTCCCGAAACACGTCGTGGTGGGGCGGAGGGACCTGGCAGTAGCGGGTGGGGAGCGTGTGGAGGGGGGGAGAGGGGAGTGGAGAGGAAGGGAAGGAAGGGAAGGAAGGGGTGGAGGGGGGGCGATGATGTGAGGGGGACGATGGGTTGGGTGGTTGATGGCTGAGGATGAACCGT
>WNGS01166226.1:7245107-7252607 GCA_020271785.1 Procambarus virginalis | reverse complement strand
ACCTGGACACGGTACAAGTGTGATGAAACAGTTGGCTGCTTGACATCAACTCCAGCAAATGCAAATTAACGAAAATGTCATACCCTGTCAAAGTGAGTGCTGGTCCCTGGAGACCGGACACAGACCATCAACTACAGGGAAAAGCATCATGGAAACGACATAAATGGTAATCTTGTGACACATGTATCACAAAACACATATTTTGAGTGGCACGTAAAGCAGGTAAGGCCATCAGAACATACAGTGTTTGTCAGCATATAAACTGTCTTCAAACACCCGAGAAGGAATCATTCGGGACTTTGGAAACCGGATATGTGGGAACAGTTTGGGGATATGCTACTCCAGCATATTTGTTTACGTTAAGTTTAGGGGGTTCACCTCCAGACAAGTCCCGAAAGTGAGAGGTATGAGTTACGTGGAAAGACTAATAAAATTCAACCAAGTCACTAGACAGAAAAATCTTGGAAGCGGACTTCTATAAACGGATTCAAATATAGATACACGGCAGGACCCAAATGTTTCAGGAATATGAACAGCGGTCGACTTAGAGTTGAAAGACGTGGTCCGAGAGCTAAAACCCAACCCCAGCAAGTGCCTGTACGTCTGACGTCAGCACAAGCCCCGGACTCACTCCTCTGACGTCAGCACCACCGCCTCACTCACCTAATTTCCTCAGGCTCTTGAGTCTTGACTCACTGCACCATTACCGCCTGAGACACACATCTGGGACACAATTAGCAACTTTAAATTAGCTTTACTCACCAGCCTGAAGATGAAGGGCTGACCTGAGAAATTTGTAAACTTGGTAATGAAATGGAGTAATTAGCGTGTGATATCCTGATACACTCAGAGTGCTTGTGCGTGCGTGTGTGTGTGTGTGTTTGTGTGTGTGGTGAGGGTGTGTGTGTGTGTGTGTGGTGAGGGTGTGTGTGTGTGTGGTGAGGGTGTGTGTGTGTGTGTGTGTGTGTGTGTGTGTGTGTGGGGTGAGGGTGTGTGTGTGTGTGTGTGTGTGTGTGTGTGTGTGTGTGTGTGTGTGTGTGTGTGTGTGTGTGTGTGTGTGTGTGTGGGGTGAGGGTGTGTGTGTGTGTGTGTGTGTGTGTGTGTGTGTGTGTGTGTGTGTGTGTGTGTGTGTGTGTGTGTGTGTGTGTGTGTGTGTGTGTGATGAGGGTGTGTGTGGTCTAAATATTACCCCAGCACTATTAAGCTTGGTCTCTATCACTACACAACACCGTCTGGAAATTACCACAATATTGTATATATAGGTGTGAGGCTGGGTCACCAGCCAGCTCAGGTGTGAGGTTGGGCCACCAGCCAGCTCAGGTGTGAGGCAGGCCCACCAGGCCAGGTGTGCCGCCCCGCTCATAGTCTCGCGGCACCCGATTAATTATTCATGGAGGCAGCTAAGCCAAGTAGTGGTGGCCTGGCCCCACATACAGTAGTGGTGGCCTGGCCCCACATACAGTAGTGGTGGCCTGGCCCCACATACAGTAGTGGTGGCCTGGCCTCACATACAGTAGTGGTGGCCTGGCCCCACATACAGTAGTGGTGGCCTGGCCCCACATACAGTAGTGGTGGCCTGGCCTCACATACAGTAGTGGTGGCCTGGCCCCACATACAGTAGTGGTGGCCTGGCCCCACATACAGTAGTGGTGGCCTGGCCCCACATACAGTAGTGGTGGCCTGGCCCCACTATTGCATCCATTCCATACACCCGCCAAATCCCCAGGTGTTTATGAATGAAAAACGTTTTACACACGACTCACAACTGATGACGTTCGAACACTTCCGGAACAAGTGTTTCACTGACGACTTGTGTTCGAACCACAACGCTGTAAATGCTTCACCCACGTACTACAAAAACAAATAATCGCCAACAGAACCTAATCACCTAACCTAACCTAACCTATGCCTATATATGCACAATATGCTAATATATTATAATATTAATTTATATTTGAGAAAATTCCCGTTTTGAATGAACAGCATGTTAACATTTATGAATGCGTCTGTGGGGTCGACCGCTGGATGTAATGGACTTGGTCTCAGGACGGGTTGCAAGAGGATGGGTTGCAGCGATGACATTTTACTGTTGCGTTGAGCGACAGTAACGATCATTAACGTAGACGAATAGCTTTACGTTATTTAATATGCATATTACATATACATGTTGGTAGATATTTACCACCAGGCTTGAGGGCTGCTCCATGCCACGGAAACACAAGCAAAGTAAAGTTTTAATATCAATCACTGGGTTCTCAAACACCATCACGCGATGGGGTTCGTCCCGACCTGGTCCTCAGTGGCTCAATGTTGCTATGGCTCGACTGTCTCTGACGGGCCTCGTAGGGAAGCATGAGGTAGTCACCGGGGGAGATGTGTCCTCCAGGTGGGCATCGGTACAAAAAATAAATGATTATACTTCATGATGTCGAGCATGTTGTACAAGTGCTTCTTGGTGCCATGTTGCTCCTCAGTTATCCTACACTTGGGGAGCAGCCGCCACGTCTCTCGCTCTCAACTGGTCGTTAAAGCTGCCAAGGAAAATAAGTCTCTTATCCTAAAGTGCCACTTGTTGCATGGCTCCAGTCTTGCAACAATATGGCTAATGGGACGGAAAGACCTCTTTGATGGCAAGAAGCAGTTTGCCGGCACACGACCTACAACAGCTCCCTCGCTAAACATATCTCGCACCCTTTCGCCCCACACATGAATACTTCGGAACTGGAAAAAGAGTTTTCTTGTGGCCAAATCCCCCCCTGTCTATGAATAAAAAAACGCTTTTCCCACTACACTCAACTGTTGACGTTCGAACATGTCTTCACTGATGGCCTCCGATCGAATCGCAACTCTGCAAATGTTTCACTCGCATAATAAAAATAAAAATTGCCAGCAGAACCTAAACACCTAACCTACGCGTTAATATTCACTATATGCTAATATATAATACTAATTGATATTTGAGAATTTTTTAATAAACAAGACTTTAAAATGGACGAATGCTTCCTCAAACACAAACACCAAATCCATTCCATGCACCCGCCAAACCCCCTGTTTATGAATGAAAAACGGTTTACACGCGACTCACAACTGATGACGTCCGAAATCCTCCATTGATCCAAAAGGAAGATGGAAGACCTGGCGGACAGTTAGACGCCGGAGTCTGGCAACAATCACCTCACCCTACCCTTCGCCGCTCCCTACCATTAAGGGGGTTTGGTGAATCGTTGAGTGAGATATACCTACACTTTAAATGTCAAGATTTTTCCTTGTGAGCCAGTTACAGACCCGCTCCTGCGCCAGGTAAGTCCTCTACGGGATCACCATAGCCCGTGCGACTTGGAATTTTTTGTTCCCAGTAGCAAATCTTAAACAACTTGTGAGCCCACCATGAAGACCCCATCCATCCCCAGATCTCCAGTATCAGCTATTGGTACTGGTAATGGCTGGAAGGAGCCTCCACTTACTGCCTATTCATGCCGGTGCCACCTTTAGCACCTTAATCTGTCATCATCTGCAGTCTTGCTCTTGGCTTGGATTGGCGCGTCCACGGATCACATCCTCAGATCTCCAGTATCAGCCATTGACACAGATAATGGCGCCAAATAGCCTTCACTACGGGCTCACCATAGCCAGTGGTAATTGCAACTTTTTGTTTTGAGTAGTTGAATCGAAAACAACAACCACCACCACCTTGTAAGCTCAGTATCGCTGTGTCAGTTCAACAGTTTACTCCTGAAGATGTCACACTGCTGACGAAACGTCGAACAATAAAAATAGAAAGATTAAGTGATCTAGTGTTCCTTCACTCTCAAGATTGTAGAAGATATTTACGAAGAATGGAAGATTTCCAAAATAAAATTATAAATAGTCACAATGCTGATGTGTTTAATGACTTGTGAATTAGTATATATTGGGAACAGGATTTCTCTAATATACATTTTTTCACTGAAGATATAGTTGGGTGCTATTCACCTCACTGTCTTTCCAACCAAATGGTACGATGTGTTGATATACTCGTGTGACTCTCGGGGTCACGTGTTGACACGAACTAGCAACACTGTTTAATAAGGTAGCAAAACACAATACTTGAGTAAAATTAAGCAGAGATAGAAGAGTTTGGGAGTTCACCCAACTGGAAAAAAAGTATTTGGTCAACGGGTCTGGCCTTCAGTATACGTGTTGGACCTAAGAGCAGGTCATCAGCTGAATGTAATGCCGATTCCCCCCCCCCTCACACCTCGTCCAGTGACGACCGTTCCTAAGAGGCCTGTGAGGCCAAAGTGACTAGTGATTGAGTACAGCGAGTCTAAACTAAATCATGAATCTCACAGGATAACAGGTTCTCAAGACGCCAGAGTCGGGTGTCGGAACTGAAGCTGTGTTCTCTCAGTGAAGAGATCTTAACGACGACAGCTCTAGGGTGGTGGTAAGAATGACAATAGGGGGACAGCATTCTTTAAGATGCAAATCGGACAGATTTCCTGGAAAGGAAAACTGTGCGAACATCGAGTAATGTGAAGCTTGTGAGATATGAACAAAGCATCGTCCACCCGGCCAAATGTTTTAGTTGACGAGGGAGACTGCAGAGAACACGCTGGCCGATGACATGCCCGGCCCGCCCCTGGCTCCAATTTTCCTCCTTCATTTGGACTTATGGAGGACCAGTCTTGTGCAGGCTAGTGTGAAGTGTGACTGGGTGACTACAGGCAGCTGGCGGGGGCGTCAGGAAAGCGACGACCTTCCCTGCAGCGAGCAACCCAGCCGTTCTCAACGATCACAGTGTCAGAAGCTCCTAAACTGGTTGCTACCTGGGTTTTGGCGTGACTTTTGTTGAGCGGTCAGTGCCAGACGTTTAGCCGGGGAAGGAACGCGTCTGGCACTAGTGGTGAGTCAGGGGTGTGCCGCCTGGCCGGGAGGCGAGTCAGGGGTGTGCCGCCTGGCCGTGGGTAACCCCGTGTGTCAACACCACCTGTGTGTGTCAGCAGTGGACACGCTGACCCAGGAAGCAGGCTGGTGAGTTAGAGCGCTGGGACTCCTGGTTTTATATAAGTGTGTTGTTGGTAAATCAGGTGTGCCGCCTGCCGTCTCAGTTGGGCCCGGGCCGCGTTCAACAATTGTGTGCAGTGGGCGTCCTGGCTGGTGGCGGCCCCCCCCCGACTGCCCTGGCTGGTGGCGGCCCCCCCAGACGGCCCTGCTGGTGGCGCCCCCAGAACGGGTCCTGGCTGGTGGCGGCCCCCCGACGGTCCTGGCTGGTGGCGGCCCCCCAGACGGTCCTGGCTGGTGGCGGCCCCCCAGACGGTCCTGGCTGGTGGCGGCCCCCCAGACGGTCCTGGCTGGTGGCGGCCCCCCAGACGGTCCTGGCTGGTGGCGGCCCCCCAGACGGCCCTGGCTGGTGGCGGCCCCCCAGACGGTCCTGGCTGGTGGCGGCCCCCCCAGACGGTCCTGGCTGGTGGCGGCCCCCCAGACGGCCCTGCTGGTGGCGGCCCCCCAGACGGTCCTGGCTGGTGGCGGCCCCCCCAGACGGTCCTGGCTGGTGGCGGCCCCCCAGGCAGACTGGCGCGGCTCACGGCAGGTATTCCCGCTGACTTGCAGCTCCAAGCTTCTGGGGTAATAGAGGCTAGTGGGCGCTGGGAAGAGGTTGGTTGGGTCAGGGAGGGGAGGGGGGGCAATGTGGGTGCAGACGGGGGGAGCAGCTGGGATCAAACAGCAGCTGGAAGCAAACAGCAGCTGGGAGCAAACAGCAGCTGAGAACAAACACAGTTGATGGTGTCCGCTTTACAGATCACGTCTCCTTGTCATCGTGACACTACACACGAAGGTTGAGAATGTAATGGATGGCAGAAAACACTGAGTTTTGTGTTACTTACAGGGGAAACAGGAGAAGCAAAAAAAAATGGCATCACAGATCAGTGTGGTACCTTCAAGAACTTCACCTGCTTGAGCAAGCCCGTGAGCTCATGCCCGTAGACAGGTTACCTCCCTGGGAAGATGACTCATGCAGGATTATCATCAATGAAATGGCAACGAAAAAAATTCAACTCGATACCTCAAGAAATGAGGCACAAGTATCCCGAGGAAATTTATTTAGAAGCCGAAGATGAACTAGATCAATCTACACTAATGGGTCATCTAATCCTGTCAATGGCAGGGCTGGTGCAGCATACACGGTAATTAAGAATAATGCATTTCAACGCAGAAATGAAGAGAAAGCACGTATTGAGAACTAGACCTCCTCAACGCAAGCAGAGCTAACTGCCATTGTTATGGCATTAAGATTCCTTGAGCGAAACACTAATGGCGCAGTGATCTACACTGATTCAAAAGTAGCATTACAAAGCATAAGTAAAAATCGGGCAGAAATCTTGCGATTGTCGCTGAAATTAAGAGAGCTGTGAGGGTACTAACCAACCAGGAAACAGTCGTCAAGTTTCTGTGGATCCCCTCCCCATGTTGGAACATGTGGGAATGAAGTAGCAGATGTGGTGGCTGCTGAAGAGACCATATTGAATACTTCATATCCAAGTCTGCTACAAATTAGAGGTATTGTCAGGCAACATCACAGTAACAAGGTAACTTCTAACTTCGTCTACTTGACTGAATATGGATTCCACGCCGGTGCTGCATACTTCAGGATTGGTCTGGTGTATGTGTTATTTAAGGTTCTGACAGATTCCTTACACAAATTTCTAAAAGCAGTTAAGATGGCCAACCTGTCATATGCCGCTGATGATATCCTCTTGTCTTGGACTTCAGGAGACAGGGATGCTGTGACACCATCCTCACATCTTCTTCTCTACCCGATTCCTGAAGGATTTCATCTCCCCATTGGTACCCTGTGTGCGGCGTCCTGCCTTCTTCCCCAAGTATCAGTACTCCACGTCTGAGTTAAACTCAGGGAGTCAGTTGTTGGACCATGGGGTTTATCCCGGTCATCTTGTTGCCTCTTGCTGCCTTCCTGCGTCTATATCCTCATATTTTGCATCAACAGACATTGAGAGGAATGAATCTATTACCTCTGAAATTCATTTACGTATATGAGAAAGAAGATTGGTGTTAGTACTTAACTCTGTGGGACTTAACTGGTGACATCTCGCCACTATGAGATCACACCTCCTCGCAGTAACTCACTGTCTTCTGTTGCTCAAGTGTTCCTTACTCCACTGGAGCATCTTCCCTGTTGGCCATGCCCGCATCTCAACTTAGACCGGGGCTCTAACCCGGTACTGTGTCAAAGGCTTTATGGCGATTAAAAATCTGGTCTGCCCACCCTTCTCTGTCTTGGTTAATTGTTGTGCCTCATAAACTTGTGAGCAAAATTACCATCCAGACCTGTGCTGGTGATGTGCTACAAAGTCAGGTTCTCGTGTACGTTTCCCCACGTCCGTTGGTTTGTCTTTGTAATCTGTTTGAGACACTACTTTGGAGCTCCCGTTCCTCTATCCTCCTCGCTTATCCTGGCGGATGAGCCCATCCCCTGCCGTAGTGTTATGGGGGGGGGGG
>WNGS01166226.1:7191033-7244107 GCA_020271785.1 Procambarus virginalis | reverse complement strand
TAAAGATGAGAGCCGTGGTGGTCCTTCACGCTCCCAGCAACTACCACCCCAAGGTCAGGGGCTACCTGGTCCCTGCTGGCCCCTGCTGGCTCCTGCTGGCTCCTGCTGGCTCCTGCTGGCTCCTGCTGGCTTCTGTTGGCCCCTGCTGGCCCCTGCTGGCACCTGTTAGCACCTGTTGGCTCCTGCTGGTTCCTGCTGGTTCCTGCTGGTTCCTCCTGGCTCCTCCTAGCTCCGGCTGGCTCCTTCTGGCTCATGGTGGCTCCTGGCTCCGGCTGGCTCCTGCTGGCCCCCCACTAGCCACACTAACGAGGCCAACAGGTCCACAAGGAGCCACACTAACGGGGCTAACAGGTCCACAAGGAGCCACACTAACGGGGCCAACAGGTCCTCAAGGAGCCACTAACGAGGCCAACAGGTCCTCAAGGAGCCACTAACGAGGCCAACAGGTCCACAAGGAGCCACACTAACGAGGCCAACAGGTCCTCAAGGAGCCACTAACGAGGCCAACAGGTCCTCAAGGAGCCCCTAACGAGGCCAACAGGTCCTCAAGGAGCCACTAACGAGGCCAACAGGTTCTCAAGGAGCCACTAACAAGCAGGTCGTCGCCGTGTTGGTCGTCAATTGCATAAACGGCTTCATTATGCTATATTTTTTGAGTTTCATAAGAGCGACAATCTTGCAAGTTGCGAGCGGCGCGGCCGTTGACGCCTTGCTTGCAAGACGCTGCAGAGTTAAGACTTAACTCAAGTTGGAGAGAATTATATACATCGCCCCCCCTCCCCCTCCGCCCCTGGACGGTCGGCTCCACTTCCTCACCCCTTATCCGCTTCCGGGACATGGTTAATCATGCAATATTCTCGAGGCTCTGCACCTGGCTCAACTTGGTGGACAGCCAGAAGGAGACAACCACAACACAAGGCGCTCAGCCATCAACAGCTTCACTGCTGGACTGACTCCCACTTGGAAGACGTTCGCACAAGAAGGAGGTATGGGAGACAGTCAGTCACCTGCCGACACACAGCTGCCGCCAGTAACTACCATCACTGTAACATAGAAATACAGTTTATTTTTATTGGAAACTAATAAGAAAATTAAATAAACGAGTTTCTGTTGCACGAAATGGAGGGTCAGCTCCCGGCCGTCCCTGGAGACCACTTCCCCACTACTTGGAGACCAAAGGGGATGGGGGGGTACAAGAGACCACTCCCCCCTCCCCCTTGCCCCACTCCCAGCACCTCTCCACCTTGCTCCACACAGGAGTACACACACGGGTCTCTAAGACTACACACAAAAGACTACACCCTTTGGTGTCCTACTCTCTCTGAAGGGAGGACCCGGAGGCTCTGTGAGTGTTTATCCTTCCCTGGCTCACTGGGACAATGAGGAAGCAACGGGGGTCGAACCCGGAACCTAGAGAGAAACCCATGTTTTTAAAAGCCTGAGAGGCACAGGACGAGAGTCTGCTACGTTATACTTTGATATACTTTGATATACAGTGATATTATAGAGTTTGATATGATATCCTAATGCAAAGGATATCGTAGGAGTCTGTGCAGCTGTGAGCCAGGGTACACAGCCAGGGTACACAGCCAGGGTACACAGCCAGGGAACACAGCCAGGGTACACAGCCAGGGTACACAGCCAGGGTACACAGCCAGGATACACAGCCAGGATACACAGCCAGGATACACAGCCAGAGTACACAGCCAGGGTACACAGCCAGGATACACAGCCAGGATACACAGCCAGGGTACACAGCCAGGGTACACAGCCAGGGAACACAGCCAGGGAACACAACCAGGATACACAGCCAGGATACACAGCCAGGGAACACAACCAGGGTACACAGCCAGGAAACACAGCCAGGATACTCAGCCCCGCTAACACCCCCCCCCCCTCACCAGCCCTGAGCAGCACCTCCTCATAAATAACTCACAGACGTGTTCTCGTGTGAGGCCAGGTAGCAGGACCCCGCCTCACACACCCCCCCCTCCCTCCCATACTCCCCCCCACACGTGCAGCGCCTCCGGGGCCGCAGATTCTCCTCGGGGCCCGCAGACTCCCACAGGGGCCCGTAGACTCCCACAGAGGCCCGTAGACTCCCACAGGGGCCCGTAGACTCCCACCGGGGCCCGCAGACTCCCCTCGGGGCCCGCAGACTCCCACCGGGGCCCGTAGACTCCCCCCCCGGGGCCGCAGACTCTCCCCCCAGGGCCGCAGACCCCCTCGGGATCCGCAGACTCCCCCCAGGGCACGCAGACTCCCCCCCCCCCCGGGGCCCGCAGACACTCACGTTCAACGTTCTGCTTTAAGACCACGCTGCAGTGAGTGTCAGAGGCGGCGGTGTTCCGTGTGTGGTGTTGCTCTTGTTTATAAACACCTGCAACCCCCAGGGGATGGTCGCTCAAGTGCGGCCCCCCCGTGGTGGCTCAGTACCCCTGTGGTGGCTCAGTACCCCCGTGGTGGCTCAGTACCCCCTGTGGTGGCTCAGTACCCCGTGGTGGCTCAGTACCCCCGTGGTGGCTCAGTACCTCCATGGTGGCTCAGTACCCCCGTGGTGGCTCAGTACCCCGTGGTGGCTCAGTACCCCCGTGGTGGCTCAGTACCTCCGTGGTGGCTCAGTACCTCCGTGGTGGCTCAGTACCTCCGTGGTGGCTCAGTACCTCCGTGGTGGCTCAGTACCTCCGTGGTGGCTCAGTACCCCCGTGGTGGCTCAGTACCTCCGTGGTGGCTCAGTACCTCCGTGGTGGCTCAGTACCTCCGTGGTGGCTCAGTACCCCCGTGGTGGCTCAGTACCTCCGTGGTGGCTCAGTATCTCCGTGGTGGCTCAGTACCTCCGTGGTGGCTCAGTACCCCCGTGGTGACTCAGTACCCCCGTGGTGGCTCAGTACCTCCGTGGTGGCTCAGTACCCCGTGGTGGCTCAGTACCTCCGTGGTGGCTCAGTACCCTCGTGGTGGCTCAGTACCCCCGTGGTGGCTCAGTACCCCCGTGGTGGCTCAGTACCCCCGTGGTGGCTCAGTACCCCGTGGTGGCTCAGTACCTCCGTGGTGGCTCAGTACCCCCGTGGTGGCTCAGTACCTCCGTGGTGGCTCAGTACCCTCGTGGTGGCTCAGTACCCCCGTGGTGGCTCAGTACCCCCGTGGTGGCTCAGTACCCCGTGGTGGCTCAGTACCCCCGTGGTGGCTCAGTACCTCCGTGGTGGCTCAGTACCCCCGTTGTGGCTCAGTACCTCCGTGGTGGCTCAGTACCCCCGTGGTGGCTCAGTACCCCCGTGGTGGCTCAGTACCCCCGTGGTGGCTCAGTACCCCCGTGGTGGCTCAGTACTCCCGTGGTGGCTCAGTACTCCCGTGGTGGCTCAGTACTCCCGTGGTGGCTCAGTACCCCCGTTGTGGCTCAGTACCTCCGTGGTGGCTCAGTACCCCCGTGGTGGCTCAGTACCCCCGTGGTGGCTCAGTACCCCCGTGGTGGCTCAGTACCCCGTGGTGGCTCAGTACTCCCGTGGTGGCTCAGTACTCCCGTGGTGGCTCAGTACTCCCGTGGTGGCTCAGTACCCCCGTTGTGGCTCAGTACCTCCGTGGTGGCTCAGTACCCCCGTGGTGGCTCAGTACTCCCGTGGTGGCTCAGTACCCCCGTGGTGGCTCAGTACCCCCGTTGTGGCTCAGTACTCCCGTGGTGGCTCAGTACCGCTACTTTTCTTCCTTCAGTAAGTTGTCTTGTTGCATTTAAGGGAATTCACCCACCCCTGGTCCCCCCACCCCTGGTCCCCCCCACCCCTGGTCCCCCACCCCACCCCTGACCTCGCCCCCACCCCTGGCCTCGCCCCCCAACCCCTGGCCTCGCCCCCCCACCCCTGGCGTCTGCACCATGCAATCATCAGCCACTAATAGGTGGTATAATGACTCATGAGGAGGTCATCATCTTGCAAGGTGTTAATTACCACAGGTGAGTGTCCCCACCTGCTGGTCCGCCCGAGCCCCGCCTCCACGGCTCTTGTATTACATTTTATTATGTGTGTGCCAGGGTACAGGGCAGCTGTGCCAGGGTACAGGGCAGCTGTGCTAGGGTACAGGGCAGCTGTGCTAGGGTACAGGGCAGCTGTGCCAGGATACAGGACAGCTGTGCTAGGGTACAGTCTTCTTTTTCCTGTTTTATATTAATAACCTTTTCAAGCAGTACTTTCTAAATCCATGACGCCTGTAAACTTTTCTTACAAAGTTTACCCTCTCCAGGAGTTCAGTTAATCACAACCTGATCACTTTCTCCAGCACTTTACAAGGAACACTTGTCAGTGACACTGGTCTGTAGTTTAGTGCCTCCTGCCTCTCACTTATTGGAACAATACTTGGACTTGATTTCCCTTCTTCCTGAATTCTGGGAGGTTTTCATTCTCAAGTGTGTGTGGTGGTGCAGGGTGTACTCACCTAGTTGTGCTTGCGGGGGTTGAGCTCTGCTCTTTCGGCCCACCTCTCAACTGTCAATCAACAGGTGTACAGATTCCTGAGCCTACTGGGCTCTATCATATCTTCACTTGAAACTGTGTATGGAGTCAGCCTCCACCACATCACTTCCTAATGCATTACATTTGTCAACCACTCTGACACTAAAAGAAGTTCTTTGTAATGCCACCGTGGCTCATTTAGGCACTCAATTTCTACCTGTGTCCCTTAGTGCGTGTGCCCCGTGTATTAAATAAGCTTTATCTACCTCTATCAATTCCATTGAAAATCTTTTATGTGGTGATCATGTCCCCCCCTAACTCTTCTGTCTTCCAGCGACGTGAGGTTTAATTCCCGTAGTCTCTCCTCGTAGCTCATACCCGTCAAATCAGGGACTAGTCTGGTGGCAAACCTAAGAATATTCTCCAATTTAGTCTTATGCCTGACTATATATGGACTCCATACTGGAGCCGGATACTCCAGGATTGGTCTGACATGTGTGGTATACAAAGTTTTGAAAGATTCCTTACACATGTCTCTGAAGGCCGTTCTTATATTAGCCAGCCTGGCAAATGCCGCTGATGTTATCCTCTTGATTTGGGGCTTCAGGGGACAGATCTGGCGTGATATCAACCCCCAGGTCTTTCTCTCTCTCTAAGAATTTCATCTCCCAAATGATACTTTGTATCTGGCCTCCTGCGTCGAACACCAATCTTCATTACATTTGTTCGGGCTAAAATCTAACGACCATTTGTTCGACCATTCCTGCAGCTTGTCCATGTCTTCTTGAAGCCTCATGCTGCCCTCCTCTGTCTTAATCCTTCTCATAATTTTGGAATCATCAGCAAACATTGAGAGGAATGAGTCTATACCCTCTGGGGGATCATTTACGTATATCAGAAACAGGATAGGTCCGAGTACAGAGCCCTGTGGGACTCCACTGGTGACTTCATGCCAATCTGAGGTCTCACTCCTCACTGTAACTCTCTGCTTCCTATTACTTAGGTACTCCCTTATCCACTGGAGCACCCTACCAGTTACTCCTGCCTGTTTCTCCAGGTTATGCAACAGTCTCTTATGGGGGACTGTCAAACGCTTTCTGAAAGCTCAAGTCCAGTGAGTATGGAGGAAGTGGAGGGCGTGTGTGGTGAGGTGGAAGGTGTGTGTGGTGAGGAGGAGGGCGTGTGTGGTGAGGTGGAGGGTGTGTGTGTAGTGAGGTGGAGGGCGTGTGTGGAATACCTGGAGGAGAGGTGGAGACACCGGAGGCTGTAGCGGGCCTCCAGGTATTAATACCAGGAGGGGGAAATGGTGTTCTCACTCGTGCGTTCGGACGCCAACATCCTCTCCAAATGTCAGAGGTCGCTGCCTCCACTGTTAGTGTCCCCCCGTGTACACCCCCGGGGCCCCTCTCTCTCACCCCTGTGTACACCCCAGGGGCCCTCATTCTCACCCCCTGTGTACACCCCCGGGGCCCTCGCTCTCACCCCTGTGTACACCCCCAGGGCCCTATCTCTCACCCCTGTGTACACCCCCGGGGCCCTCTCTCTCACCTCTGTGTACACCCCCGGGGCCCTCGCTCTCAGACCAATCCTCCTAGGCCTTGTAAATCACACACATGTACTACGTTAGGCCTCAGATAACGTGTATTAGGCCAGGGAAGTTTAGATTAGTTCAGTTTGTCTTTGCAACATAAATATTCAATATTTGCCGGTCTGTCCAAGTGCAATATGTCCGATTTCCACCTTTTAGTTGCGTTGAAGGTCGGTATGAGAAGTGTGGCACCACGAGTGGCACCACGAGGGGCACCACGAGGGACACCACGAGGGGCACCACGAGGGACACCACGAGGGACACCACGAGGGGCACCACGAGGGGCACCACGAGGGACACCACGAGGGGCACCACGAGGGGCACCACGAGGGACACCACGAGGGACACCACGAGGGACACCACGAGGGACACCACGAGGGACACACGAGGGGCACCACGAGGGACACCACGAGGGGCACCACGAGGGACACCACGAGGGGCACCACGAGGGACACCACGAGGGGCACCACGAGGGACACCACGAGGGGCACCACGAGGGACACCACGAGGGACACCACGAGGGGCACCACGAGGGGCACCACGAGGGGCACCACGAGGGACACCACGAGGGACACCACGAGTGGCACCACGAGGGACACCACGAGGGGCACCACGAGGGGCACCACGAGGGACACCACGAGGGACACCACGAGGGACTAGGCCAGCAGACCTGTCACATTTGTGGAGAGTTGAGCTACCAGAGTGGAGTTTGAGCAGCAGGGAGCTACTTATGCTGGAACCACAAGTGTTCGTAGTTCTTCTCGTTGGATAACATTTACGAATATACTTCAATGTTCTGATTGAACATTGAAGAACCAACCTTGGTTCTACGGACTACACTACGCCCCAACCTGTTCTCCGACAAAGAACGTCGCTTTTCGCACGTATGCACTACATATGGCAAAAAAATCGTCGTACTAAAAATGGAATCGGCTCGGGAAA
The DNA here is from genome assembly GCA_020271785.1 of Procambarus virginalis. Classification (NCBI taxonomy): domain Eukaryota; kingdom Metazoa; phylum Arthropoda; class Malacostraca; order Decapoda; family Cambaridae; genus Procambarus; species Procambarus virginalis. Next base: position 7,237,138 of record WNGS01166226.1, on the reverse strand, counting down.
GTGACGTACTATCCCGCTTTCAGTTTCGGGTCTTCTGGTAGGTTAGGAGAGGGCACATTGACCATTTTCTTAATGTTGGGAAACGTTAGGAGGACGGGGAACTGGGCCAGGGTGGACCTCCACCCGCCTGGAGGACAAGACGGAACTTACAAAAACACACACAGATGTAGCCAGGAAAGTTGGGGGTGGGAAGCTTTATTTTAGAGATGAGAAATTTGCGTTAATGAGTGTGCGTGTGCATCAGGCACGGGGACCAGACCAGCGTGTGCATCAGGCCAGCCAGCCGGTCTCCCAGACGGGTCATCAGCTTCACCGGATCAGATGTCGTCTGGACCGACCCGATGTATTTCACATCTAATGTTGACGTCTGATGCAACGATGCAAACATTTGCAACAATAATATTCCGGAGATGAAAGTCCCACGCTAACTTCTGATGTGGGCGTCCCACAACGCTGGGACGCCCACACCACCTTCCACCCGAGGCCCTCTTCCCCGCCACCCCCCCCCCCGCAGGGATCACCCAAACCCCCCCCCCCCCCTCTTTCCCCGTTGCAAGGATCACCTGCGTTAATTATCCAGAGCGGTGTCCTCGCTGTCACGTTGATCTGAATATATTGATAATATCCTACATGCCAGCGCCTCTACAGCCGGCCCCGTACACCACACAGCCGCCTCCCCCACCCTCTGATTGATGACCAGTGTCATCAATACCAACCAGCGTCATCAATCACCATCCAGCGTCACCAATCACCATCCAGCGTCACCAATCACCAACCAGAGTCATCAATCACCAACCAGAGTCATCAATCACCAAGCAGCGTCATCAGTCACCTAGCAGCGTCATCAATCACCAACCAGCGTCATGAATCACCAACCAGAGTCATCAGTCACCAAGCAGCGTCATCAATCACCAAGCAGCATCAACCAGGATGAAGAGCATATCTACATTTTGCCCCCGACCGTCCATTTACAACGGAGGACGGAGCATTTGGGCTAAATTGTCCTGTTTAAATATGGTTAAACGATCCTTACAGACATGACGTGAGTTATTATATTGCCTTTATAGGTTATTAAATAATAATATATACCAGGCGTGTGGGCGTGGGTGTTCCTGGCGTGTGGGCGTGGGTGTTCCTGGCATGTGGCCGTGGGTGTTCCTGGCATGTGGCCGTGGGTGTTCCTGGCATGTGGCCGTGGGTGTTCCTGGCATGTGGGCGTGGGTGTTCCTGGCATGTGGGCGTGGGTGTTCCTGGCATGTGGGCGTGGGTGTTCCCCGAGATCTGGCTGTTGTCACCGCGATAACAACCAGTGTCAGTAAACCCCAGCTGGGGCAGTAATTAACAGTAATTATTACCCCGGGGGCAGTAATTGTCGCCAGCAGGACAATTACTGCCACAAGGAGCCTGCTAGTTAAGGTAGAGGGTCCTGAACGTCCCTTGTGTGGTGTGTTTCAAGCCCTTCCACACTAGATCCTGGTGTACTGAGCACAGCGTTGGTGTCGTGTACACTACGTCGGGGCGGCTGTGTCACACGCTTATGGTGTCGCGCTGCGGGTAAAGGTGGAACTGCGGGTAGGGGGGGGAGAACTGCGGGAAGGGGGGGGGGAACTGCGGGAAGGGGGGGGGGGAACTGCGGGAAGGGGGGGGGGGAACTGCGGGAAGGGGGAACTGCCGGTAGGGGGGAAAGGAACTGTGGGTAGGGGGAACAACGGGTAGGGGGAACAAAGGGAAGGGGCTGGACCTGTAATTGTATATTGCTATTATTACCAACGACGGATACCAACAAATAAAATAATTGAAGAATCACTCTCACAATCTCTCTCATCCTTGCAGCTCATTCACCCTGTAAAAATCATCCTGTATTTTAACTAACTGTCGCAACAGTTGCAATTTGAGCACGTTGCACTCATATGTAAGGAGCTGGTGGGACGACGCTTGACCAGTCTCAGGTCGACCAGGAGGAGGCCAGGGGCCAGATTCACGAAGGTACTTACGAATGTTTTCCCTTCTTAGCGCCTTCGTAGTGGCTACGTCGGTATTCAGGTAGGCACACTAAGAAGGAAAGCCTTCGTAAGTTTGCTTCCGTCGGCTAAGAGTGCTGTCGACCACTCGTAGCTTTACGTAAACTGGATATAACTCAATTTTTCTCTACTACACAACACGGAGGATCGATTTTAAGATTTTAATATAAACAAAAGATTATTAGTTGGCGAATCTCGTGAAGAGGAGTCCTTCGTGTTAATTATATATGCATTCTCTGCTTGAAACTTGAAGTAAATATGTCTTTTATGATATTAGAATTAGTTTTATAATAGCAAGATATTATACCAGTAATATAAAAAACCAGCTACAAGCTCATTCAACATCCCCACCTTACAGGACGGCCAGTGTTACATGGAATCAGGAGAGAACAAAATATGTAAGCCTGATCTATTAGCCCCACTGGCAAAATCTGGGCACAGTACAAGAATATCTTCCAATATTCCTGAGTGTATGAAGTAATTACAGAGCTCAAAGTGCCTCATACCATTTGGTATGAAGTCACTGATAACAGGGCAATCACAGATATAGTGTTGGAGAGTATGTAATCTCAAGTAGGATTGAAAACAGATTTTTTTTTTACCCAGATGGTTAAAACCCATGGAACCGCCTACCCGATGAAGCCGTAAACGCCAAAATCCAGCTAGAAAATATCATTAGGACAATTGGCGGGACTTAACAAGTCCCCGGATTTTTGTCCTCGTCGAGGCCACTAGATAGTTAGTGGCCCTTGGGTAAGTTTCGGTAAATATATACGTAAATAGATACCATCGCTTCTCAAGTCTTGGGAGGGACAAGAGAGCTATACACTATCTCTTAGAATTACGTAGGTAAACAAAAAATGTAACATATTTGTTTACTACAATGTCGGTACTGAGTGTACAAGTTGAAGAAACATTGTTTTACTTCGAAATATACCAATTTGATAAGAAAATTCGACGTAAATAAGTGGCAACTGCATCACGGATAAGCTCCGATATGGCAGCGTCGTGATTGGCTACAGCTGTCAGATGAAAAATGTTACCTTCTCTCTGATTGGACAAACTAAAAGCCCTAGTAACATCTAATGAGACCTAAGAAAACTACTTAGAAATGTTCGTAAGTTTACTTTTCTGAATCGCCCTTTGGCGCGGTCTTAGCCGGCACTTAGGAACCTTCGTAGCAAACCTACTTACGAAGAAATACATGGAGCTTCGTGAATCTAGGTCCAGTTTTACTGACCAGTCCAACACGTGTTGTCACATCAGGCGTTGGTCTAACACCCGTCAGCACTCATTTTATAAACACCAGTTGTGCGCATTGCGTTATTCACACACTTGGGGGGAGAGGGCGGGGCCCTCGGCCGCCACGCGTCTGTCATGTTACAGCGACCCTAACGTGTCATGTATCGCTTGACACAGCGCTGTGCTCCATGAGGACACAGACACGACAGATGATTCTCAACTTAATTTCGCTGTCGCTTGGTACACGCTGGCCCCTGGCCCGCCGGTGTGTCACGCTGGCCCCTGGCCCTCCGGTGTGTCACGCTGGCCCTGGCCCGACGGTGTGGCAACGCTGGACCTGGCCCGCCGGTGTGGCACGCTGGCCCCTGGCCCGCCGGTGTGGGCACGCTGGCCCCTGGCCCTCCGATGTGTACGCTGGCCCCTGGCCCTCCGGTGTGTCACGCTGGCCCCTGGCCCTCCGGTGTGGCACGCTGGCCCTTGGCCCGACGGTGTGGCACGCTGGCCCCTCTCGGGTCTTGACGCTGAATCAATTAAGGGCTGAGAGCCAGGTGTGCCAGCACCCCCGGGCTGAGAGCCAGGTGTGCCAGCACCCCGGGCTGAGAGCCAGGTGTGCCAGCACCCCGGGCTGAGAGCCAGGTGTGCCAGCACACCCCGGGCTGGCCTCGTCACACAGGGACCCGGGCAGGTAGTTTTATGGCCTTGATGGCTCATTGACTTGGGGACACCGCTGCTGAGGGCGCTCTTCAACACAAGTGAGGCGGGTGTAGGCAGGGTGTCGGCTGGGTGGTGGGCGGGTGTTGGGCGGGGTTGGGGCGGGTGTGGGGGTGGGTGTGGGGCGTGGGATGGGTGTGGGGGGTGTGTTATCAACCCCCCAGGTCTTCTCTCTCTCTGACTCTTGCAGGATTTCATCTCCCAAATGGTAACTTGTATCTGGTCTCCTGCTCCCTAAACCTATCTTCATTATATTGCATTTGCTTGGGTTAAGCTCTAACAACNTGTGACCATCTTCACTAAACACCACATTCTTCACTATAGCAATATTAACTCGGCCCCACCCTCTTGAAGAGAGAGTACTCACAGCGAGTACATGATCCACACAGTACCAATATGACAGGGTACTCTCTTAGGGCCTAATAACAAAAATGTGCTCTACTGGGTCTATAGGAATGTTTACGCCTCTATATCCGGAACACACAGTCTTCTGTGCCTCACACAGCACCCCCGGGGATGTGTCCGGAACACAGCGGTCTGTGGACAGGGTTTTAATCGAAACAACATATCGAGGGCCAGTACGCTGCCAGGAGTATTGACCAGGTTTGTTGTTGTCTTCAGACAGTTCTATTATGGGGGACTCGATAGACAGCTGTGTAGACGCTGGAAACTGTCCGTACCTGACACTGGTGACTGCCTATACCTGGACACCTTTCTGTGTATTTATCTATTATTATTCATGTAGGAGATTAGAAACCTTAGATGTTTGGGAGGTTACATCCACCACGCCTAAGTGTCAACAGCCGGATGTGTGGACCACAACCCCCTGGTGGTTGTGGTGGTTATAGAGCCTGGTGTGTTATCAGGTGACGGGTCTCACGCCGGCGTCAATAACAGTGACAGACCGCTAGGCGAGTGACGGCCGCCGGTGATGCCTTTGTGGCAGGTCTGTCACACGAAGTGACAGGCTGCTGGACGACCCAGGTGACCCTGGCACTGGTAGGGGCACCCTGGCACTGGTGGGAGCACCCTGGCACTGGTGGGGGGCACCCTGGCACTGGTGGGAGCACCCTGGCACTGGTGGGGGCACCCTGGCACTGGTGGGAGCACCCTGGCACTGGTAGGAGCACCCTGGCACTGGTGGGGGGCACCCTGGCACTGGTGGGAGCACCCTGGCACTGGTGGGGGCACCCTGGCACTGGTGGGAGCATCCTGGCACTGGTAGGAGCACCCTGGCTCTGGTGGGGGGCACCCTGGCACTGGTGGGAGCACCCTGGCACTGGTGGGAGCACCCTGGCACTGGTAGGAGCACCCTGGCACTGGTGGGGGGCACCCTGGCACTGGTGGGAGCACCCTGGCACTGGTGGGAGCACCCTGGCACTGGTGGGGGGCACCCTGGCACTGGTGGGGGGCACCCCTGGCACTTGTGGGAGCACCCTGGCACTGGGGACAGGAGGGAGCACCCTGGCACTGGTGAAGGCACCTTGGCACTGGTGACAAGTTCGTGCCAGATATACCTCGGGAGACGCCGGTGGCAGATATACCTTTGGGCGGTCTACACAACGTAAAATATTCATTGTTAAATAGTATGTAAATGAGAGTGGAGACCAGCTCGGCCAGCAGGACGAGTGGCAGCTGAACCATCAGTAACAGCAACAGCAGCAACAGCAGTACCAGCAGCAACACCAACAGCAGCACCAGCAACAGCACAGCAGCAGCAACAGCAGGGCAGTAGCAGCAGTACCAGCAGCAACACCAACAGCAGCTCCAGCAGCAGCAACAGCAGAGCAGCAGCAGCAACAACACAGCAGCAGCACCAGCAAGGCAGCAGCAGCACGAAGAAGGTCTGGATGACACTTAAGTAGCACTTGAGCCAGCGTCGTAAACCTCCTGCAAGATGCCGCTGAGAGGCAGTAAAGAAGGTGGAGAGTAAGGACGGGAGCCCAGGAGCTGTGACCTGTGGCAGGGGTGAGGACGGGAGGCCCCCCCCCGCCCCAGCCAGCTGCGGAGAGCCACCTGACGAAGCTGTTAACGCTCCTGGTGTTAACTGCCTCACCTTGCTCCAGCTGGCGCTGTATGGTGTCAGACTCCTTTACCCTTTATTATAAAACTGTGCAGCTGGTGGCCCTGAGCGTCACAGTGGTGGACCTGGTGGCTCTGAGCGTCACAGTGGTGGACCTGGTGGCCCTGAGCGTCACTGTGGTGGACCTGGTGGCTCTGAGCGTCACAGTGGTGGACCTGGTGGCCCTGAGCGTCACAGTGGTGGACCTGGTGGCTCTGAGCGTCACAGTGGTGGACCTGGTGGCTCTGAGCGTCACAGTGGTGGACCTGGTGGCTCTGAGCGTCACAGTGGTGGACCTGGTGGCTCTGAGCGTCACAGTGGTGGACCTGGTGGCCCTGAGCGTCACAGTGGTGGACCTGGTGGCTCTGAGCGTCACAGTGGTGGACCTGGTGGCTCTGAGCGTCACAGTGGTGGACCTGGTGGCCCTGAGTGTCATAGTGGTGGACCTGGTGGCTCTGAGCGTCACAGTGGTGGACCTGGTGGCTCTGAGCGTCACAGTGGTGGACCTGGTGGCCCTGAGCGTCACAGTGGTGGACCTGGTGGCTCTGAGCGTCACAGTGGAGGACCTGGTGGCCCTGAGCGTCACAGTGGAGGACCTGGTGGCTCTGAGCGTCACAGTGGTGGACCTGAGCGTCACAGTGGTGGACCTGGTGGCTCTGAGCGTCACAGTGGTGGACCTGAGCGTCACAGTGGTGGACCTGGTGGCTCTGAGCGTCACAGTGGTGGACCTGGTGGCTCTGAGCGTCACAGTGGTGGACCTGGTGGCTCTGAGCGTCACAGTGGCGGATCTGGTGGCTCTGAGCGTCACAGTGGTGGCTCTGAGCGTCACAGTGGTGGACCTGGTGGCCCTGAGCGTCACAGAGGTTGGACCTGGTGGCTCTGAGTGTCACAGTGGGGAAGCTGGCCCCCAGAGGGTCTTAGTGCTAGAAGGGCGCCATAGGACAATAACAAACACGGCGTTTTGTCTATTTATGTTTTAATTATTATAATTTCGTTATTTTTGTGAACTGTCCATAGGGTTGTGGGAGAGAGAGAGGGGAAGGAGAGGGAGTGAGGTCGAGGATGATTGACGAGATTATTGAAAGAATATGACGAGTTATGGGAGCAAGGCCAGGCGAGAGTCAGGGAGAGAGGGCAGAAGAGGGCAGGGTAAGGATGGCAGCATGAGACTGTACAAGCTGTGAACACTTACAACCACCAGTGAACACAGCTGGACCTTCAAGTGCTGCTACGAAATTTAATCTGTATATTTTACTGAAGCATTACTGTCAGTGTGAGTAATGTCAGTGTGAGTAATGTCACTGTGAGTAATGTCAGTGTGAGTAATGTCACTGAGTAATGTCAGTGTGAGTAATGTCAGTGTGAGTAATGTCAGTGTGAGTAATGTCACTTGAGTAATGTCAGTGTGAGTAATGTTAGTGTGAGTAATGTTAGTGTGAGTAATATACAAGTCTTACAGTGAAATTTTGACAAGTCTCCAGTAATATTATGTATTACAACTACAAACTATAGTCACAATCCCAGCAGGTATTAACACACTTTTGAACGGGGAGGTGTGTGTGTGTGTGTGTGTGTGTGTGTGTGTGTGTGTGTGTGTGTGTGTGTGTGTGTGTGTGTGTGTGTGTGTGTGTGTGTGTGTGTGTGTGTGTGTGTGTGTGGAGGAAAACAGAAATTAGTAACACTTGATTGATTGACAGTTAAGAGGCGGGCTGAAAGAGAAGAGCTCAACACCCGCAAGCACAACTAGGTGAACACACACAAACACCGTCAATAATTATGCTTGACAGCAAAATCCTTCGTTTTCTTCTCAACTTGTTTATTATAAATCATTGAGAATCATGTCGATTATAGTAAAGTTTCGTATTATTCAAAGGATTGTGAATGTGAGTGACGGTGACCCCTGGGCACGGTGTCACTTCTCGTCACCATCGAGGCCTAGCTGCTCACTATCGGCCAAGTTGTTCACTTTATCTAATTTTTTCCTCGACTCAAGCTTCAACACTTGGCGGACTTGATGGAGTAATCCACATGCAAGCATTTTTCTTGCTCTCATATATCATATTATGTTTTGCTGCCGGCCACACAAAGTTGGCCAGCCTGGAACTTGGCGCAGCCGGCGGCGGGGAGGGTCACTGCCACCCTCACTTCAATGTTCCATTGAAGAATAGACAACGACAGAAAGAGAAAGGACAGCAACAGAGAACAACGAAGAAACAAATTCGAAAAGGGAACACAGTACGTTAAAGAAGTGCAGGATCAGGATCAGGGTCAAGGGGCATGGGTAAACTGAGTAAAGGAGGGAAGGGAGCTGGAGGACCGACCAGGGGCGGACGAGCAGGGTCTGGAGGGGAATGAGGGGGGGGGGACAACCGAGGGGTCAAGGACAGCAGCAGGAGGGGCTGAAACCAGGGAGGCACCTCAGCAACCGAGAGGGGAGTGGGGGCCAAAAAAACCTCCATACCAGGAACAGGGGGCAGAACCACCGAAACGGGAGGGAAGAGGAGCCAGGCTTACGCTTCTGACTCAAAGAGACAGGCATCCCACCAACAATGTACTTGGACAACAGATTCTAGTGTCTCAACAGGAGAAACAGAACGAGAGCAAACACGATGGCCGGTGGGAGAGCAATGGACATAGCCCGCACTGACAGGCGGCGTGGAGAGTGAAGAGACGGAGGAGAAGTATGGGAAGGAGGACCGGAGGGAGACGAGGAAGAAGACACAGGAGACACGACAGACTGGGAAGAAAGAAGGGGAACCCCAGACAGAGAGGTAGGAGGGGAACCTTTCGAGACAGAACACAAAGGAACAGAGGAGGAGGCGGTGGGCTTGTCTGGGGTCTAAGGCCCGGAAACGGTTGTGAGACTGAGGAAGGCGGGAAGGACGAGGAGAGGAGGAGCGCAACACGCGAGCATAAGAGACATTAGCATGAGGGGGGGAAGACGGCGAACTTGGCGCCTCGCCTCAGGAAAAGACAAACGTTCCCAGTGCTTCAAGTTGAGGACGGCTGCCTCAAGCTTGTAATGTATACACGCACGGAAGAAGGTAGGGTGGGCCTCACATCAAANGAGTATGAGGACTAGGAGCCGTGGCATGAGGACGGGGTTAAAGGTAGGCTACCACAATTTTGACCACCGGGGATGAACCCCGACCACACACTCAGCAAGGCCGTCGCGATACCCATCAGTGTTCGAGCATTATTTCTACTAATATGGCGAGAAGGCAGTGAAAATGCGTACAAATACACGCTCATAATAAATGTTATTATGAGCGCAAATACACTAAACTCAGTCTGCATTCAACAAACAGGTTATTATACGATCCTGTGATGCACTGCTCCCAACAGGGACAAACATCGCTACCAACAGACAAACAGGAACATCATTGAAAGCATACTTGGGGGGAGGGGAGGGATGTGAGAGGCGTGCACGAACGAGTACAATCGTTCGAGCCCAGCCACACCATTAATCGAAAGCTTTTCAGACATAAAATATAATGCATCAGATCCCGTGTAAGAAGAGACAAGTCTGACGGTCCCACAGTGGTCACGCAGAACACACACACACACATCTGCACGCTCTACAGTCAAGGAAACACCAGACTTTGTAACACGCCATTTATTAGTTCCTGACGAGCCGAGCCCAGCCACACCGTCAACACACACTGGCTGAGCCCAGCCACACCGTCAACACACACTGGCTGAGCCCAGCCACACCGTCAACACACACTGGCTGAGCCTAGCCACACCGTCAACACACTGGCTGAGCCCAGCCACACCGTCAACACACACTGGCTGAGCCCAGCCACACCGTCAACACACACTGGCTGAGCCCAGCCACACCGTCAACACACTGGCTGAGCCCAGCTACGCCGTCAACACACACTGGCTGAGCCCAGCCACACCGTCAAACACACTGGCTGAGCCGACCCACATTTCATCATATGCTGCGTTATATAACACAAGATTAGCATGAACAGCCACGTATTTATTCATAAAAATAAATAAACGAGGCTCCTGGAAAGTGTTCACATGTCATAGACACGTGTTAAACACCACCAGTAACGGTGAACGTTAATTAAAATATTAATTAAATAAAGCACGCCGTGTGTTATCATATTACAGGCGGCGCTGCCAGCCTGCCAGCCAGCCAGCCAGCCTGCCAGGGAGACAGCCAGCCTGTCAGTCAAGGAGGCAGCCTGTCAGCCAGGTAGACAGCCTGTCAGCCAGGTAGACAGTCATCCTTGGCCTGTGTAGGACATAACCAGATATGCCCTTGGCCCGTATAGGACATGTAGGTAAGACTAATTACCATCTTGGAGAGACACGCCAGAAACCAAGTTAGTACAGTGGGTGAAGGAGTACCTGCACTAGACTGCAACAAGAAACGACCAGAGTGGCCAGAGGGTGACATTGGAATATGAACAAGGATCACTACTACGACTCCTTTTTACGACTGATGTGAAGGATTTCCTAGAAGGAAAAAAAAGAATCCTTGAGAAAATGTTGCTACTGCGATGGGATTGAACTCGCGTCTCTGGACTTGACATACACACTTGACAATGATCAAGTAGATTGTGTGTGTGTCTGGGTAGCCCAGTGACGCCTTTTCTCACCAATAACAAAGCCTCTATATTTTCCTGTGAGACAGACGCCTTATGGGCAGGCTGCCAGAAGGAGACCTGGACACGGTACAAGTGTGATGAAACAGTTGGCTGCTTGACATCAACTCCAGCAAATGCAAATTAACGAAAATGTCATACCCTGTCAAAGTGAGTGCTGGTCCCTGGAGACCGGACACAGACCATCAACTACAGGGAAAAGCATCATGGAAACGACATAAATGGTAATCTTGTGACACATGTATCACCAAACACATATTTTGAGTGGCACGTAAAGCAGGTAAGGCCATCAGAACATACAGTGTTTGTCAGCATATAAACTGTCTTCAAATACCCGAGAAGGAATCATTCGGGACTTTGGAAACCGGATATGTGGGAACAGTTTGGGGATATGCTACTCCAGCATATTTGTTTACGTTAAGTTTAGGGGGTTCACCTCCAGACAAGTCCCGAAAGTGAGAGGTATGAGTTACGTGGAAAGACTAATAAAATTCAACCAAGTCACTAGACAGAAAAATCTTGGAAGCGGACTTCTATAAACGGATTCAAATATAGATACACGGCAGGACCCAAATGTTTCAGGAATATGAACAGCGGTCGACTTAGAGTTGAAAGACGTGGTCCGAGAGCTAAAACCCAACCCCAGCAAGTGCCTGTACGTCTGACGTCAGCACAAGCCCCGGACTCACTCCTCTGACGTCAGCACCACCGCCTCACTCACCTAATTTCCTCAGGCTCTTGAGTCTTGACTCACTGCACCATTACCGCCTGAGACACATATCTGGGACACAATTAGCAACTTTAAATTAGCTTTACTCACCAGCCTGAAGATGAAGGGCTGACCTGAGAAATTTGTAAACTTGGTAATGAAATGGAGTAATTAGCGTGTGATATCCTGATACACTCAGAGTGCTTGTGCGTGCGTGTGTGTGTGTGTGTGTGTGTGTGTGTGTGGTGAGGTGTGTGTGTGTGTGGTGAGGGTGTGTGTGTGTGTGTGTGTGGTGAGGTGTGTGTGTGTGTGTGTGTGTGGGTGTGGGTGTGTGTGTGTGTGTGGGGTGAGGGTGTGTGTGTGTGTGTGTGGTGTGGGTGTGTGTGTGTGTGTGTGTGTGTGTGTGTGTGTGTGTGTGTGTGTGTGTGTGTGTGGGGTGAGGGTGTGTGTGTGTGTGTGTGTGTGTGTGTGTGTGTGTGTGTGTGTGTGTGTGTGTGTGTGTGTGTGTGTGTGTGTGTGTGTGTGATGAGGGTGTGTGTGGTCTAAATATTACCCCAGCACTATTAAGCTTGGTCTCTATCACTACACAACACCGTCTGGAAATTACCACAATATTGTATATATAGGTGTGAGGCTGGGCCACCAGCCAGCTCAGGTGTGAGGTTGGGCCACCAGCCAGCTCAGGTGTGAGGCAGGCCCACCAGGCCAGGTGTGCCGCCCCGCTCATAGTCTCGCGGCACCCGATTAATTATTCATGGAGGCAGCTAAGCCAAGTAGTGGTGGCCTGGCCCCACATACAGTAGTGGTGGCCTGGCCCCACATACAGTAGTGGTGGCCTGGCCCCACATACAGTAGTGGTGGCCTGGCCTCACATACAGTAGTGGTGGCCTGGCCCCACATACAGTAGTGGTGGCCTGGCCCCACATACAGTAGTGGTGGCCTGGCCCCACTATTGCATCCATTCCATACACCCGCCAAATCCCCAGGTGTTTATGAATGAAAAACGTTTTACACACGACTCACAACTGATGACGTTCGAACACTTCCGGAACAAGTGTTTCACTGACGACTTGTGTTCGAACCACAACGCTATAAATGCTTCACCCACGTACTACAAAAACAAATAATCGCCAACAGAACCTAATCACCTAACCTAACCTAACCTATGCCTATATATGCACAATATGCTAATATATTATAATATTAATTTATATTTGAGAAAATTCCCGTTTTGAATGAACAGCATGTTAACATTTATGAATGCGTCTGTGGGGTCGACCGCTGGATGTAATGGACTTGGTCTCAGGACGGGTTGCAAGAGGATGGGTTGCAGCGATGACATTTTACTGTTGCGTTGAGCGACAGTAACGATCATTAACGTAGACGAATAGCTTTACGTTATTTAATATGCATATTACATATACATGTTGGTAGATATTTACCACCAGGCTTGAGGGCTGCTCCATGCCACGGAAACACAAGCAAAGTAAAGTTTTAATATCAATCACTGGGTTCTCAAACACCATCACGCGATGGGGTTCGTCCCGACCTGGTCCTCAGTGGCTCAATGTTGCTATGGCTCGACTGTCTCTGACGGGCCTCGTAGGTAAGCATGAGGTAGTCACCGGGGGAGATGTGTCCTCCAGGTGGGCATCGGTACAAAAAATAAATTATTATACTTCATGATGTCGAGCATGTTGTACAAGTGCTTCTTGGTGCCATGTTGCTCCTCAGTTATCCTACACTTGGGGAGCAGCCGCCACGTCTCTCGCTCTCAACTGGTCGTTAAAGCTGCCAAGGAAAATAAGTCTCTTATCCTAAAGTGCCACTTGTTGCATGGCTCCAGTCTTGCAACAATATGGCTAATGGGACGGAAAGACCTCTTTGATGGCAAGAAGCAGTTTGCCGGCACACGACCTACAACAGCTCCCTCGCTAAACATATCTCGCACCCTTTCGCCTCACACATGAATACTTCGGAACTGGAAAAAGGGTTTTCTTGTGGCCAAATCCCCCCCTGTCTATGAATAAAAAAACGCTTTTCCCACTACACTCAACTGTTGACGTTCGAACATGTCTTCACTGATGGCCTCCGATCGAATCGCAACTCTGCAAATGTTTCACTCGCATAATAAAAATAAAAATTGCCAGCAGAACCTAAACACCTAACCTACGCGTTAATATTCACTGTATACTAATATATAATACTAATTGATATTTGAGAATTTTTTTAATAAACAAGACTTTAAAATGGACGAATGCTTCCTCAAACACAAACACCAAATCCATTCCATGCACCCGCCAAACCCCCTGTTTATGAATGAAAAACGGTTTACACGCGACTCACAACTGATGACGTCCGAAATCCTCCATTGATCCAAAAGGAAGATGGAAGACCTGGCGGACAGTTAGACGCCGGAGTCTGGCAACAATCACCTCACCCTACCCTTCGCCGCTCCCTACCATTAAGGGGGTTTGGTGAATCGTTGAGTGAGATATACCTACACTTTTAAATGTCAAGATTTTTCCTTCTGAGCCAGTTACAGACCCGCTCCTGCGCCAGGTAAGTCCTCTACGGGATCACCATAGCCCGTGCGACTTGGAATTTTTTGTTCCCAGTAGCAAATCTTAAACAACTTGTGAGCCCACCATGAAGACCCCATCCATCCCCAGATCTCCAGTATCAGCTATTGGTACTGGTAATGGCTGGAAGGAGCCTCCACTTACTGCCTATTCATGCCGGTGCCACCTTTAGCACCTTAATCTGTCATCATCTGCAGTCTTGCTCTTGGCTTGGATTGGCGCGTCCACGGATCACATCCTCAGATCTCCAGTATCAGCCATTGACACAGATAATGGCGCCAAATAGCCTTCACTACGGGCTCACCATAGCCAGTGGTAATTGCAACTTTTTGTTTTGAGTAGTTGAATCGAAAACAACAACCACCACCACCTTGTAAGCTCAGTATCGCTGTGTCAGTTCAACAGTTTACTCCTGAAGATGTCACACTGCTGACGAAACGTCGAACAATAAAAATAGAAAGATTAAGTGATCTAGTGTTCCTTCACTCTCAAGATTGTAGAAGATATTTACGAAGAATGGAAGATTTCCAAAATAAAATTATAAATAGTCACAATGCTGATGTGTTTAATGACTTGTGAAATAGTATATATTGGGAACAGGATTTCTCTAATATACATTTTTTCACTGAAGATATAGTTGGGTGCTATTCACCTCGTTGTCTTTCCAACCAAATGGTACGATGTGTTGATATACTCGTGTGACTCTCGGGGTCACGTGTTGACACGAACTAGCAACACTGTTTAATAAGGTAGCAAAACACAATACTTGAGTAAAATTAAGCAGAGATAGAAGAGTTTGGGAGTTCACCCAACTGGAAAAAAAGTATTTGGTCAACGGGTCTGGCCTTCAGTATACGTGTTGGACCTGAGAGCAGGTCATCAGCTGAATGTAATGCCAATTCCCCCCCCCCCCCTCACACCTCGTCCAGTGACGACCGTTCCTAAGAGGCCTGTGAGGCCAAAGTGACTAGTGATTGAGTACAGCGAGTCTAAACTAAATCATGAACCTCACAGGATAACAGGTTCTCAAGACGCCAGAGTCGGGTGTCGGAACTGAAGCTGTGTTCTCTCAGTGAAGAGATCTTAACGACGACAGCTCTAGGGTGGTGGTAAGAATGACAATAGGGGGACAGCATTCTTTAAGATGCAAATCGGACAGATTTCCTGGAAAGGAAAACTGTGCGAACATCGAGTAATGTGAAGCTTGTGAGATATGAACAAAGCATCGTCCACCCGGCCAAATGTTTTAGTTGACGAGGGAGACTGCAGAGAACACGCTGGCCGATGACATGCCCGGCCCGGCCCTGGCTCCAGTTTTCCTCCTTCATTTGGACTTATGGAGGACCAGTCTTGTGCAGGCTAGTGTGAAGTGTGACTGGGTGACTACAGGCAGCTGGCGGGGGCGTCAGGAAAGCGACGACCTTCCCTGCAGCGAGCAACCCAGCCGTTCTCAACGAACACAGTGTCAGAAGCTCCTAAACTGGTTGCTACCTGGGTTTTGGCGTGACTTTTGTTGAGCGGTCAGTGCCAGACGTTTAGCCGGGAAGGAACGCGTCTGGCACTAGTGGTGAGTCAGGGGTGTGCCGCCTGGCCGGGAGGCGAGTCAGGGGTGTGCCGCCTGGCCGGGAGGCGAGTCAGGGGTGTGCCGCCTGGCCGGGAGGCGAGTCAGGGGTGTGCCGCCTGGCCGGGAGGTGAGTCAGGGGTGTGCCGCCTGGCCGGGAGGCGAGTCAGGGGTGTGCCGCCTGGCCGGGAGGCGAGTCAGGGGTGTGCCGCCTGGCCGGGAGGCGAGTCAGGGGTGTGCCGCCTGGCCGGGAGGTGAGTCAGGGGTGTGCCGCCTGGCCGGGAGGTGAGTCAGGGGTGTGCCGCCTGGCCGGGAGGCGAGTCAGGGGTGTGCCGCCTGGCCGTGGGTAACCCCGTGTGTCAACACCACATGTGTGTGTGTGTCAGCAGTGGACACGCTGACCCAGGAAGCAGGCTGGTGAGTTAGAGCGCTGGGACTCCTGGTTTTATATAAAGTGTATTGTTGGTAAATCGCGCTCCACCGCGTCTCAGTTGGCCCGGGCCGCCGTTATCAATTGTTGCAGTGGGCGGTCCTGGCTGGTGGCGGCCCCCCAGACGGTCCTGGCTGGTGGCGGCCCCCCAGACGGTCCTGGCTGGTGGCGGCCCCCCAGACGGTCCTGGCTGGTGGCGGCCCCCCAGACGGTCCTGGCTGGTGGCGGCCCCCCAGACGGCCCTGGCTGGTGGCGGCCCCCCAGACGGTCCTGGCTGGTGGCGGCCCCCCAGACGGTCCTGGCTGGTGGCGGCCCCCCAGACGGTCCTGGCTGGTGGCGGCCCCCCAGACGGCCCTGGCTGGTGGCGGCCCCCCAGACGGTCCTGGCTGGTGGCGGCCCCCCCAGACGGTCCTGGCTGGTGGCGGTCCCCCCAGGCAGACTGGCGCGGCTCACGGCAGGTATTCCCGCTGACTTGCAGCTCCAAGCTTCTGGGGTAATAGAGGCTAGTGGGCGCTGGGAAGAGGTTGGTTGGGTCAGGGGAGGGGGGGGCAATGTGGGTGCAGACGGGGGGAGCAGCTGGGATCAAACAGCAGCTGGAAGCAAACAGCAGCTGGGAGCAAACAGCAGCTGAGAACAAACAACAGTTGATGGTGTCCGCTTTACAGATCACGTCTCCTTGTCATCGTGACACTACACACGAAGGTTGAGAATGTAATGGCAGAAAACACTGAGTTTTGTGTTACTTACAGGGGGAAACAGGAGAAGCAAAAAAAATGGCATCACAGATCAGTGTGGTACCTTCAAGAACTTCACCTGCTTGAGCAAGCCCGTGAGCTCATGCCCGTAGACAGGTTACCTCCCTGGGAAGATGACTCATGCAGGATTATCATCAATGAAATGGCAACGAAAAAAATTCAACTCGATACCTCAAGAAATGAGGCACAAGTATCCCGAGGAAATTTATTTAGAAGCCGAAGATGAACTAGATCAAATCTACACTAATGGGTCATCTAATCCTGTCAATGGCAGGGCTGGTGCAGCATACACGGTAATTAAGAATAATGCATTTCAACGCAGAAATGAAGAGAAAGCACGTATTGAGAACTAGACCTCCTCAACGCAAGCAGAGCTAACTGCCATTGTTATGGCATTAAGATTCCTTGAGCGAAACACTAATGGCGCAGTGATCTACACTGATTCAAAAGTAGCATTACAAAGCATAAGTAAAAATCGGGCAGAAAATCTTGCGATTGTCGCTGAAATTAAGAGAGCTGTGAGGGTACTAACCAACCAGGAACAGTCGTCAAGTTTCTGTGGATCCCCTCCCATGTTGGAACATGTGGGAATGAAGTAGCAGATGTGGTGGCTGCTGAAGGAGACCATATTGAATACTTCATATCCAAGTCTGCTACAAATTAGAGGTATTGTCAGGCAACATCACAGTAACAAGGTAACTTCTAACTTCGTCTACTTGACTGAATATGGATTCCACGCCGGTGCTGCATACTTCAGGATTGGTCTGGTGTATGTGTTATTTAAGGTTCTGACAGATTCCTTACACAAATTTCTAAAAGCAGTTAAGATGGCCAACCTGTCATATGCCGCTGATGATATCCTCTTGTCGTGGACTTCAGGAGACAGGGATGCTGTGACACCATCCTCACATCTTCTCTACCTGATTCCTGAAGGATTTCATCTCCCATTGGTACCCTGTGTGCGGCGTCCTGCCTTCTTCCCCAAGTATCAGTACTCCACGTCTGAGTTAAACTCAGGGAGTCAGTTGTTGGACCATGGGGTTTATCCCGGTCATCTTGTTGCCTCTTGCTGCCTTCCTGCGTCTTAATCCTCATAATATTTGCATCAACAGACATTGAGAGGAATGAATCTATTACCTCTGGAAATTCATTTACGTATATGAGAAAGAAGATTGATGTTAGTACTTAACTCTGTGGGACTTAACTGGTGACATCTCGCCACTATGAGATCTCACTCCTCGCAGTAACTCACTGTCTTCTGTTGCTCAAGTGTTCCTTACTCCACTGGAGCATCTTCCCTGTTGGCCATGCCCGCATCTCCAACTTAGACCGGGGCTCTAACACGGTACTGTGTCAAAGGCTTTATGGCGATTAAAAAATCTGCAGTCTGCCCACCCTTCTCTGTCTTGGTTAATTGTTGTTGCCTCATAAACTTGTGAGGCAAAATTTACCATCCCAGAACCTGTGCTGGTGATGTGCTACAAAGTCAGGTTTCTTCGTGTAACGTTTCCCACGTCCGTTGGTTGTCTTTGTAATCTGTTTGAGGACACTACTTTGGAGCTCCCGTTCCTCTATCCATCCTCGCTTATCCTGGCGGATGAGCCCCATCCCCCTGCCGTAGTGTTATGGGGGGGGGGGAATATATGAATGGGGTTATTGTATAGTGAGGAGGAGGAGGAGGAAGAACACTTTGTTGGCAAGGATGAGCTGGGCAGCGAAAATGGGTTTGAAGGTTCATGGGGGTGGAATGAGGAGTGGGGTTGGGATGATATGGAGAATGGGGGGGGGGGTGGTAGCACGTCAACCCACTCTAACATACGGACACGTTCAACCCCCCCCCCTATCCCCCCCTATCGCGAGCACCACATCAAACAATGACCTGGTGAGCTAGAGGGCACCAGGTCATGCCGCTTGCACATGCAACAGCCAGATCAGCCTCGAAACAAACGCCTGAGATATCCACATTGCATGTTGCGTGAGCCCATCCACTGCACGTTGCTGGGGGTTAATATAGCCGCGGATTTATTATCTATTTCATTCAATTTCGAGATTTGTCTCAGATATAGTAGTCTCTCCCGGCGTCTAATAGGGATAATATATATCGCCTCAATAATATGAGCTGTAATACCGAGCTTACCCCGTGTGTGTGGGGGGGGGGAGGGCGGGGGAGATGGAGATTAATAGAGGTAAAAAGGTGTATTAGGGTAAGATGTGAAGTTTTTGGGAAGGAAGTTGTGGGAAGGGGGTTGTGGTTCTTTTGTCCTGGCCCTGGTGTACCGTGTGGACACTCCTGGCCCCTGGTGTACTGTGTGGACCCTCCTGGTCCCTGGTGTACTGTGTGGACCCTCCTGGTCCCTGGTGTACTGTGTGGACCCTCCTGGCCCCTGGTGTACTGTGTGGACCCTCCTGGCCCCTGGTGTACTGTGTGGACACTCCTGGCCCCTGGTGTACTGTGTGGACACTCCTGGCCCCTGGTGTAGTGTGTGTACCCTCCTGGTCCCTGGTGTACTGTGTGGACCCTCCTGGTCCCTGGTGTACCGTGTGGACCCTCCTGATGTGCAGCTATTTACGTACTTTAAGACATTTGCTTGGTGGTGTAAACACGCGCATGTTAACACAAGAGGATGGTCATCGGCTCCTGCGTGCGCTCCGTGCTGCTGCTCCTGCGTGCGTGTGCCCCGGGGCGTGACGGCACCCGTGCTGAACTATCCTCCCGTACTCCACGTATCTCCTGAACACTTGTGTTGTTTGTCTTGATGGGAATTAGGTCGTTTGTGTGACGGGTCGCTGCTGGTCTGGTGGTGAATGGGGTGGTTCATGCTACAGCAGGAGGCACTGCCACACTTCTTGAGTTAAATTTTCTCTGACAGTGGGAATGGGGTCGTTGCTCCCCCACGTCCACATGCGTCTCTCCTTCCTCACCCCTTGTTCCTACCTTGCTCATTAATGAGCTTGATAATATGTAGCCGAGCTACAAGTAGACGGGGGGGGGGGGGGTAGACGGTCACCTGTGAGGCCGCTCTACTCCTCGCTACTCTACCACTCTACCACACTCCCTCCGGTGGTAGAAGCAACACCAGCCAGCCAGCACCAGACGCGTTGGAAATTTAGTACTGCTCGTGAGTAGGACGAATATCGTCACCTTCTGGCGATTGGTTGAAATATGAGGGAGTGATAGGTACTCACACAAGTGTGTGAGGGAGTGTGAGGTACTCACACTTACCTTGAGAGGTCAGGTGAGGCTCCTGGGCCGGCCTGCCTGCGCCTTCACACACCCACGATCTGCAATGTTTACATTGTCAGTTATATTAGGCTGTTGTTGTTGTTGTTGTTGTTGTTGGAGTGTGTGGGGTGGTAGTGTGTGGGGGTGGTAGTGTGTGGGGGTGGTAGTGTGTGGGGGTGGTAGTGTGTGGGGGTGGTAGTGTGTAGGGGTGGTAGTGTGTGGGGTGGTAGTGTGTGGGGGTGGTAGTGTGTGGGGTGGTAGTGTGTGGGTGGTAGTGTGTGGGGGTGGTAGTGTGTGGGGTGGTAGTGTGTGGGGGTGGTAGTGTGTGGGGGTGTAGTGTGTGGGGGTGGTAGTGTGTGGGGGTGGTAGTGTGTAGGGGTGGTAGTGTGTGGGGGTGGTAGTGTGAGGGGTGGTAGTGTGGGGTGGTAGTGTGTGGGGGCTGGTAGTGTGTGGGGGTGGTAGTGTGTGAGGGTGGTAGTGTGTGGGGGTGGTAGTGTGTGGGGGTGGTAGTGTGTGGGGGTGGTAGTGTGTGGGGGCTGGTAGTGTGTGGGCTGGTAGTGTGTGGGGGTGGTAGTGTGGGGGTGGTAGTGTGTGGGGGTGGTAGTGTGTGGGGGTGGTAGTGTGTGGGGGTGGTAGTGTGTGGTGGTGGTAGTGTGTTGTGGTGGTAGTGTGTGGGGGTGGTAGTGGTGTGTGGTGGTGGTAGTGTGTGGGGGTGGTAGTGTGTGGGGGTGGTAGTGGTGTGTGGTGGTGGTAGTGTGTTGTGGTGGTAGTGTGTGGTGTGGTAGTATGTGGTGGTGGTGGTAGTGTGTGGGGGTGGTGGTGTGTGTGGGGGTGGTAGTATGTGGTGGTGGTGGTAGTGTGTGGGGGTGGTAGTGTGTGGGGGTGGTAGTGTGGGGGGTGGTAGTGTGTGGTGGCGGTAAACAGGTACAAGGTTAGACAGGAAGCGTGTAGACAGCTAAAATGTGTTATATTTTCACAAATATAACCTCCTAATTCTACAAATTCTAAATTCTAAATAAAATACATCAATATATTATATAATAGTGTAAAGAGTCGATATGGAGAAGGCCAAATATAATGAACCTTCTGTATACTGTGAATAAATACCATACTCCAATACCCTTTACAACAGGACAACCGGTTGTACCCCCCCCCTCATTACAACACCCGCTTATTCGAATTGGCAGATGTTTCGAACTATGAGGAATTGTACGGGAACTGTTCGGAATACGCCGGTTTGATCGTTAAGGGAAAACAAATGTTTAATATATCCCGGAGAGGCGCCCCATCACCGCCTGGTTTATGAATGGTAACGACAAAAGTTGGGTCGACGCCCAACACGACCAGACTACATATTATTCTCACCATTTCCCTGTTTTTTGTTTATTGGTTAAATGTTTAAGTGATTGGTTGTATGTATGTATGTATACATGCATGCAGATATGTATGGCTATGTGTGTGGATGTATACATATAGTGATGTTGAGCAGGTGTTGCTCTGGTGACTGGGGTCCACAGTGGAGGAACTCCTACACATAACACTAATATACTAACATGGTCATAAGATGTTGTTACTTTCGTTAGCCATAAAATAATTATAGAGAACGTTATCTGTGACGTCACGTCACAACAAGCATTTAATACCACAAGTACACTACCAGTCTAGACATTGAAATTAATAACAAAAATATTCTTTATGACTGGATCTAATATAATTATCAATAAATCTAAAGCCTACCTCCCTATTGTCAATATACAGACAAATTAAACCCGAAATTTCGGGACGCCGCGAGGAAGGAGGCTAGCAGCTCCAGACAGAGAGTGTAAGCAAAAGGAACTTCCTGAAAGGTTTAGCAAACGCGACACTACAAATATTTATTATAGATCGTCCAACAGTGTTCCAGCCCTAGCGACCTTATCATCAACAACAAGAAGTGCTGAGTTTCCGTCTGTACTAAATATCTGTTGTTAGTTTTGACCATTAAGTATTAAGATAGGCGGTTAAACAACGGGGGCATCACCAACAAAAGTAAGCCTAGTCTCATTATAATAATACAGATTTCATGTGTCACACCTGTACTTTATATGTTATTTTCAGTTTTTACTGTGTAACTTGTTGGTACGAAAACTGTGATCCATGAGACATCCCTGAGTACTGTTCCACCTGCAAGATACTGTACAGACGTCTTACATGCTCTGGCTGCCCAAACAGCCGCCATTAACAGGACCAGACGGTCCACATGTGGCAAAACAAAGTCTGATGTACAGGAGGACCAGCTCTCACCCAACTAACACAGATGAGAGCCAATATAAACCTTTGTTAAACACTTTGAACTAATAATTGGGGAGAAGATTTGGTATAGTGTTGATAAATTGTGGTGAAGACGAGTATATTGACAGTCATCACTTTACCCATCTTCACCACAACGACCATCATCACTGTGACCATCTTCACTAAACACCACATTCTTCACTATAGCAATATTAACTCGGCCCCACCCTCTTGAAGAGAGAGTACTCACAGCGAGTACATGATCCACACAGTACCAATATGACAGGGTACTCTCTTAGGGCCTAATAACAAAAATGTGCTCTACTGGGTCTATAGGAATGTTTACGCCTCTATATCCGGAACACACAGTCTTCTGTGCCTCACACAGCACCCCCGGGGATGTGTCCGGAACACAGCGGTCTGTGGACAGGGTTTTAATCGAAACAACATATCGAGGGCCAGTACGCTGCCAGGAGTATTGACCAGGTTTGTTGTTGTCTTCAGACAGTTCTATTATGGGGGACTCGATAGACAGCTGTGTAGACGCTGGAAACTGTCCGTACCTGACACTGGTGACTGCCTATACCTGGACACCTTTCTGTGTATTTATCTATTATTATTCATGTAGGAGATTAGAAACCTTAGATGTTTGGGAGGTTACATCCACCACGCCTAAGTGTCAACAGCCGGATGTGTGGACCACAACCCCCTGGTGGTTGTGGTGGTTATAGAGCCTGGTGTGTTATCAGGTGACGGGTCTCACGCCGGCGTCAATAACAGTGACAGACCGCTAGGCGAGTGACGGCCGCCGGTGATGCCTTTGTGGCAGGTCTGTCACACGAAGTGACAGGCTGCTGGACGACCCAGGTGACCCTGGCACTGGTAGGGGCACCCTGGCACTGGTGGGAGCACCCTGGCACTGGTGGGGGGCACCCTGGCACTGGTGGGAGCACCCTGGCACTGGTGGGGGCACCCTGGCACTGGTGGGAGCACCCTGGCACTGGTAGGAGCACCCTGGCACTGGTGGGGGGCACCCTGGCACTGGTGGGAGCACCCTGGCACTGGTGGGGGCACCCTGGCACTGGTGGGAGCATCCTGGCACTGGTAGGAGCACCCTGGCTCTGGTGGGGGGCACCCTGGCACTGGTGGGAGCACCCTGGCACTGGTGGGAGCACCCTGGCACTGGTAGGAGCACCCTGGCACTGGTGGGGGGCACCCTGGCACTGGTGGGAGCACCCTGGCACTGGTGGGAGCACCCTGGCACTGGTGGGGGGCACCCTGGCACTGGTGGGGGGCACCCCTGGCACTTGTGGGAGCACCCTGGCACTGGGGACAGGAGGGAGCACCCTGGCACTGGTGAAGGCACCTTGGCACTGGTGACAAGTTCGTGCCAGATATACCTCGGGAGACGCCGGTGGCAGATATACCTTTGGGCGGTCTACACAACGTAAAATATTCATTGTTAAATAGTATGTAAATGAGAGTGGAGACCAGCTCGGCCAGCAGGACGAGTGGCAGCTGAACCATCAGTAACAGCAACAGCAGCAACAGCAGTACCAGCAGCAACACCAACAGCAGCACCAGCAACAGCACAGCAGCAGCAACAGCAGGGCAGTAGCAGCAGTACCAGCAGCAACACCAACAGCAGCTCCAGCAGCAGCAACAGCAGAGCAGCAGCAGCAACAACAGCAGCAGCACCAGCAAGGCAGCAGCAGCACGAAGAAGGTCTGGATGACACTTAAGTAGCACTTGAGCCAGCGTCGTAAACCTCCTGCAAGATGCCGCTGAGAGGCAGTAAAGAAGGTGGAGAGTAAGGACGGGAGCCCAGGAGCTGTGACCTGTGGCAGGGGTGAGGACGGGAGGCCCCCCCCCCGCCCCAGCCAGCTGCGGAGAGCCACCTGACGAAGCTGTTAACGCTCCTGGTGTTAACTGCCTCACCTTGCTCCAGCTGGCGCTGTATGGTGTCAGACTCCTTTACCCTTTATTATAAACTGTGCAGCTGGTGGCCCTGAGCGTCACAGTGGTGGACCTGGTGGCTCTGAGCGTCACAGTGGTGGACCTGGTGGCCCTGAGCGTCACTGTGGTGGACCTGGTGGCTCTGAGCGTCACAGTGGTGGACCTGGTGGCCCTGAGCGTCACAGTGGTGGACCTGGTGGCTCTGAGCGTCACAGTGGTGGACCTGGTGGCTCTGAGCGTCACAGTGGTGGACCTGGTGGCTCTGAGCGTCACAGTGGTGGACCTGGTGGCTCTGAGCGTCACAGTGGTGGACCTGGTGGCCCTGAGCGTCACAGTGGTGGACCTGGTGGCTCTGAGCGTCACAGTGGTGGACCTGGTGGCTCTGAGCGTCACAGTGGTGGACCTGGTGGCTCTGAGCGTCACAGTGGTGGACCTGGTGGCTCTGAGCGTCACAGTGGTGGACCTGGTGGCTCTGAGCGTCACAGTGGTGGACCTGGTGGCTCTGAGCGTCACAGTGGTGGACCTGGTGGCTCTGAGCGTCACAGTGGTGGACCTGGTGGCTCTGAGCGTCACAGTGGTGGACCTGGTGGCCTGAGCGTCACAGTGGTGGACCTGGTGGCCCTGAGCGTCACAGTGGTGGACCTGGTGGCTCTGAGCGTCACAGTGGTGGACCTGGTGGCTCTGAGCGTCACAGTGGTGGACCTGGTGGCCCTGAGTGTCACAGTGGTGGACCTGGTGGCCCTGAGCGTCACAGTGGTGGACCTGGTGGCTCTGAGCGTCACAGTGGTGGACCTGGTGGCCCTGAGCGTCACAGTGGTGGACCTGGTGGCTCTGAGCGTCACAGTGGAGGACCTGGTGGCCCTGAGCGTCACAGTGGAGGACCTGGTGGCTCTGAGCGTCACAGTGGTGGACCTGAGCGTCACAGTGGTGGACCTGGTGGCTCTGAGCGTCACAGTGGTGGACCTGAGCGTCACAGTGGTGGACCTGGTGGCTCTGAGCGTCACAGTGGTGGACCTGGTGGCTCTGAGCGTCACAGTGGTGGACCTGGTGGCTCTGAGCGTCACAGTGGCGGATCTGGTGGCTCTGAGCGTCACAGTGGTGGCTCTGAGCGTCACAGTGGTGGACCTGGTGGCCCTGAGCGTCACAGAGGTTGGACCTGGTGGCTCCGAGTGTCACAGTGGGGAAGCTGGCCCCCAGAGGGTCTTAGTGCTAGAAGGGCGCCATAGGACAATAACAAACACGGCGTTTTGTCTATTTATGTTTTAATTATTATAATTTCGTTATTTTTGTGAACTGTCCATAGGGTTGTGGGAGAGAGAGAGGGGAAGGAGAGGGAGTGAGGTCGAGGATGATTGACGAGATTATTGAAAGAATATGACGAGTTATGGGAGCAAGGCCAGGCGAGAGTCAGGGAGAGAGGGCAGAAGAGGGCAGGGTAAGGATGGCAGCATGAGACTGTACAAGCTGTGAACACTTACAACCACCAGTGAACACAGCTGGACCTTCAAGTGCTGCTACGAAATTTAATCTGTATATTTTACTGAAGCATTACTGTCAGTGTGAGTAATGTCAGTGTGAGTAATGTCACTGTGAGTAATGTCAGTGTGAGTAATGTCACTGAGTAATGTCAGTGTGAGTAATGTCAGTGTGAGTAATGTCAGTGTGAGTAATGTCACTTGAGTAATGTCAGTGTGAGTAATGTTAGTGTGAGTAATATACAAGTCTTACAGTGAAATTTTGACAAGTCTCCAGTAATATTATGTATTACAACTACAAACTATAGTCACAATCCCAGCAGGTATTAACACACTTTTGAACGGGGAGGTGTGTGTGTGTGTGTGTGTGTGTGTGTGTGTGTGTGTGTGTGTGTGTGTGTGTGTGTGTGTGTGTGTGTGTGTGTGTGTGTGTGTGTGTGTGTGGAGGAAAACAGAAATTAGTAACACTTGATTGATTGACAGTTAAGAGGCGGGCTGAAAGAGAAGAGCTCAACACCCGCAAGCACAACTAGGTGAACACACACAAACACCGTCAATAATTATGCTTGACAGCAAAATCCTTCGTTTTCTTCTCAACTTGTTTATTATAAATCATTGAGAATCATGTCGATTATAGTAAAGTTTCGTATTATTCAAAGGATTGTGAATGTGAGTGACGGTGACCCCTGGGCACGGTGTCACTTCTCGTCACCATCGAGGCCTAGCTGCTCACTATCGGCCAAGTTGTTCACTTTATCTAATTTTTTCCTCGACTCAAGCTTCAACACTTGGCGGACTTGATGGAGTAATCCACATGCAAGCATTTTTCTTGCTCTCATATATCATATTATGTTTTGCTGCCGGCCACACAAAGTTGGCCAGCCTGGAACTTGGCGCAGCCGGCGGCGGGGAGGGTCACTGCCACCCTCACTTCAATGTTCCATTGAAGAATAGACAACGACAGAAAGAGAAAGGACAGCAACAGAGAACAACGAAGAAACAAATTCGAAAAGGGAACACAGTACGTTAAAGAAGTGCAGGATCAGGATCAGGGTCAAGGGGCATGGGTAAACTGAGTAAAGGAGGGAAGGGAGCTGGAGGACCGACCAGGGGCGGACGAGCAGGGTCTGGAGGGGAATGAGGGGGGGGGGACAACCGAGGGGTCAAGGACAGCAGCAGGAGGGGCTGAAACCAGGGAGGGCACCTCAGCAACCGAGAGGGGAGTGGGGGCCAAAAAAACCTCCATACCAGGAACAGGGGGCAGAACCACCGAAACGGGAGGGAAGAGGAGCCAGGCTTACGCTTCTGACTCAAAGAGACAGGCATCCCACCAACAATGTACTTGGACAACAGATTCTAGTGTCTCAACAGGAGAAACAGAACGAGAGCAAACACGATGGCCGGTGGGAGAGCAATGGACATAGCCCGCACTGACAGGCGGCGTGGAGAGTGAAGAGACGGAGGAGAAGTATGGGAAGGAGGACCGGAGGGAGACGAGGAAGAAGACACAGGAGACACGACAGACTGGGAAGAAAGAAGGGGAACCCCAGACAGAGAGGTAGGAGGGGAACCTTTCGAGACAGAACACAAAGGAACAGAGGAGGAGGCGGTGGGCTTGTCTGGGGTCTAAGGCCCGGAAACGGTTGTGAGACTGAGGAAGGCGGGAAGGACGAGGAGAGGAGGAGCGCAACACGCGAGCATAAGAGACATTAGCATGAGGGGGGGAAGACGGCGAACTTGGCGCCTCGCCTCAGGAAAAGACAAACGTTCCCAGTGCTTCAAGTTGAGGACGGCTGCCTCAAGCTTGTAATGTATATACACGCACGGAAGAAGGTAGGGTGGGCCTCACATCAATTGAGGCAGCGAGTCTGGGAGGAAGTGCACTCCGACTTTGAGTGACCCTCGTCCCCACACATAGGACAGAGACAGTACTGGAGCAGCGGAGGGCTCCATGCCCAAACCTCCAGCACTTATTACAGAGCCGAGGAGAGGGAATGTACTCCTGGACGGAGCACCTGGCACCAGCAAGAATGACAGGGCGGAAGGGTCCTACCATCAAAGGTAGTCTTCACGTAGTCAGGAAGGTCAGAGGAGGAGCAAGGTGGGGGCCCAATGCAGCGGGGGCTACAGAGCCCGGTTTTCCAACACGGTCCTACTCTGGGGCTTGGTTGCCCACCTCACGAGTCCGAGAAGGTAGAAGAAGAACAGAATTAGACAAAGACGAGACGAAAATCATTCATTCACGAATGTGCCCCCATACTCACCATGGAGCTACAATTAAAGGCAGGACACTCGACAAGAAGCCATCCCCGATCAAGCCGGGACTCCCTAGGGGTGCGTCTGGAGTATACGCCCCACAAACGTCATCTTAAGATCCGTCAGTCCGTCGAGATCGGGTTCAGTGACGAAAGGAGGATTGACAATAAAAGGTTCCCCTCGCTCTCGACGTTGAGTACTACAGTTCTACGGGCGCAAGAGTATGAATGCCTTCCCAAGCACCCGGGTGTCAAAATAGAAGAAGTACAAAAGGATAACCAAAACAAGTAAAAGGTCAGCAGGAAACGACTAGCAGATAGGAGAAGAGGGGGAGAAAAACGAAACAAGGAAAAGGAAAAGTGATCCGGATCAATTGGAGAAGACAGCAGCAGGAGCACAAGGCCACAAAAGGACAGAGGACTGTCCAATGGAGAATCACACTCTGGTAGACGACCACCAAGCCCCCTCACGGCACCAACGGGCTGGATGGGGAGGGCCTGGGTAGACAAAGGGACTGGGAAGACCAAGGGCCTGGGTAGTCCAAGGGCCTGGGTAGACTAAGGCCCTGGGTAGACCAAGGGGCTGGGTAGACCAAGAGGCTGGGTAGAACACGTTCCTAAGATCCGATAATATTTTGATCATCAGCGCGAGGATCGCATGCGAGGCGGCTTTCAGGAGCACTTCTGCTCCTCTAGCATTCAAAACCCCAACTCTTAATGGTGCTTGAGCGGGCACCACCACGGGCACCTGTCCGTCTCCCCAGCAGCACTCCGGCCTGCTCTCACAACCTACTCACACATATACTTTTTTTCCCAAACTTATTTGGGCTTGGATAATGGTAGGCCAGAGTGACGGGGTGTGTGAGCGCGGCGTCTGGAGGCCAGGCGTCGCCCCACAGGGAAGAGCCACTCATAAATACAATTATGAGCCCAGGCACGGCGGTGGAGATCAATAAGAATCTTGGTGTATGAGGTGGACCGTCAGGCTGGCCTCCCTCCCCTGCTCCCGGGGACACTGCGAGAGGTTGTGTTGATCGTCTCGTCCATCGTGTTACAGCGAGAGCAAGGTGACACAGTTATACGCGTCTCGGGCAGGAACTACGGTACAGCTCGTCGAAATATTTATAAGGCGGACTGACTTCTTACCTAATTTTTGTCACGCTGCCTTCACAGCGCTGACGAGAGACGTGAGAGTGGCGGGAAAGTTGACAATGTTGTGTTCGGTGTGCAATATTGTCGTGTCTAACTTGCTAATGTTGCTATTATGATTGAAAGTTTCTAGTTGGTAATTAGTGTGTTTAGAGATACCTCGTTCGACGAACACTTTATTTCGAACTTCCCAAGACCCGGCAGAAGAGATCAGAACGAAACCTTTGTGCACCTGATTGCACTTGCGTGCAAGTCTGTTTCGCCTGTGTAAGTGTATTGAACAGTTAACGGAATGACTCCTTCCCCTATATTAACATGATATTGTAAGCGTAATCACCTTGTTGAACTCGCCTAGATATGTTTAGTGGATCGAACTACGGCATCTTAGTAACGTCTCTATTTCTTGAGCAGTTAACACACTCTCCTTCCTTATCATTCTACCCCCTCGGTTCCTTTGTCACTACTCGCTGTACTTCCCTCAACGGTGTGAGTGTGTGGTGGTCCAGGGGTGTGTAATTACCTAAGTGTAGTTACAGGACGAGAGCTACGCTCGTGGTGTCCCGTCTCCCCAGCTCTTTTTGTCATATAATGCTTTGAAATTACTGACGGTTTTGGCCTCCACCACCTTCTCACCTAACTTGTTCCAACCGTCTACCACTCTGTTTGCGAAAGTGAATTTTCTTATATTTTTCCGGCAGCTTTGTTTCGTTAGTTTAAATCTATGACCTCTTGTTCTTGAAGTTCAGTCTCAGGAATTCTTCCCTATCAATTTTATCGATTCCTGTTACTATTTTGAACGTAGTGATCATATCGCCTCTTTTTCTTCTGTCTTCTAGTTTTTGCATATTTAATGCCTCTAACCTCTCCTCGTAGCTCTTGTCCTTCAGTTCTGGGAGCCACTGAGTGGCATGTCGTTGCACGTTTTCCAGTTTGTTGATGTACTTCTTAAGATATGGGCACCACACAACCGCAGCATATTCCAGCTTTGGTCTAACAAAAGTCGTAAATAATTTCTTCAATATTTCTCCATCCATGGATTTAAAAGCAATTCTGAAGTTAGAAAGTATAGCATAGGCTCCTCGCACAATGTTCTTAATGTGGTCTTCAGGTGACAGTTTTCTATCTAGAACCACCCCTAGATCAACCTTTCTTTGTCAGAATTCTTTAAAGATTTCTCACATAATATATAGGTTGTGTGGGGTCTATGTTCTCCAATTCCACATTCCATAACATGGCATTTATTCACATAAAATTCCATTTGCCAAGTGTTGTTCCGTATACTTATTTTGTCCAGGTGATCTTGAAGGGCATGACAATCATCAAGTTTCTTATCCTTCCTATTATCTTAGCATCATCAGCAAACTTGTTCATATAATTCTGTATGCCAACTGGTAGATCGTTTATGTAGACAATAAACGTCACTGGTGCAAGAACTGAACCCTGTGGTACTCCACTTGTGACATTTCTCCAGTCTGATACATTGCCTCTGATCACTGCCCTCATTTTTTCTATCAGTCAGAAATTTTTTCATCCATGTTAGAAGCTTACCTGTCACCCCTCCAATATTTTCCAGTTTCCAGAACAACCTCTTATGTGGAACTCTGTCGAAAGCCTTTTTTAGGTCCAGATAGATGCAGTCAACCCAACCATCTCTTTCCTTTCCTGTGTGTGGTGGTCCAGGGGTGTGAGTGTGGGGTGGTCCAGGAGCGTGAGAGTGCCAAACCTGGCACTCCCACACGCCCACGCGCCACACTGCACCAATCGATGGCCAGTGACTGTGTTGCAGCCAACACTCTCAACGACGATCATCCTGCAAGTGGCATCTGATGTCGCGCTTGTTGCAGGCGGCGGTGATTGCAATGCTCACGTTGCCAAGGATGGCGCAACGAGTCTTAAGACCACCAAAGACGAGCTGTTACCCTCCCGTCCTTCATCGTGCTCCTTAGGGAAATAAATGTAACGAAAATGAAATTTCCACAATCAAATGTATCCCAAAACATACATCAACACACACATCAACACACTCATCAACACACATCAACACATGCATCAACACATGCATCAACACACTCATCAACACACACATCAACACACACATCAACACACACATCAACACATGCATCAAAACATACATTAATGAATCATCTGTTTAAACCCACAAATTTCCTGGACAAAAGAAAAATATAAGTGACAAAATAAGACACTTCTCCAAGATGCTGCGACACAGGGAACCATCACCGTTACAGGGAACCATCACCGTCACTCTCCACCGTCACAGGGAACCATCACCGTCACTCTCCACCGTCACAGGGAACCATCACCGTCACTCTCCACCGTCACAGGGAACCATCACCGTCACACTCCAGCGTCACATCCCTACACCTGGGAGGAGAGAGTCAACCGTTGGGGAGGTAGTCCCTGATCATCGACTACAATGCCGTAATCCCGAGACAGCTGACGTGGGTGAGTTAAAGTCATGGATTAACCGAGGCGGATTAATCCCGAGATGTGGCCGCCTCGGGAGACGACCGAAGGCAGATGTAAATTCGGTCCGCCGCCAGCGGCCGTTGTGCCGTATTTCGCACTGTTCGTTAATCCGGCTCGACGTGTAATTGTTTCGGGGCCGGCCGCGCGTCATCCGGAAATTGTTTGTCAGGCGGTCGTAAAATACCGGATCAGTTGGGCTAAACCGAAAACCCAGCTGGGAATTATTTCCATGAAAAGTCTGGTACGGCATGATGATGATGATGATGATGATGATGATGATGATGATGATGATGATGATGATGATGATGATGATGATGATGATGTCTCTCGCTTTCCTGGTCATTGTCGTCGTCACGGATGTCACGGTCGTCCTGACTCGTGATTGTGAGGTCGTTAGGGTGACTGTAGTCGTAGGTATACTATTTCACTTCACAATTTATTATTATCATTATTGACAAAGTTACTACACTGCCTTACACTGTGAATAAAGGTGACGGAAAGATCCAATAAGGAGTAGGAATAGAACCCACATATTCGGATGACACCTACACACTCTCAAGGTGGTGTAGAGAGTGTTCTCAATACTGTCTCAGTGTTCACAACACTGTATACAGCACCTTGAGAGAGGCTGGATGGGTTACAACCCAAAATGTGGTTGTTAATAATTACACATATATGTTGCGGGTTTTTCACCTTCCTTAATATATTAACGTGATATATAAATGAACAAATCCACAGGAGCCTTGACGAGGGACTCCTGTAGGTGCAGGTGTACCCCAGGTTGCAATTCTTTTGACTATGTCGTGGTACAGTCGACTAGATCGCGCCTGGAAACATCCATCGCATAGGTTCGAACCCTCATCACGGCTCCTGTGAATTTATTCATTATTACTATTATCACAGCTGAGACTTCCCGTGTCGCAGGAGTATGAAGGGACATTTCCGGTTTACACACGACTCATAACTGATGACGTCGAACACTTCCGGAACAAGTGGTTCACTATAAGTGCTACAGGTACGATCCCTTCATGAAGAAGTGCACTTCCCAGGACCAACGGTGCTGCAAGTGCGCCGGGAACCACCACTTCAAGGACTGCGTCAACGACTGTCTTGACTGCCTTCTCTGTACAAGGGGCTACACTGTTGTCTCCGCTGAGTGCCCCCGAAGACTTGAGGAAACCAAGGTGTCTGATGCCAGGCAGGTCAACACCACTCGCCGCTCACCAACAACTTTCAACGTACAAGCCTCCGGGTGGAGGTGGATCTACCAAGCAGCCTGCAAGCCAATAGGGGCCCAGTTCCCTGTCCGCCAACCATTCAACGACTCAGCCGCCACCGCCACCTCTATGGCCAATCATCAAGCCAACCATCACCACACCAGATGCCGGCTCCCAACATCGTTAATAGTACCGACTTCGCACTTACGCGACTGGCAGAAATGATGGCAGGCACGAACTACAAGGAATTCATCCAAATTCTCAACAAATTCTACGTTGCAAATGGCCTCCTAACATTTACTGTTCCAGTGTAAACTTCTCACGGTTATAGCTTCAGTCACTGCTACCACTTCAGCGTCTAGCATCACCATATCCGCAGCTGCAGTCACAGATCTCTTGTCTGCCGACTCCCGACCGCAGCAACCAGCATCGGATCACCTGCTTACTGAATCAACTGCATCTCCTGATCATGCCCCTGATGAAACGCTTTCAGATCCTCCTGCCTTGCCTAAACCTGAAAACCTCAGCCAATCATCTGATGACTCGGTTGACGTTGTTAACACTCCTGCTGCTTCTACACATCAAGCATCTGCTCACACTCCTGTACCTCCTCTACTTTCTCCGCAACTACCAATTATTGCAGAGTCTGAAGCTCTGGACTATTGGGAGATTCCTACCTTCGACGAACTGCGGCAGGAGTTTCCCACCGACACAGACAAGACTATCCACAGCAAGATAGCAGACCGCCACGTTATGAACTCAATTCGCAGCTGAAGACGCCTTACTGGATGTGTAAATCGTGACGGGACTCTTGTTACAGCTGAAACCATATTTAGATTCCACGACATCAACTCTCTCCGCCTCGATCTCTTCGATCCACACTACTTTGAACTGTAGCCTGGACGTCACCTAAAAACCAGATAAAGATTCCTTGCCTGGATAGAATATGGAAGGCCAGATCAAGGAAGAAAGAAGAAGTAGAAGAAAGTAAGTAGAAGAAAGAAGAGTAAAAAAAAGACTCAAGAATGAAAACACCAACAGAAGACAGACTGTCACCACCTATAAATGAAGAAGCACCGCCAAAGCTGCTCTTCCTGACACGACTCGACGCCTTCAGCCAGTTGTGGGGGTGTTCCAGCATCACCTCTCGACACGCAGCTGGGTTAAGCATTGGCTCCTCTTTTACGACTTCAGCGCTTCCTCTCACCGACTTCTCTTAAGCTGTCCCCACTTCAAGGCTCGTCCAACGGGTATCTTAACCTGTATCTTATTGTATTGTTGTAGCCGTCTGGCTTGCTGTATCCCTCGTCCTCTTTCATGTAAAAGGTATTTAAAAATGGGTCGACTTGTCCGTAGAATTGTTCAGCGCGCTTCCCTTAGCTATAGTTATCTGTGGTAGGTGGCTACAGGTGACGGATCTCCCAATCCTGAGCACTCGAGGTGTAAACTGTGAGCAGGAACTGCGGCATGATCTCCCACACACCACATCACCCAAAGCCCAGTCATTAAACCATTCAGACCCGATGGCATGAGGTACCTGGAACTTTGCAATCACTTAATTAATTAACTCTCGTGTTCTTGAGGGTTTTCCAGCGTAGACCACTGATCACATGCTCCTGTATGACTAACATCCTGCGAGATGGGGACATTTTAGTATCACGTAGATAGTTCTGAACACAGTGTCCTCCCCTTCATGTAGTCTAGGACTAAGAGCAGCTGCATAAATGCAGACGTACATAAATATTAATAATTCAAATAGTATTATCTGGATATCAGAGTACATAAATTCGCCAATAATCCATCCATCAATGCAGTTATGTTCACTGGTAATCTCCGTTACAAAATATAATTATTTGAAGCTGAACTTTATGTTACTGTTATGACACCATACTGTGCATCACACGTGGCACTGTTACACCATACTGTGCATCACACGTGTCACTGTTACTGCTACGACACCATACTGTGCATCACACGTTGGCACTGTTACTGCTACGACACCATACTGTGCATCACACGTGGCACTGTTACTGTTATGACACTATACTATGCATCACACGTGGCACTGTTACGACACTATACTGTGCATCACACGTGTCATTGCTACTGTTACGACACCATACTGTACATCACACGTGGCAAAGTCTGGCACTGTAACGAAATTACTCCTAATCACTCTACCTCAATGTTCTTCACTATAGCCCGTAACTGTGCACTCATGTTTACCGTTATCGAACGAACATGCAGACACCATTCACCGTCATCACCGCTGTTGATCATGTTCACTGTAAATGTTTATGTCCCGCCACTGAAGGTGCTCGCTTGGTTCACTAGTACATCACAGTCTCACAGTCTCATTATTTGATAGAACTAGGAGCTACTTAGTGTTGTTCTCCAGGTCACCTGCGCTGAGGCGTTACTAGTGCTTTTTAAGTCTATCTAAGACTCGTTTAGGGAACTTCAAGAAAGTGTGTCTTGAGTTATGGGCAGAACTAGACTTGGCGAAGACGTAAGTGAAGTCACTCAAGCAGACTGTCAACCTCCGTAATCACTGTAGGTGACAGTAGTGGACCGGCCTCAGCGAGGAAAAGCTTTACATTAACACGAGGTTAAATGGATTATACCTCTGGATTAAGACAAGGTTAAATGGATTATACCTTTGGATTAAGACAAGGTTAAATGGATTATACCTTTGGATTAACACAAGTCTAATCTAAATCCCCACTCGACAGGGGGACAGTAAGGGGTGACAGGACTGAACTGTAACAAACGGGATATTAAAAAAAACGATAAATATGTCAACACAAGACAGAATACGAAACAATGGATAAGTTTCGATTAAAACAGACCTGGGTGAATATTGGTTTGGGGAATACATCTTGCTGATTTTGTGAAAAAAATTCCAGGTTACGAAATGGAGGTGGTAGCTTCGGGTGAGTGTGGTATAAAAGCTGCTTCCTATGACTCAATAAACTTTCTATTTAATTTACTTTTATGGCGTTTTCTTCGGACTTTTATATCTACTCTGGTGGGTTACAAGACACGACGGCCCCACGGGTCACGGTAATTACATACAGCATTTCCCTCTCTATTAGTCCACTGATTCACCAACTGCCTCAACCCAACAGTTTGCAACATAAATGGTTCACCATAATTAGACCAATCATCTCACTGGTTGCTGGAGCAACAGCAAGAGGCCCCCATCTGTGGCTGCTTCTCTCTCTGTCACAACCACCGCCACGCCGACGGCTTGCCTGCCCCAGTCCACACCTGCCTCCAGGCCTGCCCCCAGTCTACACCTGCCTCCAGGCCTGCCCCAGTAAACATCTGCCTCCAAGCCTGCCACAGTCCACACCTGCCTCCAGGCCTGCCCCCAGTCTACACCTGCCTCCAGGCTTGCCCCAGTAAACATCTGCCTCCAGGCCTGTCCCAGTCCACACCTGCCTCCAGGCCTGCCCCAGTCCACACCTGCCTCCAGGCCTGCCCCCAGTCTACACCTGCCTCCAGGCCTGCCCCAATAAACATCTGCCTCCAAGCCTGCAACAGTCCACATCAGCCTCCAGGCCTGCCACAGTCCACACCCCCCTCTAGGCCTGCCCCAATAAACATCTGCCTCCAGGCCTGGAAGAACCATACTGGGGACCCTTGCACGGCGGCTGCCTACCATGTCGTATTGGTCCACCACACTGGTGAGGTCTCTCACCACCACACGTGACGTCTCTCCCCACCACACGTGACGTCTCTCCCCACCACACGTGACGTCTCTCCCCACCACACGTGACGTCCCTCGCCACTCTCCTCCGGTTACATAGACCAGGGGTCTCCAAACTATGGCCCGCGGGCCACATCCGGCCCGCCACATAATTTCATCCGGCCCGCCAAACAAATCCCTGTGTGGTGGCCTTGAAAAAATAATTATCGTACGAATGGCATCGCAGAATTATTCAAAGCTGGGGCTGCTGACTGGTGGCGCTCAGCCCGAGTCAGTTTTCCTCTCTCTCGATAGTGTGACGCACAGATACTAGTACTGGTAGGTATGTGTTGTGCATTACAACCAATCAGTTGTGTATAACTGTATATTGTGGGGATGGAGGGCGAGTGGGGCTTCGCTGCTTCTGTTTCAGGGAGCACAAACACTGTACAATATTCTTTTCTCTGTACTTTGACAATACCTTTATCTTAGTTATACAAAATAGCAATAATACTATTGTAGCCAAAAATATTGCATGTTTAAAATAGTTAAAATGGTAACCATTAAGTTTATCTGGAACCTGATTTTAATGAAATTTTGAAGTCAAAACGACAGTATCATTCGTCACACTAATTTGGTTGCATAAAACTAAAGGCAGGAATCTATTTAGTTTACCCTAATTTTTTCAAAAAGATATGTTTTAATTTTTCCATGTTTATACTTTAATATTTGAGAAAATTAAATTACTGGCACTGATTTGTTTTTTTTTTTTTTTTCATTTTTTATTCCTTCGGCCCGCATAAATATGGGAAATATATAATGTGGCCCTTACATTGAAAAGTTTGGAGACCCCTGACATAGACAAACACAAGAGTCAGAAGGACAGCTGACACACAATTAAATCAAAATATCGTAATATTTACAAGACTCACAGTGTGGAGCAGCCGGGGAGCATCGACCCAGCGTCCTAGGGCCCCCTAGACGCGCGCCTTGGACCAACATTGGGATTTACACACACACACAAAACCAAACCCACTATGGCATGTGGAGTCACCGAGCCGCTACACACTCCAAGGGCGTTAAGGTGCGCGTCTGGGGGGACGACAGGACGCTGGTTCGATGCTCCCCGTCCAGCTCCGAACACTTTCTCGGTTTAGGAAATTGATGTCAAATGAATGACTAAATGAGCCTGGCTCAGTACAAGGTACGGGCATGCCGGAGGGGTAGGTGGGCACGCCGGGGGACAGGTGGACACGCCGGGGGACAGGTGGGCACGGCGGGGGACAGGTGGGCACGCCGGGGCACAGGTGGGCACGCCGGGGGACAGGTGGGTCACCCCCGGAGCCAGCTGCACCACTCCTGGAGCCAGCTGCACCTCCCCGAAGCCAGTTGCGCCACCCATGGAGCCAGCTGTGCACTTCACCACTCCGTGTCAACTTTTAATTAAAAGTAAACTTGTGGGAAAACCTTCACGACATTGTCTCCCTGCACTGTTGCCTGCAGCTGCCCTAGCCCACTGTTGCCTGCAGCTGCCCTGGCCCACTGTTGCCCTGGCCCACTGTTGCCTGGAGCTGCCCTGGCCCACTGTTGCCTGGAGCTGCCCTGGCTCACTGTTGCCTGCAGCTGCCCTGGCCCACTGTTGCCTGGAGCTGCCCTGACCCACTGTTGCCTGCAGCTGCCCTGGCTCACTGTTGCCTACAGCTGCCCTGGCCCACTGTTGCCTGCAGCTGCCCTGGCCCACTGTTGCCTGGAGCTGCCCTGGCCCACTGTTGCCTGGAGCTGCCCTGGCTCACTGTTGCCTGCAGCTGCCCTGGCCCACTGTTGCCTGCAGCTGCCCTGGCCCACTGTTGCCTGCAGCTGCCCTAGCCCACTGTTGCCTGCAGCTGCCCTGGCCCACTGTTGCCTGGAGCTGCCCTGGCCCACTGTTGCCTGCAGCTGCCCTGGCCCACTGTTGCCTGCAGCTGCCCTGGCCCACTGTTACCTGCAGCTGCCATGGCCCACTGTTGCCTGCAGCTGCCCTGGCCCACTGTTGCCTGCAGCTGCCCTGGCTCACTGTTGCCTGCAGCTGCCCTGGCCCACTGTTGCCTGCAGCTGCCCTGGCTCACTGTTGCCTGCAGCTGCCCTGGCCCACTGTTGCCTGCAGCTGCCCTGGCCCACTGTTGCCTGCAGCTGCCCTGGCCCACTGTTGCCTGCAGCTGCCATGGCCCACTGTTGCCTGCAGCTGCCCTGGCCCACTGTTGCCTGCAGCTGCCCTGGCCCACTGTTGCCTGCAGCTGCCCTGGCCCACTGTTGCCTGCAGCTGCCATGGCCCACTGTTGCCTGCAGCTGCCCTGACCCACTGTTGCCTGCAGCTGCCATGGCCCACTGTTGCCTGCAGCTGCCCTGGCCCACTGTTGCCTGCAGCTGCCCTGGCTTACTGTTGCCTGCAGCTGCCATGGCCCACAGTTGCCTGCAGCTGCCATGGCCCACTGTTGCCTGCAGCTGCCCTGGCCCACTGTTACCTGCAGCTGCCATGGCCCACTGTTGCCTGCAGCTGCCCTGGCTTACTGTTACCTGCAGCTGCCCTGGCCCACCGTTGCCTGCAGCTATCCCAGGCCGAGACATAATCGTTTACTTTGCAAGTGTCAAGAGGGCTGTTGACGGTGTCCATCTGGCGGTGACGTCGGAGCCAACAAGGTGGTGGCTCTTGGCACTGTGGTTCTGGAGCTAATTCCTGGCTGTGTTCCAGGGGCGGCGGTGCCAGTTGTTATTGTTGTTATGTTGTTCCCGGCCTGGGTCCCCCGTGGCTGCTTCGCCAGGTGGCGGTGTGGGCGTGGGCGTGTGGGTGGTCATACCAGTGTATGGAGGCGTCTACTGCCTGTCCCATAGAAGAGTCACATTGGGGAGCACCTCTACCCCCGGGGAGTGCCTCTACGCCGCCTCCACCCACGGGGAGTGCCTCTACGCCACCTCCACCCACGAAGAGTGCCTCTACGCCGCCTCCACCCCCGGGGAGTGCCTCTACGCCGCCTCCACCCACGGGGAGCGCCTCAAAGTTTGCAATATTGGGTCACCTTCCTCAGCGGCCGTCACAGGACCCCTCTGGTGAGAGACCCCGATGCTCAAGCTGCCAGACCTACTGAGGTGTGGGCGGGTGGTGGAGCGTGGTGTGGGCGGGTGGTGGAGCGTGGTGTGGGCGGGTGGTGGAGCGTGGTGTGGGCGGGTGGTGGAGCGTGGTGTGGGCGGGTGGTGGAGCGTGGTGTGGGCGGGTGGTGGAGCGTGGTGTGGGCGGGTGGCGGAGCGTGGTGTGGGCGGGTGGGGGAGCGTGGTGTGGGCGGGTGGCGGAGCGTGGTGTGGGCGGGTGTGGGTCATCAGGCAGGGGCCGGTAATGCTCACGTGGCCGCCATGACCATCCCGCGCGTCTTAAAGATGAGAGCCGTTGTGGTCCTTCACGCTCCCAGCAACTACCACCCCAAGGTCAGGGGCTACCTGGTCCCTGCTGGCCCCTGCTGGCTCCTGCTGGCTCCTGCTGGCTCCTGCTGGCTCCTGCTGGCTTCTGTTGGCCCCTGCTGGCCCCTGCTGGCACCTGTTAGCACCTGTTGGCTCCTGCTGGTTCCTGCTGGTTCCTCCTGGCTCCTCCTAGCTCCGGCTGGCTCCTTCTGGCTCATGGTGGCTCCTGGCTCCGGCTGGCTCCTGCTGGCCCCCCACTAGCCACACTAACGAGGCCAACAGGTCCACAAGGAGCCACACTAACGGGGCTAACAGGTCCACAAGGAGCCACACTAACGGGGCCAACAGGTCCTCAAGGAGCCACTAACGAGGCCAACAGGTCCTCAAGGAGCCACTAACGAGGCCAACAGGTCCACAAGGAGCCACACTAACGAGGCCAACAGGTCCTCAAGGAGCCACTAACGAGGCCAACAGGTCCTCAAGGAGCCCCTAACGAGGCCAACAGGTCCTCAAGGAGCCACTAACGAGGCCAACAGGTTCTCAAGGAGCCACTAACAAGCAGGTCGTCGCCGTGTTGGTCGTCAATTGCATAAACGGCTTCATTATGCTATATTTTTTGAGTTTCATAAGAGCGACAATCTTGCAAGTTGCGAGCGGCGCGGCCGTTGACGCCTTGCTTGCAAGACGCTGCAGAGTTAAGACTTAACTCAAGTTGGAGAGAATTATATACATCGCCCCCCCTCCCCCTCCGCCCCTGGACGGTCGGCTCCACTTCCTCACCCCTTATCCGCTTCCTGGACATGGTTAATCATGCAATATTCTCGAGGCTCTGCACCTGGCTCAACTTGGTGGACAGCCAGAAGGAGACAACCACAACACAAGGCGCTCAGCCATCAACAGCTTCACTGCTGGACTGACTCCCACTTGGAAGACGTTCGCACAAGAAGGAGGTATGGGAGACAGTCAGTCACCTGCCGACACACAGCTGCCGCCAGTAACTACCATCACTGTAACATAGAAATACAGTTTATTTTTATTGGAAACTAATAAGAAAATTAAATAAACGAGTTTCTGTTGCACGAAATGGAGGGTCAGCTCCCGGCCGTCCCTGGAGACCACTTCCCCACTACTTGGAGACCAAAGGGGATGGGGGGGTACAAGAGACCACTCCCCCCTCCCCTTGCCCCACTCCCAGCACCTCTCCACCTTGCTCCACACAGGAGTACACACACGGGTCTCTAAGACTACACACAAAAGACTACACCCTTTGGTGTCCTACTCTCTCTGAAGGGAGGACCCGGAGGCTCTGTGAGTGTTTATCCTTCCCTGGCTCACTGGGACAATGAGGAAGCAACGGGGGTCGAACCCGGAACCTAGAGAGAAACCCATGTTTTTAAAAGCCTGAGAGGCACAGGACGAGAGTCTGCTACGTTATACTTTGATATACTTTGATATACAGTGATATTATAGAGTTTGATATGATATCCTAATGCAAAGGATATCGTAGGAGTCTGTGCAGCTGTGAGCCAGGGTACACAGCCAGGGTACACAGCCAGGGAACACAGCCAGGGTACACAGCCAGGGTACACAGCCAGGGTACACAGCCAGGATACACAGCCAGGATACACAGCCAGGATACACAGCCAGAGTACACAGCCAGGGTACACAGCCAGGATACACAGCCAGGATACACAGCCAGGGTACACAGCCAGGGTACACAGCCAGGGAACACAGCCAGGGAACACAACCAGGATACACAGCCAGGATACACAGCCAGGGAACACAACCAGGGTACACAGCCAGGAAACACAGCCAGGATACTCAGCCCCGCTAACACCCCCCCCCCTCACCAGCCCTGAGCACCTCCTCATAAATAACTCACAGACGTGTTCTCGTGTGAGGCCAGGTAGCAGGACCCCGCCTCACACACCCCCCCCTCCCTCCCATACTCCCCCCACACACGTGCAGCGCCTCCGGGGCCGCAGATTCTCCTCGGGCCCGCAGACTCCCACAGGGGCCGTAGACTCCCACAGAGGCCCGTAGACTCCCACAGGGGCCCGTAGACTCCCACCGGGGCCCGCAGACTCCCCTCGGGGCCCGCAGACTCCCACCGGGGCCCGTAGACTCCCCCCCCCGGGGCCGCAGACTCTCCCCCAGGGCCGCAGACCCCCTCGGGATCCGCAGACTCCCCCAGGGCACGCAGACTCCCCCCCCCCCCGGGGCCGCAGACACTCACGTTCAACGTTCTGCTTTAAGACCACGCTGCAGTGAGTGTCAGAGGCGGCGGTGTTCCGTGTGTGGTGTTGCTCTTGTTTATAAACACTGCAACCCCCAGGGGATGGTCGCTCAAGTGCGGCCCCCCGTGGTGGCTCAGTACCCTGTGGTGGCTCAGTACCCCGTGGTGGCTCAGTACCCCTGTGGTGGCTCAGTACCCGTGGTGGCTCAGTACCCCGTGGTGGCTCAGTACCTCCATGGTGGCTCAGTACCCCCGTGGTGGCTCAGTACCCGTGGTGGCTCAGTACCCCGTGGTGGCTCAGTACCTCCGTGGTGGCTCAGTACCCCCGTGGTGGCTCAGTACCCGTGTGGCTCAGTACCCCGTGGTGGCTCAGTACCTCCGTGGTGGCTCAGTACCCCGTGGTGGCTCAGTACCTCCGTGGTGGCTCAGTACCCCGTGGTGGCTCAGTACCTCCGTGGTGGCTCAGTACCCCGTGGTGGCTCAGTACCTCCGTGGTGGCTCAGTACCTCCGTGGTGGCTCAGTACCTCCGTGGTGGCTCAGTACCCCGTGGTGGCTCAGTACCTCCGTGGTGGCTCAGTACCTCCGTGGTGGCTCAGTACCTCCGTGGTGGCTCAGTACCCCGTGGTGGCTCAGTACCTCCGTGGTGGCTCAGTACCCGTGGTGGCTCAGTACCTCCGTGGTGGCTCAGTACCCCCGTGGTGACTCAGTACCCCGTGGTGGCTCAGTACCTCCGTGGTGGCTCAGTACCCCCGTGGTGGCTCAGTACCTCCGTGGGGGCTCAGTACCTCGTGGTGGCTCAGT
Organism: Procambarus virginalis; assembly: GCA_020271785.1. Lineage (NCBI taxonomy): Eukaryota > Metazoa > Arthropoda > Malacostraca > Decapoda > Cambaridae > Procambarus > Procambarus virginalis. Next base: position 7,194,255 of record WNGS01166226.1, on the reverse strand, counting down.
ACCCCCGTGGGGGCTCAGTACCCCCGTGGTGGCTCAGTACCCCCGTGGTGGCTCAGTACCCCGTGGTGGCTCAGTACCTCCGTGGTGGCTCAGTACCCCCGTTGGGCTCAGTACCTCCGTGGTGGCTCAGTACCCCGTGGTGGCTCAGTCCGTGGTGGCTCAGTACCCCGTGGTGGCTCAGTACCCGTGTGGCTCAGTACTCCCGTGGTGGCTCAGTACTCCCGTGGTGGTCAGTACTCCCGTGGTGGCTCAGTACCCCCGTTGTGGCTCAGTACCTCCGTGGTGGCTCAGTACCCGTGGTGGCTCAGTACCCCGTGGTGGCTAGTACCCCGTGGTGGCTCAGTACCCCCTGGTGGCTCAGTACTCCCGTGGTGGCTCAGTACTCCGTGGTGGCCAGTACTCCCGTGGGCTCAGTACCCCGTGTGGCTCAGTACCTCCGTGGTGGCTCAGTACCCCGTGGTGGCTCAGTACTCCGTGGTGGCTCAGTACCCCCGTGGTGGCTCAGTACCCCCGTTGTGGCTCAGTACTCCCGTGGTGGCTCAGTACCGCTACTTTTCTTCCTTCAGTAAGTTGTCTTGTTGCATTTAAGGGAATTCACCACCCCTGGTCCCCCCACCCCTGGTCCCCCCCACCCCTGGCCCCCACCCCCCTGGTCCCCACCCACCCTGACCTCGCCCCCACCCCTGGCCTCGCCCCCCCAAACCCTGGCCTCGCCCCCCACCCCTGGCGTCTGCACCATGCAATCATCAGCCACTAATAGGTGGTATAATGACTCATGAGGAGGTCATCATCTTGCAAGGTGTTAATTACCACAGGTGAGTGTCCCCACCTGCTGGTCCGCCCGAGCCCCGCCTCCACGGCTCTTGTATTACATTTTATTATGTGTGTGCCAGGGTACAGGGCAGCTGTGCCAGGGTACAGGGCAGCTGTGCTAGGGTACAGGGCAGCTGTGCTAGGGTACAGGGCAGCTGTGCCAGGATACAGGACAGCTGTGCTAGGGTACAGTCTTCTTTTTCCTGTTTTATATTATAACCTTTTCAAGCAGTACTTTCTAAATCCATGACGCCTGTAAACTTTTCTTACAAAGTTTAGCCTCTCCAGGAGTTCAGTTAATCACAACTGATCACTTTCTCCAGCACTTTACAAGGAACACTTGTCAGTGACACTGGTCTGTAGTTTAGTGCCTCCTGCCTCTCACTTATTGGAACAATACTTGGACTTGATTTCCCTTCTTCTGAATTGGGAGGTTTTCATTCTCAAGTGTGTGGTGGTGCAGGGTGTACTCACCTAGTTGTGCTTGCGGGGGTTGAGCTCTGCTCTTTCGGCCACCTCTCAACTGTCAATCAACAGGTGTACAGATTCTGAGCTACTGGGCTCTATCATATCTTCACTTGAAAACTGTGTATGGAGTCAGCCTCCACAACATCACTTCCTAATGCATTACATTTGTCAACCACTCTGACACTAAAAGAAGTCTTTGTAATGCCACCGTGGCTCATTTAGGCACTCAATTTCTACCTGTGTCCCTTAGTGCGTGTGCCCCGTGTATTAAATAAGCTTTATCTACCTCTATCAATCCATTGAAAATCTTTTATGTGGTGATCATGTCCCCCCCTAACTCTTCTGTCTTCCAGCGACGTGAGGTTAATTCCCGTAGTCTCTCCCGTAGCTCATACCCGTCAAATCAGGGACTAGTCTGGTGGCAAACCTAAGAATATTCTCCAATTTAGTCTTATGCCTGACTATATATGGACTCCATACTGGAGCCGGATACTCCAGGATTGGTCTGACATGTGTGGTATACAAAGTTTTGAAAGATTCCTTACACATGTCTCGAAGGCCGTTCTATATTAGCCAGCCTGCAAATGCCGCTGATGTTATCCTCTTGATTTGGGGCTTCAGGGACAGATCTGGCGTGAATCAAACCCCAGGTCTTTCTCTCTCTCTAAGAATTTCATCTCCCAAATGATACTTTGTATCGGGCCTCCTGCGTCGAACACCAATCTTCATTACATTTGTTCGGGCTAAATCTAACGACCATTGTTCGACCATTCCTGCAGCTTGTCCATGTCTTCTTGAAGCCTCATGCTGCCCTCCTCTGTCTTAATCCTTCTCATAATTTTGGAATCATCAGCAAACATTGAGAGGAAGAGTCTATACCTCTGGGGGATCATTTACGTATATCAGAAACAGGATAGGTCCGAGTACAGAGCCCTGTGGGACTCCACTGGTGACTTCATGCCAATCTGAGGTCTCACTCCTCACTGTAACTCTCTGCTTCCTTTACTTAGGTACTCCCTATCCACTGGAGCAACCCTCCAGTTACTCCTGCCTGTTTCTCCAGGTTATGCAACAGTCTCTTAGGGGGACTGTCAACGCTTTCTGAAAGCCAAGTCCAGTGAGTATGGAGGAAGTGGAGGGCGTGTGGGTGAGGTGGAAGGGTGTGTGGTGAGGAGGACGGGCGTGTGTGGTGAGGTGGAGGGTGTGTGTGTAGTGAGGTGGAGGCGTGTGTGGAATACCTGGAGGAGAGGTGGAGACACCGGAGGCTGTGCGGGCCTCCAGGTATTAATACCAGGAGGGGGGAAATGGTGTTCTCACTCGTGCGTTCGGACGCCAAATCCTCTCAAATGTCAGAGGTCGCTGCTCCCTCCAGTTAGTGTCCCCCCGTGTACACCCCCGGGGACCCATCTCTTCACCCCTGTGTACACCCAGGGGCCCTCATTCTCACCCCCTGTGTACACCCCCGGGCCCTCGCTCTCAACCCTGTGTAACCCCAGGGCCCTATCTCACCCCTGTGTACACCCCCGGGGCCCCTCTCTCACCTCTGTGTACCCCCCCGGGGCCATCGTCTTCAGACCAATCCTCTAGGCCTTGTAAATCACACACATGTACTACGTTAGGCATCAGATAAGTGTATTAGGCCAGGGAAGTTTAGATTAGTTCAGTGGTCTTTGCAACATAAATATTCAATATTTGCGGTCTGTCCAAGTGCAATGTCCGATTTACCACCTGTTAGTTGCGTTGAAGGTCGGTATGAGAAGTGTGGCACCACGAGGGCACCACGAGGGGCACCACGAGGGACACCACGAGGGGCACCACGAGGGACACACGAGGGGACACCCGAGGGGCACCACGAGGGGCACCACGAGGGACACCACGAGGGCACCACGAGGGGCACCACGAGGGACACCACGAGGGACACCACGAGGGACACCACGAGGG